>BQMI01000047.1:0-195784 GCA_026005395.1 Asobara japonica | reverse complement strand
GTCAATTTGTCAATTGTCAATTGTCAATTGTCAATTGTCAATTTGTCCATTGTCAATTTGTCAATTGTCAATTTGTCAATTGTCAATTGTCAATTTGTCAATTGTCAATTTGTCAATTGTCAATTTGTCAATGTCCAATTGTCAATTGTCAATTTGTCAATTGTCAATTTGTCAATTGTCAATTTGTCAATTGTCAATTTGTCAATTGTCATTTGTCAATTGTCGATGTTGTCAATTGTCAATTTGTCAATTTGTCAATTGTCCAATTGTCAATGTCAATTTGTCAATTGTCAATTTGTCAATTGTCAATTTGTCAATTGTCAATTTGTCAATTGTCCAATTTGTCAATTGTCAATTTGTCAATTGTCAATTTGTCCAATTGTCAATTTGTCAATTGTCAATTTGTCAATTGTCAATTTGTCAATTGTCAATTTGTCAATTGTCAATTTGTCAATTGTCAATTTGTCAATTGTCAATTTGTCCAATTGTCAATTTGTCAATTGTCAATTTGTCAATTGTCAATTATTGTCAATTGTCAATTTGTCCAATTGTCAATTTGTCAATTGTCAATTTGTCAATTGTCATTGTCAATTGTCATTTGTCAATGTCAATTTGTCAATTGTCAATTTGTCATTGTCAATTTGTCAATTGTCAATTTGTCAATTGTCAATTGTCAATTGTCATTGTCAATTGTCAATTTGTCAATTGTGCAATTGTCAATTGTCAATGTCAATTTGTCAATTGGTCACTGGTCAATTGTCAATTGTCAATTGTCAATTGTCAATTTGTCAATTGTCAATTTGTCAATATGTCACATGTCAATTTGTCAATTGTCAATTTGTCAATTGTCAATTGTCAATTGTTATGTCCAATTTGTCAATTGTCAATTTGTCAATTGTCAATTTGTCAATTGTCAATTTGTCCATTGTCAATTTGTCAATTGTCAATTGGTCTAATTGTCAATGTCATGCAATTGTGTCAATTTGTCAATTGTCAATTTGTCAATTGTCAATTTGTCAATTGTCCATTTGTCAATTGTCAATTTTGTCAATTGTCAATTTGTCAATTGTCCATTGTCAATTGTCAATTTGTCCAATTGTCAATTTGTCAAATTGTCAATTTGTCAATTGTCAATTTGTCAATTGGTCAATTTGTCAATTGTCAATTTGTCAATTGTCAATTTGTCAATTGTCAATTTAGGCAATGTCAATTGTCAATTTGCTCAATTTGTCAATTGTCAATTGTCAATTGTCAATTGTCAATTGTCACTTTGTCAATTGTCAATTTGTCAATTGTCAATTTGTCAATTGTCAATTTGTCAATTGTCAATTTGTCAATTGTCAATTTATGTCAATTTGTCAATGTCAATTTGTCATTGTCAATTTGTCAATTGTCAATTGTCAATTTGTCAATTTGTCAATTGTCAATTTGTCAATTGTCAATTTGTCAATTGTCAATTTGTCAATTGTCAATTTGTCAATTGTCAATTTGTCAATTGTCAATTTGTCAATTGTCAATTTGTCAATTGTCAATTTGTCAATTGTCAATTTGTCAATTGTCAATTGTCAATTGTCAATTGTCAATTTGTCAATTGTCAATTTGTCAATTGTCAATTTGTCAATTGTCAATTTGTCAATTGTCAATTTGTCAATTGTCAATTTGTCAATTGTCAATTTGTCAATTGTCAATTTGTCAATTGTCAATTTGTCAATTGTCAATTTGTCAATTGTCAATTTGTCAATTGTCAATTTGTCAATTGTCAATTTGTCAATTGTCAATTTGTCAATTGTCAATTTGTCAATTGTCAATTTGTCAATTGTCAATTTGTCAATTGTCAATTTGTCAATTGTCAATTTGTCAATTGTCAATTTGTCAATTGTCATTTGTCAATTGTCAATTTGTCAATTGTCAATTTGTCAATTGTCAATTTGTCAATTGTCAATTTGTCAATTGTCAATTTGTCAATTGTCAATTTGTCAATTGTCAATTTGTCAATTGTCAATTTGTCAATTGTCAATTTGTCAATTGTCAATTTGTCAATTGTCAATTTGTCAATTGTCAATTTGTCAATTGTCAATTTGTCAATTGTCAATTTGTCAATTGTCAATTTGTCAATTGTCAATTTGTCAATTGTCAATTTGTCAATTGTCAATTTGTCAATTGTCAATTTGTCAATTGTCAATTTGTCAATTGTCAATTTGTCAATTGTCAATTTGTCAATTGTCAATTTGTCAATTGTCAATTTGTCAATTGTCAATTTGTCAATTGTCAATTTGTCAATTGTCAATTTGTCCATTGTCAATTTGTCAATTGTCAATTTGTCAATTGTCAATTTGTCAATTGTCAATTTGTCAATTGTCAATTTGTCAATTGTCAATTTGTCAATTGTCAATTTGTCAATTGTCAATTTGTCAATTGTCAATTTGTCAATTGTCAATTTGTCAATTGTCAATTTGTCAATTGTCAATTTGTCAATTGTCAATTGTCAATTGTCAATTGTCAATTTGTCAATTGTCAATTTGTCAATTGTCAATTTGTCAATTGTCAATTTGTCAATTGTCAATTTGTCAATTGTCAATTTGTCAATTGTCAATTTGTCAATTGTCAATTGTCAATTGTCAATTTGTCAATTGTCAATTTGTCAATTGTCAATTTGTCAATTGTCAATTTGTCAATTGTCATTTGTCAATTGTCAATTTGTCAATTGTCAATTTGTCAATTGTCATTTGTCAATTGTCAATTTGTCAATTGTCAATTTGTCAATTGTCAATTTGTCAATTGTCAATTTGTCAATTGTCAATTTGTCAATTGTCAATTTGTCAATTGTCAATTTGTCAATTGTCAATTTGTCAATTGTCAATTTGTCAATTGTCAATTTGTCAATTGTCAATTTGTCAATTGTCAATTGTCAATTGTCAATTTGTCAATTGTCAATTGTCAATTGTCAATTTGTCAATGTCATTGTCAATTGTCAATTTGTCAATTGTCAATTTGTCAATTGTCAATTTGTCAATTGTCAATTTGTCAACTTGTCAATTTGTCATATTGTCAATGTATTTGTATGTCAATGTGTCAATTGTCAATTTGTCAATTGTCAATTTGTCAATTGTCAATTTGTCAATTGTCAATTTGTCAATTGTCAATTTGTCAATGTCAATTTGTCAATTGTCAATTTGTCAATTGTCAATTTTGTCAATTGTCAATTTGTCAATGTCAATTTGTCAATTGTCAATTTGTCAATTGTCAATTTGTTCAATTGTCAATTTGTCAATTGTCAATTGTCAATTGTCAATTTGTCAATTGTCAATTTTCAATTGTCAATTTGTCAATTGTCAATTTGTCAATTGTCAATTTGGTTCAATTGTCAATTTGTCAATTGTCAATTTGTCAATTGTCAATTTGTCAATTGTCAATTTTCAATTGTCAATTTGTCAATTTGTCAATTGTCAATTTGTCAATTGTCAATTGTCAATTGTCAATTTGTCAATTGTCAATTTGTCAATGTCAATTTTGTCAATGTCAATTTGTCAATTGTCAATTCTTGTCAATTGTCAATTTGTCAATTGTCAATTTGTTCAATTGTCAATTGGCATTGTCAATTTGTCAATTGTCAATTGTCAATTTGTCAATTGTCAATTTGTCAATTGTCAATTTGTCAATTGTCAATTGTCAATTTGTCAATTGTCAATTTGCAATTGTCAATTTGTCAATTGTCCAATTTGTCAATTGTCAATTTGTCAATTGTCAATTGTCAATTTGTCAATTGTCAATTTGTCAATTGTCAATTTGTCAATTGTCAATTTGTCAATTGTCAATTTGTCAATTGTCAATTGTCATTGTCAATTGTCAATTTGTCAATGTCAATTTGTCAATTCGTCCAATTTGTCAATGTCAATTTGTCAATTGTCAATTTGTCAATTGTCAATTTGTCAATTGTCAATTTGTCAATTGTCAATTTGTCAATTGTCAATTTGTCAATTGTCAATTTGTCAATTGTCAATTTGTCAATTGTCAATTTGTCAATTGTCAATTTGTCAATTGTCAATTTGTCAATTGTCAATTTGTCAATTGTCAATTTGTCAATTGTCAATTTGTCAATTGTCAATTTGTCAATTGTCAATTTGTCAATTGTCAATTTGTCAATGTCCAATTTGTCAATTGTCAATTGTCAATTGTCAATTTGTCAATTTGTCAATTGTCAATTCCTTGTCAATTGTCAATTTGTCAATTGTCAATTTGTCAATTGTCAATTTGTCAATTGTCAATTGTCAATTGTCAATTGTCAATTTGTCAATTTGTCAATTGTCAATTTGTCAATTGTCAATTTGTCAATTGTCAATTGTCAATTGTCAATTTGTCAATTGTCAATTTGTCAATTGTCAATTTGTCAATTGTCAATTTGTCAATTGTCAATTGTCAATTGTCAATTTGTCAATTGTCAATTTGTCAATTGTCAATTTGTCAATTGTCAATTGTCAATTTGTCAATTGTCAATTTGTCAATTGTCAATTTGTCAATTGTCAATTGTCAATTTGTCAATTGTCAATTGTCAATTGTCAATTGTCAATTTGTCAATTGTCAATTTGTCAATTGTCAATTTGTCAATTGTCAATTTGTCAATTGTCAATTTGTCAATTGTCAATTTGTCAATTGTCAATTTGTCAATTGTCAATTTGTCAATTGTCAATTTGTCAATTGTCAATTTGTCAATTGTCAATTTGTCAATTGTCAATTGTCAATTTGTCAATTGTCAATTTGTCAATGTCAATTTGTCAATTGTCAATTGTCAATTTGTCAATTGTCAATTTGTCAATTGTCAATTTGTCAATTGTCAATTTGTCAATTGTCAATTTGTCAATTGTCAATTTGTCAATTGTCAATTTGTCAATTGTCAATTTGTCAATTGTCAATTTGTCAATTGTCAATTTGTCAATTGTCAATTTGTCAATTGTCAATTTGTCAATTGTCAATTTGTCAATTGTCAATTTGTCAATTGTCAATTTGTCAATTGTCAATTTGTCAATTGTCAATTTGTCAATTGTCAATTTGTCAATTGTCAATTTGTCAATTGTCAATTTGTCAATTGTCAATTTGTCAATTGTCAATTTGTCAATTGTCAATTTGTCAATTGTCAATTTGTCAATTGTCAATTTGTCAATTGTCAATTGTCAATTTGTCAATTGTCAATTTGTCAATTGTCAATTTGTCAATTGTCAATTTGTCAATTGTCAATTTGTCAATTGTCAATTTGTCAATTGTCAATTTGTCAATTGTCAATTTGTCAATTGTCAATTTGTCAATTGTCAATTTGTCAATTGTCAATTTGTCAATTGTCAATTTGTCAATTGTCAATTTGTCAATTGTCAATTTGTCAATTGTCAATTGTCAATTGTCAATTTGTCAATTTGTCAATTGTCAATTTGTCAATGTCAATTTGTCAATTGTCAATTTGTCAATTGTCAATTTGTCAATTGTCAATTTGTCAATTGTCAATTTGTCAATTGTCAATTTGTCAATTGTCAATTTGTCAATTGTCAATTTGTCAATTGTCAATTTGTCAATTGTCAATTTGTCAATTGTCAATTGTCAATTGTCAATTTGTCAATTGTCAATTTGTCAATTGTCAATTTGTCAATTGTCAATTTGTCAATTGTCAATTTGTCAATTGTCAATTTGTCAATTGTCAATTTGTCAATTGTCAATTTGTCAATTGTCAATTTGTCAATTGTCAATTTGTCAATTGTCAATTTGTCAATTGTCAATTTGTCAATTGTCAATTTGTCAATTGTCAATTTGTCAATTGTCAATTTGTCAATTGTCAATTTGTCAATTGTCAGTTTGTCAATTGTCAATTTGTCAATTGTCAATTTGTCAATTGTCAATTTGTCAATTGTCAATTTGTCAATTGTCAATTTGTCAATTGTCAATTTGTCAATTGTCAATTTGTCAATTTGTCAATTGTCAATTGTCAATTTGTCAATGGTCAATTTGTCAATTTGTCAGTTGTCAATTTGTCAATTGTCAATTTGTCAATTGTCAATTTGTCAATTGTCAATTGTCAATTGTCAATTGTCAGTTGTCATTTGTCAATTTGTCAATTTGTCAATTGGCAATTTGTCAATTGTCAATTTGTCAATTTGTAAATTGTCAATTTGTCAATTGTCAATTTGTCAATTGTCAATTGTCAATTTGTCAATTGTCAATTGTCAATTGTCAATTGTCAATTTGTCAATTGTCAATTTGTCAATTTGTCAATTTGTCAATTGTCAATTTGTCAATTTGTCAATTGTCAATTTGTCAATTGTCAATTTGTCAATTGTCAATTGTCAATTGTCAATTGTCAATTGTCAATTGTCAATTGTCAATCGTCAATTGTCAATTGTCAACTGTCAATTGTCCATTGTCAATTGTCAATTGTCAATTCGTCAATTTGTCAATTGTCAATTGTCAATTGTCTATTGTCAATTGTCAATTGTCAATTGTCAATTGTCAATTGTCAATTCGTCAATTTGTCAATTGTCAATTGTCAATTTGTCCATTGTCAATTGGTCACTCACATGAGGAAAGAAACAAAATCAATCGCGGGGTGAGTAGAATAACTACCCGAAAATCGGGACGTTAATAATACAAGAATTTGAGTTTGGATGTAATGATTTAATTAGGTTGGATTTAATAGTACATAAGAGGCTCGGGTAGTACCACTGAGGATCAGGACCCTTAAAAATATTATTGAGGATCCACCGAAGTTCCCAGGGAATACTCTTTGAGCCCGACTGGATTGCACAGGCTTAAATCGATTTTGAAGAAATCGACCAGTATCAAATAGGCTCAAAGATTCGACTCGGCGATGAACTCTGATTCATCACATTCGCCAGGACATTGACATTCCAAACTGTTCTATACAACTTTATCGGATTCGTCCTGAGAACCTCGGAGGTCCTGAGTTCAAATCCTAGCCGCGCTGATTGATACGAGCACCAATGTAATTCATTTATAAGTGCTTTATTTAGAAACATATCGTAGACCCCCATCGCTTACGAGACCGACGTTAAATAAAGATAAAATTAAAAAAAAATGGTAACGTACCATTGCAAAAAAATTGCTTGCATATTGATGATGTTTAATATTTACAGTTGCTTATTTTCTATTGTCTCTCTCCGCCATTTTTCAATCATTAGCACTATCGAATCACATTAACATTGCTTATGTTTAAATTTTTATACAATTTAATAATTCGTCGACGTGATCAACTCATTTTGCAATACTCACAAAGTACGGTTAATAATAATCATGGTGCTCACAAAGTTTCAGGAGTGCATTCAAAACGCATAACTTCGTCCCAAAAGTTCTCAATCTTAGGAAACGTTATGCTCACCAGCTTACTATCTATTACATAATTATAATTCAACTGATACTGAGACTAGAGAACATCCTGAGACGCTTCGTACGTTAGCCCACCAGCAACCATTTCGACTTTCTATCTCCATGTTTAAACAATTATGGTTGTGCTCAGATTGACTCTCATTACAGTCTACGAGCCTAATAATATTACTTTTACTCATCAATTTGCGTTAAAATTGGATATTGAACATAAAATTCTCTTTTTGTGTTTGCAATTCTTACTTTAGTACCAAACGACAAGTACTCTTGTTAGTATTTAATAATTACTGCATTCTGGTTAATCAGGTTTTGTGAGAGGTCATTGTGCGTTCTTATACTAGAATTTGTCTGCAAAACTTATTCGTTGCGATTGGAACCAATTGATCAACTGCTTTGGAGTATTAAATATATACTTCAATGGAGTTAGTTCCAGAACGAATGTTTTTTGAAATAACGGATGGAGTACATGTGCATTTTCCTCCGCTCTCGAGAAACAAAAAACGGTTTGTCCACAGGATTTCCGTTTTTGTGTATGATATTTTCTGACTATTATTCCACATTAAATATTTCCTGCTTGCAACCGAAAAATGAAATTATCGAGAAAAATCGACGTCTGGATTTAGCACACTTCTGAGAATGGTTGTATTACAATCGCAGTTGTTCAAACTGGGGGAAGAGGTTCAGTTCGAAGCTGCCTGTTGAACCGAGTTTTTATCAACATTTTGGATTAAAAAATCGTTTTTGCAATATTCTGTTGTATGGTTGCTGGCACGAGCGCTGATTTTATGTAGTTTATACGCATGTGCCGTCAATGTGTCCTTTTTTGCTTTTAGTGAATTTTTTGGAGCTCTCAGATGGCGTGTTCAAACTGGTTCCCTCCAGATACAGATTATTCCATATCCCCGTGATAAGGTTGGTACAGAATATCTGAGTGAAACGATTGATTTCCGAGATATTCAAATAGAATCCCGTTTCAGCAGTGGGTTTCAAAATACATATCCTTCCACAAAAGAAAAAGATTTTCGTGATAAAAACTTTTAAATCATCGATCATATCCAGAAATTTATTATAGAAGCATTCACGTTCTAGCATAAAAGATCAATTACAGAGTTCCGAAGTTCATACACTTGCTCATTACGAGTTCAATAGTTTATATAATAGCGCACGTGCATTTCCTTCTTCCGCCGCACGGACTAGTTTCACGTCGGTTTCGGTCTTACGCTTTTCGACAATTTTGATATACGAGACCGTTGGCGCGTGCTTCGCACGCGCATTTCCTCTTGCCGCCACACTGACTTGTGTGGCGCTAGTTTCGGTCTTACGGCCGATAATTTCGATATATATCGATAGTTTCTTTCGTTTCTCCTTTTTACTATAGGATATCGATAGTTTCATTCGTCTCTCCTTTTTACTATCGGATTGGTGTTCTCGAAAAAGTAAAAAGTTCTTGAGTTCTGTGCACACTCAGGTTTTTCCCCTCTGCAGAGAATCGTTTGAATCAAGACAGTGCACCATTGTTCATTGTTGCGATAAGATGAACCACTTGCTCAAATAAAATATCATCATGCAAAGATGTGTGTGAGAAATTATACATAATTTAATTTCAAATTCAGTTTCACTTCCTTGTTTTCCTATAACAATTCGACTTATGCACTTATACTTCTAGAAAAACAATAAACTATATCAATGAATACTTAACACAACAATTAATGATCGGTTAACTTTAACATATTTATCCTAAGTAACGAAAGTATCTGACAATGACATTATAAAATTTGTACACATTGTGCGTAACTTATCACTGCGGTTCATATAATGATTAAAACATTAATTTTCATAATGAGATGAATGTGGAATATTTTATTTAGCCGTACGCGCGAACGATTCTGAGCAATCTCATCATAACAAATGAAACAAAATTCGGCTCTATGTCGAATTAATGTCATTGGGTGTCATGAACGTATCTCAGAGTCATACCATTTGACCAGATTTGTCTCATGTAACTTCATGTTTTTCGGAATTATTGTTAATATATGAAATTGATTGTATTGCCAGCGTTACAATTTCAAGTTTCATTTTTCTAAGCAAAAAGTATCACTTTTTTTCTGAACGGAGTACACAAGATCAAATACTTAATCAGCATGAGGAGGTTAAGCAAATAATGGATCCTTAAGACTTTAGAATGTTTCTTGGTTTCATTTTTAACTTCCCGATCTTGAGGGATGTTATTATTATGGGTTCGAAAATGAGAATCGGAAATTTCACCTGATCTCCACGTTTCGTGACCCTTAGAAACGTTTGTGTGTGTGTGCGTATGTATCAAAATGTTGTCGAACGATTTCTCTTGAACAAATTATCCGATTTGGATTTTCGTATACTCATTCGATAGGTTTCCGCCTAAATTTTTAGATATTAACAAATTGAATGGTTTATATCGCTGCATCGTGAGAACAGTTAAAGATACGAAACAAATTATTCAATGAAAGTTGTTCCACACACAAAAATACATATTTGATGCTGTATAACTTTTTTGTGTTAACAACGATAGGTAATCGTTATTAACAAATCCAATTGTTCAGATCGCTCTATAGCAAAATCGGATCGAGATACGAAATAAAGGGTCGAACGCATGTTGTTCCACACATAAAAGTCCACATTTGATATTCCAAGGCTTTTTTTTTCCACCACCCATAGTTAATTGCCAATTGTATACCTTTTTCTGTCAACACCGATAGTTAATTGTTATTAACAAATTTAACTGTTTAGATAGAAATACCCCTGTTTTATGACTTTTTTTATAAACACCCGTAGTTAATTGTTATTAACAAATTGCATTGTTTATTGAAGTGGAACTTCTTTACGTCCAAGAACTTTTGAACGACCCGAGTAAAACCGACTCAAGGCCGACACGAAAAAAAGCGATCACGGGACGTATCCTTGAGGCCCCTCACCACCTTCCACAGTCGATCTCCCACCATATCCGCTTCTGATGTGAAGTGACGAGCGTTCTCTCTGTGGAATAGTATAAACAATTGTAATCCATAGTAACATTGCATATACTGCACGAATACCTTCCAAAATGTAATCCGGTCGATTCTGCATGGAAATGCTTCGATTGAGACCGTCATGACAGTGCTGAAGTCATTTGTTCACTTATTACATCCATAATTGTTAAGACGGCAATACCTCCTTAATTATGCAAAAGATTCACCAAACTAATCCTACATAACATACGTATTTTTATATGGGGAACAATTTTTTTTTATGAATTTCGCTCCGACTCCAACAGTTTATGCAGTAGAACATTATAGATAATTGAAATTGTTGATAACCATATATGTACTGGACCAATTCCATCCAAAATCCAATCAGATCTGAATTGCGTGAAGACACTTCGGTTGAATCATTCAGAAGCTCGATCGCATAATTCCGTCGCGAAAATTCTTGGATATATACATACCCAGCTACATACACACACGCACGAACATTTTCTTGAAAATAGTCTAGAAATGTTGTAAAAACCTTGAAACGTGAACATGTGATGAAAAAAAACTTTTTGATTTCCGGGAGCATTACAATAACTTCCCTATATCGAGAAGCTAAAAATCAGTAGTAATCTTCAAACTACCGGAAGACAGAAAGAAGGGAGGATGAAATAAAAAGAGAGCGAGAAATAATAGAAGATTCACTTCCGTCGTGCGTAGGCTTGTCGCACTGTTCTTTTTCCTAACTCTATGGCAAGAAAGGTTATATTCGTGAAAAATCTTTTCACATTTTGGAAATTATAGGAATTTTCAACATTCGGAAATTTTCAAAACTTGAAAAATTTAATAATTTGAGACATAAACCGAAGTGTTGTATATAACATATACGGGGCAACGATCGAGAAGTTATTGGTTCGACCCGTAGAGGGGCAGACCCCCGTCCCGTGTATTTTTTCTTAGTTGCTTCCAATTGAGAAAATCACAGTTTTCACCCGAAAATTAATCATATATGTAAATTGAAATCGGGACAAACGAAATGCAAATAACTCATGCAACAGCAAAAATTGAAATCCACCGTCACAGAAACTAATATTCTATCTGAAATAAGTAAGTATTTACGATGTTCTTTTTCCCATTATGTATTTCAATCGTTTCTTGATTGACATTTTGAATTATCTCGGTTCATTGTCCACGAGTTCTATGTGCTGGCAATTATAATACCAGGTTTCTCCTAAAAAATGGGATTAATTCTTTTAAATTTTGGTTCACCAAATTATCTACTATCTCAATTGTGAATATCTTTGTTCCTTATCTAACATGCGCACAGTCTTTTCTCATAATTCCTCTGTATCAAACATTGTAAGAAATAATCACTGCATCCCTGGAAGCGTTCAAGTTTCGTTAAGAATTCATCAACTGTCATTACAAAGTAGTGTAGTCGTCAATATTAATAATTATTCTTGAAATTGTTTGTTCTCAATTAAATTTTGCAAGAATGAATATTAATTTAAATTCAACTTCGCTTCCAGAGTATTCAAGAATTTCTGAAAGTAATTCCGTTAGTATCGTGCTCCCGCCAAGAGTTTTGAGTGCAGACATTATCGCCGCGCCACCATTCATTTACGTCGTGGTAGTACTTTGGCGGACGGGGATCGTGCAACATTGCGCACACGCGGCACCAGAAGTATGTATTAATGAATTCTCCAGTCCCTTTCCATTTGAAATAAGAGTTATAAAGCTGATCGTCGTGATCTAGGCGGTGCAGGTAGTCAGCGAGTTCACGAGGTGACTCAAACTCGTCCACATGAATATAAGATCTATATGGCGCACTTTTTGCGTAGTCTATGGGATGAGCTCCCATTACTATTGGCAATACGTTATGTCTGCAAAAAGAAAAAATAAATTAGTACCTCAGCACTGGATTTTCTCGTGAGTTACGCGGACATTACATTCCCAAATATTTGGATAACTGGGTGAGCCTGCATGTCAGCATATCCCTGGCGGAAATGGGGATCAGATTATATCAGAAAATGTCGCATTCTGACAAATTATGTCCGAATATGTCTACTTGGTGGAATGACGTATTATATCATTATATGTCAAAAACTATGTTATATCGTGACTAATTGGAAAATTGAAAACTCTCATTTTTTCGGAGTCAATGGTTATCAGTATCTTCAACATTGAAGAATATATCGTAACTTCAAATATTGAATTGTAATTCAGCGCACGATGCGCGTATTCGGGCTTGTACATGTTATGACAAAGTATAAGGGTTTATGTATACGTAACAATTACTCATGCATTATGCCGCAAATTTCATCGAAAGATTCCAAAAAACGTAAAAATCGCAAAAATTCGAGATTTTTTGCAAAATTGCAAAAATATTTTGTCAATGTTAATTATCGAAAATGAATAACCTTGTTAAAGAACTAATGACCTAAATAAGCTACATTCATTACGTCATTGCACGAAGAATGTCATCCAAGAATTTCAGATAACTTGAACAGGAAAAATTGATGCAGAAGAAAAAAATTGGTGAAAAAACAGCGTCAGGACCAACGGACCTGGCGCGGTTTTTAAAACGCATATCAAAGAAACAGGTAGTCCGTTGTTTTACTCGGTTAGTAACGTCCGTAGTAAACTATAATTGATCGACCCGAATACGTCTAACAGCAGCATACTCAATACAGCAGTAAAACTATTCACTATAGACTGAATAGATTATTCAAAAATGAAATACGCAACCTCGGTTTCAAATAGTAACGCACCAATTACTATAGAACAATTATTCGTACTAAAGGCTCTGTACAGGCCACATTATGGGCCAGGAAAAAACTTACTACAGTGGACCTTTCATGATGGGGAGACTAAGGAAAAAAAAGAAAACTCCCGAGTGCATTATACCACTATGATCGCTAGGCATGTTTTGAGAACTCCAATGAATTTGAATATTTTTTATTTCTAATTACCTACGGTCATGACATATTTACAACAACCATAGCTATATTCGGATAAGCATATTCAGTCAAATTGGCGACATAAATCATGTAGTAGTCGGAGGGGCTCATACAGGTGTATGACGTTTGGTAGTCGGAGGGGTTAATACATAAAAAACGTGCACATGTGTACAATCGTGCATGATACTCTGGTATAGGCGAAAGTGCATAATAAAATATATTCAAATTACCATGGTACGCAAACTCGAGTGTGTCGGACAAACCGCGCCAAGTCCGTTGGTCCTGACGCTGTTTTTCCACCAATTTTTTTCTTCTGGAACAATTTTCCCGGTTTTTGACATGCATATTATGTGCATTAGTGACGTTAAGATTAACTGCAGAGGAATTCATCAGCTTGGCGTATTTTCATATTTGTTTGAATTTTTCAATATGTAATGTCAAAGCCAGATGGCAATGAATATTGCCATTGCACTGGTCTTACCTAGTGGGCTGTACACCACCTCAAAACATGGACTTGGCCCATTTTGTTCGAAAAGTTTTTGATTTTTTTTGTGCTTATCATAACGAAAACATGCCTATTTGAGAATTCCAAACTGACTCAGGTATGAAGCAGATAATTATGAATACTTGAGTAGATGCATGGTGAGCATGAGGATGAGACTTATGCATGTTACTTGAGTGAGAGTGACACGCCAATGAGGATGTGGCTGCAAAATAAAAACTTTAATATTTTACGCAGTGGAACAGTATCAACAATTGCAATTGCTAATAATATTGCATATACTGCACAAATGCCGTCAAAAATGTGATCCGCTCGATTTTGCATTGAAACGCTGCGATTGGGACCGTCATGACTGCGCCGAGTTCATTCGTTCAATCATCACATACATAATTGTTGAGACGGTCATACCTCCTTAATGATGCAAAATATTCCAAAAAGTTACTCTACATAAAATACGTACTTTTGCATGGGGAACAACTTTTCTCATATAAATTTTACGCTATCTCCAATCGTTTATGCAATAGAACATTATGAATCATTGAAACTGTTAATAACAATATATATACTGCACCAATTTCATCCAAAAGTTAATCAGTTCTAAGTTATACGGAAACGCTTTGAACACGATCTTGAAATCTTCAATAACTTCATTTGTTCATGAGAAATCGTTGCGCAAAATTTTGTGCACACACACACACACAGACGCCAACTCAGAAGTTGACGGGGATCATTTTTGTATACTTAAAACCCTAGTTAGATAAACGGGATATGGGTATGACCCTCTACGGGTTGAAGCAATAACTTCCCAATCGTTCCGCCGTATATATTGCAACGATGCTACTTTTTAATATGTACTAATCATCTGGCCAATCTACAATCTAAGAAAAGAAAAAGGGGAAGAATGGTAATACGAATGAAATAGACGGGTATTGCGAGAAAAAGAGGGCAGATATATATTATAGATAAAGATACAGTTACTCATACAATTGTCTTGTTAGGGCCTTTTACGCCGGCTGGCTTAGTTCCCGGGGAAATAACGGGTAAGGCCTGGCTGTATTCGTACACGCCAAGGGGTGTCTCGAACAGTTTAAGGAAAAACAGGGGTGGCGAAATGCACGGGGTTGTCTAGGTGGCTCGTTCGCCTACAACTGGAGATCTAGGAGTTACGTAAGGGCTAGTGTGACTTGAAAAGCTTGAAATGCGCGCTGGCTCACCGCTGAGGGGAAAGGTAATAAGCGAAAGGCGAATTGTCTAGGGGGAATATCGGCCTGACACAAACGCCGGTACTCGCTGGTTGTAGAGGTATTCGCTCGGGCTTCACTCTTTCTTATGCAAGGTCCGGGGTCTGTACCTCGAGTCCTGCTTCCTGGGGGTTGTCTCTACTGGGTCCTCAGGTCTTCCTGGGTGTTTTCTCCCAATTTTGGTATTATCGCCCTATTGCCAATTTACTACGGTTTATTTCGAGTATTAGTATTACGGCTCGGGACACTGGTCAGAACTCAAGTGTCTTTTCTTGATATTTCCTTATCCCATTGTGCTCACTTCGGGGGCCTTCCGCCGGGCGCGAGGAGAGGGGCCGCTTCGAGTCGTTTGGGGGCTAGTTGCCTACGTCATTAGGGCAATTCTATGCAGGGCAGTCCGCTATTATCCACTATGTATTCGTGTGTGTCCGGTCGTATTGGCCACTCCAAGGGTTCACAGGGAAAAAAGGGTGTAAGGGGGATATTCAGGGAATAGTTGGGAAGCTAGCGGTGGCAGTTTCGTAATTCCCTCATAATATTTAGGGCGCAGTTATTAGGGGGCCTTTGATCTCGTCACAATATTATATCCACAATTTCCGTCCCTGTCTCAAATTATGGACTTTACGAAGTTTTCGAAATTTTTAAATATTAAAAAAAATTATAATTCTCAATAAGAAGTAGTTAGATAAACAATACAATTTGTTAATAACGATTAACTATCGGTGTTAGCAAAAAAAGTTATACACCATGAAGAATTTTTTTTCGGGTGTGGAACAACGTTCATTGACTAATTTGTTTCGTATCTTTACCGTTTTCATGATGCAGCGATATAAACAATCGTTTTTGTTACTAACAATTAATTACAGGTGTTAAGCAAAAAAGTCATAAAACATCAAATGTGTATTTCGTGGCGGGGAGCAACTTTCATTGAACACTTTTTTTCGTATCTCAAACGGTTCTTGCGATAGAGCGATATAAACAATTGAATTTGTTAGTAACAATTGAACGTAACATTTTTCGCATAAATCGTCCCTTTTAGACCTGGAGAGTAGTAAGTCGCGCCGATCAAAAAAAAAACGTAAATCGCTACACTGGTGTCTTCGGAAACGTTAAACAAAGTTTTTGGTCACACACACACACTGGGAGAAACCTAACTCCCGAAACCAAGGGTGCCAAGGGTGTACTCCCTATAACAGAATATGAAGCAAATATGAACAGTGATGATAACACAATTGTATCCCACGAGGACAACCCCCAAAAGGGAAATTCCGCGGTCGGTTCCGATCAGGTGAAAGCCCTGGTGGCCGGCGCTGGCTCCTCGGATTGTGGGAAGAGCCAACCATCACTCGATGGTGCCCGGGTGGCCCACATGGCCCCAAATGCTACAAGTGGATTCCAAACGACGATGAAGACTACATGGGATCAGCAAGAAAATGATCTGGCAACGCTGGTGAATTTTTTTACGAATAAAAATCGAAGAGCAATCAATGAAGAGATCCGAAATCTTGCTGGGAAGATCCAAATGTCCGCAAAGCGGATGAGAGCCATGACAGAAAGCGGAGGATTCAAAACACCTTTGCCAGCAGCGGCATGGCTGACACCCCCAGGTCCCAGATTGTTCAAGGCAAATCAACGGAGCGGCCATGATCCCATCGAAAGACCGGGAACATCCCAAGCTACGACGACAAGACGGGAGAAAAGAAAGGAGACAGCGCCGCCCGATGACACAGCGGGAAAGAACCTCAAAAGTGCTTTAACAACAGAACCTATGAGTGTGCACGGAAAAAAAATCCCGGAAAAATTGCCGTGCTCTGCACGGGAATCGAGGTTCAAAATAGTTCTACAGGAAAATTTATGGATGAAAATAGGAAAAACGACTAAGCCATTTCAGTCTTTCTACCATTATCATCAAGAAATCTTCCTATGCCCCACAGTAAAAATTTCGAGACCAAGAAATTTTACTGCTGCCCAAAAGAAAAAATGATTGGTATCTCGTAACTTAGTACAGTGCAAGTTACCATACGTTCCCTTCCTTTTCCGAGATTTTTACTGTGCTCCATATGAATATTTGCGAGTTGGGATATGACAACTGCCGATTGTCATTTTACCTACGCGAATTTGGCGTTACCACAAAGTGAAATACGCTCAGTTTAGGAGTTATCAGAAGCATCGAATACTAATTAGGTGAGTATCGAATTCAATTAATTTTTAATAGGGAAATCAAAGCGTGTATGCATAGATATAATTGCATGATACTGAGGGTTAAATTTTTTTTCTTTAATTTGTTATATTTTCATGGCGTGTTTCTATATTTGCCAGTTTGTTTAAGCTCCATGGCATATTTCTATATTTGCTTTTGTCCTATGTTTTTTTGTTGTTCACTTGCATCTATTCTTTGTTTTGTATTAAACTGGCAGTTTTTTTCAAATAAAACCATGGCTATTGACGTTAAATGTCGCAGAATTTTACGAGTTAAATGAGTAGTCACAATACAATTTGCATTTTCTTGGTGTTTCTACGTCAGATTGACTCTTATTAATGTCACAACTAATGACTCATTGATTCCACCACTATTATTGATTGATTTTTTGGTTATGGTTATTTTATTAACTAACGCTTTGCATCTTTTTTCTCATTTTTCAGCAAAATGGTAAGTGGCAACTAACGATTAAAATTTTTATGAGTCAATGATTCCCCAGATTGTTCGATGTGTCTGAAAAAACGGAGAAACTTTCGAACGGTTGTATGATAAGAAAAAAAAGGGGATTTTCTTCATAATTTTGTACAGACCAGTTCGAAAGGAAATGATTGGCCATGGTTCCAATCACTATGAATAGCAATTGCAACATGTATATATCGTCAGTGGCCTGATTCTTGAAAGTAAAGTTTAAAAAAAAAATTTTGTTCTCGAAAAGTTGTGTATTTTGAGATCTCCTCACCTCTAAAACCATTTCTACCCTGTCACATTTTGATACATTGATAGTTTACAATTGAAAAAGGAATAATTTATGATACAACACGAGAAATTGGAATGACAGAGAGAAACTTTTTTCTCAAATTTTCACAGATCATTTGAAAATCTGTTTTTTTTTTATTTTAATTTAAAAAATTGTAGAAAACTCGTGGTTTGGTTAATGATTTCATTTTCTTTAAAAAATTTTCAGAAATCATTTATACATCAACAAATAGCGATCATTAATAATTGTATTGGGACGATGAAAAGCTCTGCTTGAGAAAATTTTAGAATGTGGCGTTGCAGCCCACGGGTCCATTCCGCCTCATCCTCCATACCTTCGTTTTTTGATCTTTCACATCCATTTTTTAGCCGAATTGTCTATGTCATTGTATTCTTCTGATTCAGAATTCAGGACAGCGACACTTGCAAAGGGCAGAAATTAGAGCCAATGCCAGTAAAGTACATTAAATAAAATGATAATAAATAATTATCTCCTTTTTTTTAATGTAATCCAATTTCGTTGAAAACTTTTTTTCCGCCTGTTTTTATAATTCCTATGCAAACAAATGATGGGAAAAGTGTAATTACTTATTACGGGAACAATGGCGATCGTTTGAGAGCGAATTTAAGGTGCATAGTCAGCCGTGCACTAATTAATCCCGAGGCAGATCGACAACTAGCTAATGTTCTTGACGATCCTAATGTCTCACAAGCTGAAGTGTTCAAGTGAGTACACAAACGGCCATACTCACTGATTTGTTATTTTGTGAATTTAAGAGGAATACAAAAATTCAAAATAGTTTATAAAATAGTTATTATGATTTTCAGAATCACTCGAGAACAATTCATTGAATGGGCTAGAAATATCGCTAAAGTGTTCCTAGGAGAATCAGCAGCGGTATATTATTCTCCATACCGATCGGAGCATATCCAGCGATAGAGGCCTGACGGGACTCAAGTTACTCAAATTAAAAAAAATCAATGCACGTGGAATTTTGGTAGATCACTATGGATACCTGCTTGGAAAACTAAAAAACCAAGATCTTTTAAGAGAAGGAGAACGAATTGCACCAACAATAGAAATTCAAATAACCAGTATTTAGGAACAAGAATTTCTCATAACTAAAATTTTGATACTGTAAGGAAAACTACTTAATATATTCACTCTATATGCAATTTCCCAACCTCACTCAATTTTCAGACGCACAAGAAGAAGCTGCTGCATGGTTGTCTGAACATCTTGGTCCGGGAAATACTGTCGTCACGAAATGGACAGTGACTCGTCCATTGAGAAGAGAAAGATTGCGTAGAGGTCTCACTCCTGAGGAGTTTTACGTTCAATTTCCAGTTTTGAAAACCCCATTTGGTTCAAATCTAGTAAGATAAAAAATGGATCATCAATTCAATTGCTTATGATATATTGAGAATCTCTTTTTACTCGTGAATTGAAAACATTCTTCATTCTAGCTTTCACTGGACTTCAATGACCTGTATGCTCAGCACGAAGAGTTATCCCAAGCTCGGTGGCAAGCTGCTCGCAGTGTGTTAACAGCTGATCTTGAGGAGGTTGTCACAAAGTTCTCTCTTCACGATCGACTATTATATTCTGCCTTACCATCCGTTGCACAGTACCACAAAGACGCGAGTTTGTTGTATTTGTTGCCATATTTGATTAAGCCCCCTCGAGAAAAACCCCGTGGTGCTGAGCAGAGACAGAAAACTTCAGTAAGGCAAAAAAAATAAGAAGCTTTCATCCTTCACGCGAAGAGTGCAGCTGATGTTGACGCAGCTCTGGATCGGCAAAGGCAGATTTGTATTCGTAACGGAACAACGCTTCAACCGATGCCCCTATTTGTTGGTGCTTCAATAGCAAATTTAGATAATTTCTACGTGTCTATCAAATCCAACGATTTATGACGTTGACTCGGTGCTAAGCGTTCTAAAGTTGACTTTCAAAAGTTTTTTGCTCTCAATTGTGTGTATTCCTCCATAGCTCCGCCAATTTGGTTGTTTATTCAAAAAGTAATTTATAATCTCCATTTACCAGGTGATCGGTGTAGTAGACAGACTGAGGTAATGATTGAGAGAATTTCAAATCCCGTCGATGAGAATAACGATCCGAATACACAGTAATGCCAATGTCCAGGTGCAAGATTTGTGGTGTGAATTTCGTAGAGGCCAACGGGTGGGTGAACCACATAAAAATTTTCCATTTCAATGCAAGTAATTTTCATTGTGAGGAAATTGATTGTCTAACATCGTTTCCTTCGTTCAATTCATTGCGGTCACATGTCCGGTGAGTACACGTTAAACAAGATGAACTATCTAAGAAAAGAAGAAAAACTAATGATGAGACAACAAATCTAGTGACTGAAAAAACAATCGATGCCTTTGGCGAAGTTAACGATCACGATTCATTAGACAATGTTTCTGACGAGGGGACTAATGATACGTTCTTTAATGAGATGGTTATTCTAGAGAAATGGAAAATGTTTGTAGCAAAAATTTATGAACATTCTGATATACCTCGAGCTAAATCATTGGAAATAATCCGCGATATTCGTGATTGATTTAAAGATTTGATGCATATAGAAAAATGTGATAAAACGTTTGATATTGCTGAAAAGACTGCCAATGGCCGAATAAAAGCTGAAGTCAACAAACTGCCAGCAATTTCTAATGAATTTTCAACTCAACTAGATCGTTTCAATACGGAGTATAATATTTTCAAAGAGTTTGAGCGTTCAGAAACGTACATCGCGCGAGAGTCTTACTTGTTAGGTCAGAGACCAGACTATCGAAAAGATGGAGACATTCAAAGCAGAAAAATGCTTACAGTGACAGCGCAGTGAATTCGACTTCGTTATGTTTTTAAAAAACTTTTTGAACTGCTGAAAGTTCTTGATGAAACATTTATTGAAATGTTGACACTTAAACGAAGTACCAAATTTTTTTCAAATTTCATCCAAGGAGAACTGTGGAAAGAGTTGAGTAAAAAAGATGACGAGAAAATTGTAATTCCTCTGTTTTTATCAACTGATGATTATGAAACTAATAATCCACTGGGCAGTCATAAGGGAGTGTGAAAGTGCTGCGCGGTCTACATTTCTATTCCGTGTCTACCTCCAAGATTCCAAGCGAAACTCGAAAATATTTTCTTGTTGATCTCATTCAACAGTTTAGATCGTAAAAATTTCAAAAATACAATGATTTGTGCTAAAATTGAAGAGGAATTGAAATTTTTGGAGGATGAAGGTATTGCTATTAATCACCCACAAGAAGAAAAGTGATTATACTTTCGATTGTATTTAATAATTGGGGATAACTTAGGCTTACGTCAGATATTAGGCTTTAAGGAATATTCCACATCTGAAAAAAAATGTCGTATTCGCGTTGCAGATTCTAATGATTTAAGTAAAATTACTAGCGAAAATGACTGCGTGTTGCGTTCGGCATCGACTTACGGAACCGATCTTTGTAAAAATAAACCCCAGGAAATTGGAATTAATGAAAGATGTGCCTTAGAAGGCATTGGGTCTTTTCATCCACTAAAAAACTTGACTGTAGATGGAATGGATGATTTGTTAGAGGGTGTTTGTAGGTATCATTTAGGTAAAATTTTCAGTTATTTCATTTTTAAAAAAATATTTCTCTCTCCCACAGCTCAATAATCTCATAAAAGGTTTTCCTTATGGATCAATCAAAAACAAACCTCCCAAAATCCTCGCAACACATATCGTAAAAAAGTCTCTCAGTTATCGTTAATTACAAATCTACCTTGCATTTTGGGTCACCTGATCCCACACGATGACCCTGTTTGGCCTTTAGTTTTGTCTCTGCGCAAACTGACAATAATGGTAACACTGCAGGATGTGGATGAAGATATGACTGCGGTTTTAGAAATGACGACAAGTGATTATTTACAGTTATTAGTCGCTATATTCCCGAATTCTATTAAGCCGAAACATCACTTTCTGGTGCATTATCCGAGAGTGATGCGTCTCTGCGGGCCTCTGTGGAGAATCTGTAGCATGAGATTTGAAGAAAAACATCGCGAAGGAAAAGTGACCTCTCGCTCTGCAATCAGTTGAGTGAATGTTTGCAAAACGATTGCGACAAAACATCCACTTCGTCTAAACTACAGATTTTTAAAGAAGGTTACACCAAGCAGCATTTTTTACGAACCGCGAAAACTCAAACCTGAACTATTAGTAGAACTGGCATGTTATTCTAGTCTGTCGCAAGCATTATCCACGATCTTCCCGCCTCCAGAAGAGAAAATTCATACCCTCAGAAAGATCGATATTGAAGGGACACAAATAGAAGTCGGCGCAATCCTCATGTTACCCAGCGAAGAAGGTCCAATATCTAATAAAATAGAGATAATTCTTGTGAAAGGAACGGACGAAATTTTCTTCATTGTCAGGAAACTGGAAGGTGTTTCTCTGGAGGAACATACCGATTGGTTTGTACAGAACCAAGAGGCTTACTCATGGAAGATGCTAGATTTAAGTCATTTATATAGCGGCATCCTAACAAATTTAGTTCGAGCATCTAATGGTGCAAAATTTATAATTAAAAAGTGGTTGTAAAAAAAATGAATTTAACTCATTCTGAACATATTAAATGCCAATAATTTCATTTCTCTCCCCTCCAGCAAGATAGTATTAATTACTAAATAGTTGGTTTTCTAGGCAAGACATTATTATCCATGACCAATTACAAAAATCCAGTGGAGCGTGCCGGTACATTGCACCTCGATTCCCGATGAGCACAGTAATTTTTCCCGTGCCCCCCACCCCCCGGTAAAAATTCATTGAATTTTTGCTCCGTGTGGAGGAGCTGGTGTGTAATGAGACTTCATCAAATGGAAACAGGGCCACGGACGAATTATCGAATCTGGAGATAGAAGACGATGAAAGTGTTCGGGAGAAGAGCAAGAGACGAAAGAAAAAACGGCGGCCGTCCCAAAACCCCCCAGGAGTTACGCAGAGTAGACCTAAGCCGAAGAAGAAAACAGCAATCCGACCGGATGTGCTGAGTATTCGTCCGACCGGTACGGAGATGTACTCGGAAAGTTTGGGCCGAATAAAGAAAGACCAGAGTGTCTATGCGGCTAGCGCATGCGTGGACAAAGTCCGCAAAACAGCCGCAGAAGATGTTCTGTTAATTCTTGCCAGAGGAAAGAAAGAGCAAACACTTGAGTTGGAGAAGGCCCTGGTTGGAGCGCTGAAAAATGACGCAACAGTCCTCAATAAAGGACCACAAGAAGAACTGGAAATAAGAGACCTCGATGAGGTCGCAACTAAAGAGGATATTCTCGACGCCTTAAGAAAAACTGACGACGCGGATAGTGACATCCCACTGAGTGTCATCAGGTCCCTCCGGAAGTCATACAGAGGAACACAAGCAGCTACAGTCATACTTCCTACAGCTACGGCAAGGAACATATTGAGCATTGGCAGTAAAATACGAATAAGCCTAGTATATGCCCGTATTGTGACCGTCGTAAGGCCCATAAAGTACTTCAAGGGCTGGTACTACGAGCATCTGTCTATCAATTGTAACAGCTCCGTTGACCGATCAGAACTCTACCACAAGTGCGGCGAAAGGGGCACAAACGCTCTGAATGCAACGCGTCTCCCAAATGCGTTCTATGCGTCGAACGGGAGCCCACAAAGGATTATGCTCATGTAGCTGCCACCATCAAGTGCGCGCTCTATCAGAATGCACTTCAGAAGATCCGTATGAACCATAGTGCGAGTGGTGCAATTGAACTTTGCCCACTGTGCAGCCGCACAGGGTCGGCTCACACAGACCGTTCGGGACTTGAAGATCGATGTTGCCGTTATTTCGGAACCGTATAGAAACCTCTATACTCAAGCTTGGGTGACCGACATTAGCTATAAAATCGCCATTTGGTCTTGTGGTGCTTTGCCGTTTGAAGGATACGACGGTAACGAACAGTCTGGATTTCTGGTGTCCAAGGTGAATGGCATCTATTTTATAGCTGCTATGCACCACCAAGTCTTTGTTATGAAGACTTCTCAGCAATCCTCGATAGAATCGTAGTGAATGCGAAACCGCATTTCCCGGTGGCCATTGTGGGAGATTTCAATTCCTGAGCAGTCGACTGGGGTAGCAAAGGGACGAATCAGCGAGGACGTGCTTTACTAGAAGCCTTTTCGACTGTAGATGTCGTCCTATTGAATGATGCAGATGAACCGACATTTCGCAGAGGACAAGCGAGCAGCCTGATCAACGGAAGATATGCATGCGAGGTATCCGAGATCTCCACTGCCAGTGACCATCGAGTTGTACTCTGAAAGGTGTTGGTTGATTGGAGGTCTGCGCCCACATCGAATAAAATAAACAAAATCGGCTGGAATTTGAGGAAATTCGACATTACCAAGTTTTTTTGTGGCATTGAAGATCGACTCAGTAAGTGGTAGAAATGCCACTGAAAAAGTGGATGGAGTCATGTGGAGAGTCACCGATGCCTGCGACGCGAGTATGCCCGGGAAAGCCAATGGAAATCGATGGCCACCAGTGTATTGGTGAAGCGACGAAATAGCTATGCGTCGCAAAGAATGCTTCGCGGCGAGAAGATCTTGGCAAGGTGCAAGCAAGAAATGCAATTCAAACAGCCCTGAACTAAAGTATAAAGCGGCTAAGCGGAAGCTCACCAAGGCCATAAAGTTTCGCAAACGAGATTGCTGGAACGAGCTGTTGGAGGAAGTGGAAAGGGATTCTTGGGGCAGACGGGAAAGGTGGATAGGACGCGACTCAAGAGCCAGCCGATGCCGTCACCGACGTTTCCTAGGCTTCTGGAGAGAATTGTCTCAGTCTTATTCCCCCAACAAACGAGTGTGACTGAAAAGCAGGTGGAGGGTGATACCATCGATCGAATACCGTCGATTATAGGATCTATTGCAGGCCTGTAGTAGAGTGGGCAACAACAAGGCCCCCGGTCTCGATGGTGTTCCAAATATAGCGTTGAAGGCCGCCATCAATGCAGCACCCGGAATGTTTCTCGAAATGTATAACGCGTGCATCCAGGAAGGTATTTTCCCCAGCAGATGGAAACAACAGAGACTTGTACTTCTCCCCAAGGGCAAAAAGATGCCAGACGAACGATCGTCATATCGTCCCCTCTGTAGTGCGGATACAGCGGGCAAGATTGTGGAGCGCATAGTACACCAGAGAATTAAGGCAGCGGTGGAACCCCTGGTGGCCGACGGCCAATATGGTTTCAGGCGACGACGATCTACGTTGGATGCTATTAATCTCGTCGTGAGCACAGCGAAGAGAGCGATTGACGGCGGACGATGGAAAGGAAGTGCGAAATAATACCGTTTGTTTGTTACTCTGGACGTCGAGAACGCTTTCAACTCGGTACGGTGGGATTCCATCTTGGCGGCATTATCGAAGCTATGAGCACCGGCATATCTCCAAAAGATGGTAGGTAACTACTTCACCGATACAGTTCTCAAGTATGACACAGAAGTAGGCCCCGACACATATAAGGTGACTGGGGGTGTACCTCAAGGCTCAGTGTTGGGGCCCTTTCTGTGGAATATCGTGTACGACGAACTGCTGAAACTGGCACTGCCGACAAAGCTCGTGGCTTTTGCAGATAACGTGGTTATAACCATCGTGGAAAAACATCTATTCACGCTTCAGCTCATCTTCGAGAATGTTTTTAACAAGATACGGAAATGGATGGAGTCGATTGGTCCACAACTCGCAGAGCATAACACTGAGGCACTACCCATCACAAGCTGAACGAAACTGGAGCCAATCACGCTGCAAGTCGGCGAGTACAAAATAACTTCCCAGCCCTATATACGGTACCTAGGAATTATGATTGATGCCCGACTCAGTTTTAGACAACAAGCCGAACATGCAAGCAGTGAGGACTACCCTTGCAAGACTCATGCCGAACCTTGGAGGGCCAAGACAGAGGAGGAGACTCTTGTTACCATCAGTTGTCACATCGATAGTAACATATGGTATCCCTCTATGGACTGATGCCCTACGAAGTCAAGCAGCACGACGGCAGGTTGTTCCAGTCTACAGGCTGAGTGCCCTGAGGGTGGCTGGCGCACACTGGACAGTATCCAACGAAGCAATGTGCGTCATTGCTGGGATGATACCTATCGAAGTTCTAGCGGAGGAGCGTAGGCGACTCTACACACGCAAAACATCAACTGAGCTGAGCCCAGTGGAACGGACGAGAGAAGAACGTAACCACAGCATCCAGCCATGGCAGATACAGTGGGACGCCCCGAGTAAAGGCCGGTGGACTCATCGACTCATTCTGAAGTTGAATGTTTGGCTTGACCGATCACAGGAACAACACAAGTACCACCTTACCCAGATGCTCTCAGGACACGGGTGCTTTCGGGAATATTTTCACAAATTCAAGCATGAAGATTCCCCGGATTGTCCAAAGTGTCAGAGAATTCAGGAAAACGCGGAACATGTTCTCTTTGCATGTCCGCGTTTCGACGTCCAACGGTCTATATGGGAAAATAGCGCAAGCAAACCCATTGATGCTGGAAATCTTGTGGAAGTTATGCTGTCATCTGAGGCAGTATGGAACGCGACAGGCGATTTCGCAATGGAGGTTCTGTAGGAGCTGCGCCGCGAGGAGCAGCTTCGGAAAAATCCAAAGTAAACGGAGGATCTTCTTACCGTGAACGACCGGAAAGGATTCGCTAATGAGGAAGCCGCGGCTGTCGACCCCTACGCAACGAAGTATTGCTCCGCAGATGTCCCGTCGTGATTTGGGGATACTGGGATATAGAAAATGGTCCTTCTACTAGTGTAGGTCAAGGGGTATTGTCCCTTGTTTTTCTCTGTATTTTGTCCTTTTAATTTGTAATTTTTTTTTTGTTTGTTTTCAATAAAGGGAGGAAGCGTGAGGAAGGACGTTGGCTTCCTTCTTTTTTTCCTATAAAAAACAAAACACACCCATACACACATTAAACACTTTTCGGAAAACGACTCAGGATGATGTGAAACGTCGAGAAAAGTGAAAATATCATGACAATTTCACTTTCAATTTTCGGGGTCATTACAATAACTTCTCTACATCGGGAAGTTAATATAGATATATGTATATATATATCGATATATTGCATTTCCCCCTATTCCATTCTCATTTACGTTCGTGACACTCACTGATCCTACATATTGTTCTTTAATTGACCATAACTCCCTAAATATGCGAATTACGAAAAAAAAATTACTCAACATAATATGTGTAGTTTTGCACTAGGAACAACTTTCCTTATATAAATTTTTCGCTACCTCCAACCGTTCGGTCAGGAGAATGTTATAAACAATTCAAATAGTTCGCGAGCAATCCGGCATCAAAATTTGGCCACATACATACATACATACACGCGCACACACACACATGCATCGATCCAGAATTTGGTGGGGATCATTTCAGTACACTTAAGACACCAGTCACCTGCGGAAACAAAAAAAAATCGATTTCGGGGTGATTACAAAACTTCCCGAAAAATCGGGAAGTTAAAAAAACAATGAAACTAGCGGTTGTGCATGTGTGTGCCCCACTGGGGGTATAAATAGAACTTCCCGATTTTGTATTTCAGCACAACGTACTAACCATATTCTTCTCCAATATACCTCGGTTCATTAGTAGTGTCATAGTGAAAGCTTGCAGATTTGAGAATTCTAAAGTGAGTCATTAATGAAATAGTAATGATGAATATTTGAGGAAATGCATAGTGAGCATGAGGATGAGCCGTATGGGCCTACATGACTGGCATTGTGACGCCAATATCAGGGCGGCCGCAATAAAGATGATAACTTTCATATTTTACCCCGTGGAACAGTATAACCAATTGCAATTCTTAACTAGTGGTGTGCAAATGTGTGTGCCCCCTACGGGGCACAAACAAAACTTCCCCATTTGGTATTTCAGCACAACATAAGCATGCAACCATGCTGATGAGCAAACTCAACAGTGATATCAATAATTGACCCTTGTGACTAATAATTACTGCACGCGATAGATTCAGTTTGATTTTTAAGCCGCATAAAAATTTTCAACTGGAATTCGTCCGCCCAGTTACTCTCTCTACCACTGTACGTTCCTAATTATCCCGCTCTTTGACATCCTTCCCGCAATTGTCGACATATTCATTCGTCAAGTATATTCTAGTTCAGCTCGCGATATGGTTTAACTTATATTGAAAAAAACCATACTGAATGTGCAGTTTTGTGTATGGAACGACCCTGGTGATATGCATTTTTCCCGTATTTCAAATTGCTCGGACGAGCATACCTCCTTAATTATGCAAATTATGGAAAAAAGTCATTCTATATAAAATACGCATTTTTATATGGGAAACAACTTTTCTTATATAAATTTTGCGGTAACTCTAATAGTTTATGCAATAGAACGTGATAAACAATTGAAATTGCTAATAACAATATACATACTACACCAATTTCACCCAAAATCTAATCCCCTCTAAGTTACATGAAAACGCGTCAATTCCAATATTGACGGTCTCGATAGCTTCATTCGTTCGTGAGAAACCTAGGATCAAAATTTCGGAACCACACATCCATACACACATACACACACACACACACACACACACACACAGAGACATCGATTCAAAATTTGTTGGGCATCATTTTGGTATACTTAAAACCCCAGTCACAGGATGAAGGGAAATATATCGATTTCGGGGTCATTACAATAACTTCCCGAATAATCGGGAAGTTAATTATGCAAAATATCGTTAAACGGCATTCCACATAAAATACGTATTTTTACATGGAGAACAACTTTTCTTATATACATTTTGCGCTAACTCGAATAATTAATGGATGACCGTTGACTAACCCGATTTGCAATTTTTGGCCTTTCGATTTTCTGGAAATCATTGAAAACTGCTGAATGAATTCTTTCCAGAATCTAGTGGTGTGAGCATGTGTGTGCCCCATTCGGGGCACAGAAAAAAACTTCCCCATTTGGTATTTCAGCACCGCATACTAAATGTATTCTTCTCCAATGTTCGATGTCTATTCATCACAACGTCAATTCAACACGTCAATTCAACACGTCAATTCACCATAACGTCAATTCAACACACGTTAATTCACCATACGTCAATTCAACAAATTGTCAATTCATCACACGTCAATTCAACACACGGGCAATTCCTCAGACAAATAATTAACCCGTTACACATCTTGAGCATACATAACTTTATTATTCATCATGATTTACGAAAGAACAATGACAATCTCATATGATAAGAATTGCGTCAATCACAACAATTATGCGTAAATCCCATGAATAGATTATATTTCACAGTTTAACATTCTGTGCAATACCTCGAATATAATCAGTGACGTTCAGGCCTGTATCGTAACCAGACACAACATTTTTGAGCCTAGCATCATAGTCTCGGTATTTTCTCCTCTTTGGCACTGCGATGTCTCGACCTGCTGTCTGTTGCTCCAAAAACAAATCATAGTTTGCTCTTTTTTCAAAGCAATAATAAATTTGCCCATTTCAGCATGTGAGACCTGAAGCCGACCATTGAACGCACAATGCCAACCCTTAACACTGTTGTTGGTACGTGGTGTGTCGTTCATGGCAGCCTTATAGCAATTCCAGTGATCCATCGGGAACCTGGGTGCTTGACAGGTTTCCTTCCTCACTTTCCGCTCAATCCCTGTACCTGTGAAGTATTCAATAACCGGCTCTAGATCATTCTTATTTGCAGCAAAATACTCTGATTTTAGGAGACTCTCATAGACTTTGTATACGTCATCAATGGGCACAAATACAAGAGCCATTAACATTTTGATAGCAAGACGGAAGTCATCTGTTGCATACCGAGGCTTCAAACCTAACTCTACTATGTGACGATACACACAGTCACCAAAATGAAAAAAACAACCATGAATTTCTGTGTCTGGGGACATCTTCTCTACTGCCTTAAGAAACGCTTTTTCAGAATCAGTTATAATACTATCGGGCACGACGCCAGGTAGAGCCTCTTGAATTTTTTTTAGAATTTTCCGATAGAGTTTCTGAATGTTATTGGGTGCCAAGATGTAAATACGTGGCAAGGGTTTCTCGTGGAAAACACCGTGGATCGTGTACAACTGGGAAAAGATTTTTGGTACAGTACGAAAAGTACCGTCACACATCCAGGTATTACATTGTGATAAACACTCTAGATTACGTTGAGTGGTAAAAATTAGATATCTATCCTTACTGTTCCCATGGACATAATAAAGAAAATCGTCTCCTTTAAAAGTCTTCAAATACATTCCTGTTATCTCGAGTTCTTTTCTTGTTGCTGGTGTTTTCATTAGAGGATTAGCTGCTGCTCGCGTACGCTGTCAAGTACGTTTAAATAGTAGTACATCAAGGACTTCTACAATAGCAGTCGCCGAAGCATTTTCCATGACATCTTGAATAACTTTATGCGGGCAGTCATCAGATAGTTTAACAGGAGATTTTGCTTTTGCCACAATCTTTTTTGCCTCTACTTTGCTGGAGTCTGGAGTATGATTTTTGTGTTCTTCTTGACGAAGAATAACGCCTGTAAAATAAAATAAACGTCAGCTTTTATCTCACAAAATATTAGAGATTATGTGCTAAAGATTATATAAAAAAAATGGTCCAACACATCTTTGGAACCAAATGAAAAAAAGATTAATAATCTCATGTGGATCGGTATTGGATATAAAAAAACTGTTCTTACCTGTCCTTTTTCTAGAGCTAGTATCACAAAGAGCCTTGCATTTATATTTGCTAGTATATTCTCTACATCTCCATTGCACTTTATCTTTTGTCTCACGCAGAAAATTATAAATGTAGCCATTTAAGGTAAGCTGACGTTTACCACGTTGACTCGGAATGAAATGTAAAGGCATTAACATATTGTGACCCCGAGTGCGGTTTAAATTCGACTACCTACCTTACACGTGTTAACTTGAGTTTCCCACAAATTTATTTTATGGCTTTCTACTTCTAATACTAGTAGTAGCTTCTACTAATACTACAATATCCTCCGGGTTTCTTCAACCAAAGAATATCGTTTATTATTGTTGACATCCACAGATTAGTCATTAGTATCAACAAACAACTCATCGCATCAAAGCAATTAACTTGTGGAGAAAACAAAAAAATATATATATATTAATATATATAGTGTGACAAATAATAACAAATGAATTGACGGTGTTGAATTGACGTGTGATCAATTGATGTGAGTTGAATTGACACTGTAATCAAATGACCGTGTGTTAAACAGACGTGTCACCCTTCTCCAATATACCCTGGTTAATCAGTGTGACTCCTCTTAGTGTCATAATGAACAGTTGCAAATTTGACAGTTCTGAACGGACTCATTTATGAAGCAGATAATTATGAATTTTTGAGTAGACGCATGGTGAGCATGAGGATGCGACTTATGTGCGTCACTTGAGTGGGAGGGAGTCGCCAATAGAGATGCTGTCGCAATACAAATGATGACTTTAATATTTTACCCAGGGGAACAGTATAAACAATTGCAATTGTTAATCACATTGCATATACTGCACGAATGCCGTCCAAAATGTACTCCGCTCGAGTCTACACGAAAATGCTTCCATTGGGGCCCTCATGACAGCGCTCGGTTCATTCATGCACTTATTACATACATAATTGTTCAGACGGCCATAGCTCTTTAATTATGCAAATTTGCGGAAACAGTCATTGTACATAAAATACGTATTTTTGTATGGGGAACAACTCTGATTTGAATTTTGTGCTAACTCTAATAGTTCATTCAGTAGAACATTATAAACAATTGAAATTGTTAATAACAATATAAGTACTGGACCAATTCCATCCACAATCTAATCCGGTCTAAGTTACAGAAAACTCTTCCGTTTGAGTCACCAACAACTTTGATCGAATGATTCCTTCGCAAGAAATCGTTGACCGAAAATTTTGACCACATACATGCATCGTCACGCACACGTACACACGCAGACATGAAAACCCACAATTCCGGCAATGATGACGTCAATGGCTTCAATCGTGTACTTTATAAATAGATTATTTTTTAAATGGCCGTAGCTCCTTAATTATGCAAATTATACAAAAAACGCATAAAACATAAAAAGTGTATTTTTGCATGAGGAATAATTTTTGTTACATAGATTTTCTGCTAACACCAATAATTCATGCACTATAGCGTTATGAACAATTGAAATTGTTAATACCAATATAAGGACTGGACCATTTCCGCCCAAAATCAAATCAGTTCTTACGTTAAGTTACGTGGAAACGCCACGATTGAGACGTCAGGGATCTCGATCGCATTATTCGTTCACGAGAAATCGTTGGACATAGTTTTTGACCACATACGTACCTAGTAACACACACACATACAGACCTTTTGTTAAAAATGGCCTAGAAATGTTCGAAACACCTTGAAACGTGGAGATATAATGGAAAATCGATTTTTTATTTTCGGGTGCAAAACAATAACTTCCCCTATCGGGAAGTAAAAAATATGTTTTTCAAACAAGTCTCCGCCTATTTGTTATTTTTTTTATTTTCCTCCTATATAATAAAAGTGATGGTCAGGTGACCCTACATCTTAGCTGACATTGTAACATTCTGATTGGTGCCGTCTTTACATTATGATTGGCTGTTTGCTCATTTACATTCTAATTGAGTCTCGAAGTAGCTCTCAATTCTCATTGGCTTTACAGCACAGCGCGCACTAATCATTCAAATTTGAAAGAAAAAAAATCGAATCGGCATTCAATATGTCAGAAAAAAATCGTAGAAAATTTTTTTTTTTTAAAGAATTCTTCAACAATGGTTTCTTAAACAAAAATAAAAACCATGATAATTTAAAAAAAAAATGTTTTAACCGAGAAAAAAATTGAAAAATAAATCATTCATCACTCATGCAGTAGGAAAAATCTTTTCTTGAAGAAATGGAAAAATAATGAAACTTTGTATTATAATATATATCCTATAGTATAAGGTAGATGGACAGTTATAATCGAAAATAGCGGATCTCATGGAGGGAAGAGAATCGATTCGAGTAATCGAATATAGAATGAATGGGGCAGATGTCATAAGTTACAGTCTAATGTGGTAGATGGCGCAAGGAGGAAGTCGCGGTGAAACTTTGAAATGCACCTCATTTTCATGCGTGATTGTAGTGAAACTATTTCATTCATCCATATTTTTTCGTGTTTTCTTATAGTCATGACATATTGTTGGAACGGAGATTCCCTACCGGTCCGCCCGTCAGGTGCTGCCACCGCAGTGGCACGCCGCCAGGCGAAGTTACCATGGCGTAGAGGCCATGCCAGTCAGTATATAGAGTGCAGAGTGATTCAATAGAGCAAATTAGATTACCAGAAAAACACAACAGAGGAGAGAAGACAGAGGTAAGTGGGATTTGTATAAAAAATACCCGATATGAGTGAAAAAGGAAAAAGCCATAGAGAGGGGTATTGCTTAACGGGGGAAAGAAGGGGGAAAAACCTAATCAAAAAAGTGATAAGAGGGAAATTACATGTAATTATAAGAGGGAATAGAGAAAATATATGAAATTACAATTGAAAAGTGGGGTGAAGGGGGGACCGCGTAGACAATGGGCACCGACCTCTCTCTAGCACAGTACTCGAGCAGGAACTGACCTGTTGCTGTGCGGCGGTGGGACGCTGTGACGTCACCGACCTCTCCCTCGCACACCACGCGAGCAGGCACCGACCTGTTTGCCGCGCAAAACTGAGGGAACCGCCATATTGACATGTGTGCGGCAAAAATAAATATGAATAAAATAAAATATTTTTCTTTTTCTTCCTGGGATTTAGAATAGAAGGAGACAAGAGAATTATGTTCAGTGAATAAAGGACAAAATAACCAGGTTTTTTTCTTGGTTTTTCAAGACAATCGAATCAGATATGCTAGAAATTTAGTTAGAATTCCAGATGAGATGAACCACAATTCCAGAATATTTTTTTTTTTTTGCGATTGTTGAATACCACGATAGTGAAATCGGGTAAGATAGATAAAACTTTGAGGGGAGTCTCATGAACAATTCATGGGTTCAATAAATTAGGAGGGAGAAAAGATAGCGATAATTCCTATCACCCATGAAACCTTCTCATCTGCCAGAAACATCAAAATGGGATCAGAATTTTGATAAAAATCGTGACCACTCAGAATAAATAGAATTTTATAATAACTCTGAATAAATAGAATTTTAGATTAACTCAGAATAAGTAGCATTTTACAATAAATCAGAATAAATAGAAAATTATTAGAAAATACCCAGTTTCAAACAAACACAGTGCAGGACAAGTGGAGGAATATATATGTTGTACGTTGAAAACCAACACTTGTAAACGAGGGGAGGGGAATTTCGACAGTGCCTTACACGCGTGCGTGGCCAGCCTCCGAGCAAATTACATTGCGTTCATGTAATATACGCTCGGTACAGGTGTGCGCGTGCATGCTTGTGCTGCGGAGGGAAGCTATTCTCAGTTTTGAGTCAGTGTGGACGCTGTGCGGGCAGACTGGTTCAGAAGCATGAAATGAAGCATTACAAATCAAAACTGGAAAACAAACAGTTACCTGGTGTACGAGTAGGTTAGAGCTAGAATCAGAAGAGTTAAAGTCAGAGCTAGAATCAGAGCCATACTCGTATTAGAAGTAAGAATTAGAGAAACTAGATACCTAGAAGAATATATATATATGCGCAAATTAATGTTTTCATTTCGAAACCCTGTACAGATGGCAGATCAGAAGGACACCAGAGAGTCAGAGTATACCTACGAGGACAACCGGGAAACACAAGAGCTAGATTCAGATGATAATGAATCGAAGCACTCGGAGGTCCAGAGCCAGACTGGTTCAACCAGAGCATCAGAAGTAGAGACAGAGTTCAGGGAGGAAGAGGGATCACAGGACACGGAAATCACATATGGGTCAATCAAAGGAGACTCGAGTCAGGTGGAGAGGATCCTTCTTAAAGCCATGATGAGGAGCCTAGGGGAGATCCTCATCTGCCGGGAAAAAATGACCCAGGAGCTGGCCAAGGTGGTCGATACACAATGCAAAACGACCAGCGACCTATCATTACTGACCCACAATCTCAAAGGTGTCCAAAAAATCCTTGGACAAAACAGCCAATCTAAATTCGGAATCCGCCAAAGGACTACACACACTTATGGAACAAGTGACCATCGTCTCTAAAAACCTGGCAGAAGCTGAGCGCTGCAAGCTGAGAAGAGCAGAGGTGACAAAGAATACAAGTTACTACGTCAACCCGAATGTACCCGTAGAGCAATCCACCCCCAATTCAGAGCCCCCTGCGAAAAAGAGAAGAATAGAGATTTCCAACATACAGAGACAGACAAATGACATAATAAACGAAACAGAGCGAATTAGTTCAATAAGACAGGCAGTAGAGCAGGGCTTCAATCAGAAAGTGACGACGAAATCAGACATAAATTTGCGGTATGATTCACTAAAAGCAGAATTAATGACTCATGACTTACTAGATATTATCGACCAATCAGAAGCCGACTCAACGGTCATTAATGAGAGTTTAATGAAAAAGAGAAAGAATCTAGCCAGAGACATTATAGTTAACAGAATAGATGATTGTTACCATAAAAAGATTCTAAAAGAGACAGATCCAGAACAGATTGTGAATTTGTTAAAAAAAGTCACGAAGACTTGAGAACGATGTCAATGCAACCACAATTCAAACGAAATTATACGCAATCAAAATGAGATCGAAAGAGCCTATGAATGATTTTTGCGATAGATTCGAGCAAATAGTAAGAGATTATGAAGCTAGTCAAAAACCAGATAGAGGTAACAGAGATAGAAAAGAAGTCAGCCTTTTACCAGGCTGTTGTTCAGGCAACACCCGAAATCAGAGCTGCTGAAATAGTGACTAGACAGACGCAGCACAAAGAAATGACATATAATGAGATCAAAAACTTTCTGCTGCAGTTGGAAGCAGATTCCAAGGCAGCACAGAGCGAAGAAAAGAAGGTCCAGAAAGCACCGACGACCCAGGGGGAGAATGTTAGCAAGTGTCATCGTTGCAACCAACAGGGGCACTGGCTGGGCGACTGTCCCCCGGGGAAGAAGGGTTTGTGGTACTGTTATTTCTGTAGAGAAATAAAGAACCACAAGGGAAGAGATTGCCCTAATTATCGTCCCAAGCCAGGAGGAAGCAGAGGTAATTATCATAATAACAGAGCACATCCATATAAACTGAATAGAGGGGGAAATCAGAATTAGAGAAAAGGGTATAAGAGACTGTACAACAGTAGAGCAAATGACAAAAGTAACTTTAGCGACAGAGCAAAGGGTGCAGACAGTCAGCCGAATGAAAGGGGAATAAAAAGAGTGAGAGAGGCGTCTGAGTCAGGTAAGACATTAGATAAAAATGATATAACGTTTATAGCAGATTCGGGGGTAACAGATCATATAGTTGGTTGCAATGTTAGATTGAGAAATTTTCAGGAGCTAACGAACAAGTTTATTAAGAGCGCAAACAAAAATGCAACAGCTGATATTATAATAAATGGCAAAGGGGAAATGTTGTTAATGCCCGAGTCACCCGATGATAGAGTGATTCACTTTACTAATGTAATTGCATCCGAGGACATCTCAGACAATCTCCTGTCACTGAGACAGTTAGCAGACAGAGGACTGAGTATTTATCTCGACAATAACACATTGAGAGTATTTAACAAAATTACAGACGAGACAATATTCAGGGGCATTTATAACAAACCCAACTGGCTAATAAACTGTAAAATCGTAAAAGATGATCAGAAGATTAAAACAAATGAGTGCTACATGGTGAAAATGGTAACCACCGATAAGAGACAAAAACGATCAATCAGAGATCCAGAAACTGAAGAGATAGAGACAGATGAAAAGGTAACATCCCCAGACGAGCAATCAGAAGAAGAGGTATCAACTAAAGTCACAGAAGAGCCAACTGAAAACACAGAGATAAACGAAGATACCAATCTCAGAGACTCAGAAGGACTCACCATGTGTGAAAAGGAGGATTTAGGTGATAAAACCGACACACCAGATCCAGGAATGATGTGGCACATCAGACTGGCCCATACTTCATTGACAGTTTTGAGAAAACTCCAAATGAATACAGAGTGCCTGAAAGGAGTCAGGTTCAAGGATTCAATATTAGATTGTGAAGTATGTGTACTGGCAAAACTGAGTAAATTGCCCTTCAAGGAAGACAGAACCAGAGCTGCACGACCACTTCAGACCATACACACAGATACCATGCGCCCAATCAAACCTGCATCACATCCTGGGAACAAGAGATTCATCAATATCCATGTGAACGATTACTCCAAGATGGCAATAGCATACTCAGTCCTAGTGGATGACATCCTATTGACTGGGACTGACAGAGATCAAAAGACATTTGAACAGAGTATTTGAGATGAAACACCTGGGGGAGCCAAAAGTGTTTTTGGGAATGGAAATTAAGAGAAACAGAAGAGAGAACCGAATGAGCATTAACCAACCCAAATACATTAAAGATGTCAGAGTGCGAGCCTCAGAGTAGACCAATGGTAACCAGACAGGTAACCAACCGAAACAGAAGAAAGGAAGCTGCTGAGAAAACTGATGACCAGGATACTGAGATCACTAGAGCACCGTACAGAGAAGCTATAGGGAGCTTGATGTACTTGGCTTACGCCAGTCGTCCGGACATTTCCTTTGCTGTGAATTATCTAGCGAGAAAACAATCGGAGCCAACCCAAGAAGACTGGAAGAGTGTTAAAAGATTGTTGAGATACCTGAAAGACACTCCCAACAAGGGACTTGAATTCAGAGGAAAAGAAGAAGACCGAGAAGGATTCACAGGCGCAAGCTTTAGAGATAATTAGAAAAACTATAACAGAGCATCATGGGGATTTCATAATAGAATGCGTGAATCAGGGCAAAATTAGAGTAGAATGGATAGCAACCGAAGAAAACCTAGCAGACTCTATAACCAAATCATTGGCAGTAGATGCACACAAATATTTGGTTGATAGATTTATGACGTAGAATATAAGAGCTGAGAAATAGACTTGAGATCAGAAACTAATTAATTTGTTTTTCTTCCAGACAAAAATTAGTATACAAAAACCGGAGGATTCAGACGGTTGAGCCGTATGGAATGGAGGGAGTGTTGGAACGGAGATTCCCTACCGGTCCGCCCGTCTGGTGCTGCCACCGCAGTGGCGCACCGCCAGGCGAAGTTACCATGGCGTAGACGCCATGCCAGTCAGTCGTGCATAGCCGCTCGCCTGAGTTACATATACGTGCTATATACTTACCTTGTACCGTTTCGACTAAATACGTGCTGTACATTAAAACAGAGTTTACCGTTATAAAAAGGTGTCTATTTATTCTTTACAAAAGTCCATCAAGTCCAACACATATACTAGAGAGAAAATGAAATTATGATAAAATATAAAAAACAGGATGAAGGGGTAAAATTAACATCATTTGAGTGCGGATTGAATTCCCCTTAAATAATAACCATTTCCTATTCTATGAAAGCGATGGGCGTTATGTAATGCTCAGCTGTCATTCTCACAAAGAATAACAAAAATGATGGAAAACTTAAAAAAAGAATTACAAAATGAAAATAATAAAATTACGATTTTTCACTTCGCGATTTAGGGAAGTTTTTCTAATGTCCCCGATAATGTAGTGCCTCAGAAACGAAAATTTTCACTTTTCGTTTCTTGAATTTAAGATGAGGGTGCTGTGTGTGTATGTGTGTCCGTATGTGAGTGGTTCTTTAATCATCGGTTCCCGATAAACGGCTCCATCGATTTGTTTCTCCTTTGCCATACAAGTATTTCTGACTAGTGTCCAGGGCAGAAAGAAGTGTCAATGTTGGAAAGCAATTCCTCCCATTGTTATTAACAATCTTAATTATTTAACATGCTTTATCGCGGGAACCGTTAGAGATAGGAGCAAAAGTGTAGAATTAATGTTATTCTTTATACCAAAATACACACGTAATTATTTATGAGTTTTTTTAAAATGTTCATAGCTTAGGACATATGACAGATTAACAATTTTAATTGTTTATATCTCTCTATTACATTTACAGTAAAAGTTCGAAATGTTCTGAATAAAACTTGTTCCCATGTGGAAGCAAACTTTTTTGTTGTATGCATTTTTTGCAACACGAGTGGAACAACTTTTGTTTCATACTTTTTCTCGTATCTGGCATCGTTCTCGAAATACAGCGTTATAAACAATGAAAATTGTTCATTAAGCGATATCTCGTAAATTAGCGCAATTATGGAAAAAAGTCATTAAACATAAAATGCGTATCTTCATGTAGGGAACAACATTTGTTGGAAACTTTTTCCTCTATCTCCCACGGTTTTTGGATACAACGTTTCAAACAATTGACATTGGTCATAATAATTGAAAGAATTGTGTTTTAGACTTGACATTCCTTTGCGCTCTCCGCAACGGCTAGATGTAATTTTTGAACAAAGAAAAAATTCAAATCGGTCCAGCTGTTCAGGAGAAACCGTGTCACAAAGAAATGCTCAATTACGTACACACATACGCACGCACACACACGCAGATATTTCATTGAAAACATGTCAGGACCCCGTGTAGAAATCATGCCGCTCAACCTCTGCTTGAAGCGGAGCCTCGGCTAAAATCCGCCGCTCCACCACAAGTTGTTATTGAGCCGCGCGGGCTCGGCTTAACCTTCGCTTGCCGGCCGGGCCATCAAAAAAAGTGATAAAACATTAAATGTGTATTATTATGTGTAGAACGACTTCCATTGAACACTTTATTTCGTATCTTCAACCGTTCTTGCTGTAGAGCGATCTAAACAATTGAATTTATTAATAACAATTAACTATCGGTGTTAGAAAAAAAAATGATGCAACATGAAATATGTATTTCTGTGTATGAAATAACTGTCACTAAATAATTTGTTTCCTATGTTTAACCGTTTTCACGATGCAGCGATATAAACAATTCAATTTGGTAATAACGAAAAAAAAACGCTGGGTCGATTATGTTCAAAATCTAATCGGGTCTAACTTAGATTATCGAATCCTATCGAATAAGTATAAGACAACCCAAACTGGACAATTTGTTTAAGAAAAATTGTTCGACAAAATTTTACTCACATGCGCGCACACGCACAGAGACAGACAAACATCTCACTCGAAATGGTCGGAAACGTTTCTAACGGTCATGAAGGGTGGGGATTCAGGTGAAATTTCCGGTTTCGATTTTGAGACAATAACACTAGCTTCCCTCAAAATCGGGGAGCTAACAATATGAATAAAAATGGAATAAACATATTAACTGAATTCATTTTAATCATATCTACTATATGAATGATCTTACTCTAATTTTGAAATTGTTAAAAATTTGAGAAAATCTTGGGAAAACAAAAGGGTGCAGAATTAAAAAAACTCGGGTTAATTTCCAAGCAGAGGTTGAGCGGCGAAACGCGGCCAGAGCTTGGGAGCTCGTTGAGCGGGTTTTGAGCGGCCAGGCGCCCCAAGAATTCGGGTAAGTCTCAAGCGGAAGTTGAGCGGCGAGCGGTAGTTGAGTAGCGGAGGTGCGGCAGCACCTCCGTTCAAATTTCTACACGGGCGATGATGCCAAACGTCGAGAAAACTGAAAATTTCATCGATCTGACACTTTTCATTTTCGGGGTCATTACAATAACTTTCCCTATCGGGAAGTTAATTAATAAATGGGATGTATGTGTGACCCTTAACGGGTCCCATCATGATCTTCCCGATGTGTTCATCTGGGTGTGTGTGTATTGAAAATTTGGAAAAAATTAAACTCTATCGCCTTCATTATGAGTGTTACAAAAACAATCATACAACAAAAGGTTCGTTCCTACATGGGGAACAATTTTTATTAACTTCCCGGCAGGGAAGTTATTATAATCACATCATTGTCAGTCGGTTTCCGAAAAGTTTTTGTATGTGCACGAAAAATTTTGTTCGCGCCGGGCAAAAACTAGTCGGGCTGAACCGCTGGAGAGATTTCCCTGTTTTGTTGATTGACACGTCCTGCTAGTCTCCAGGTCCGATAGGGGTAATTTGTCGAAAACAGATTTTTGCAATTGTTATTCAAAAATCGAATTCTTTATATCGCTCTATCATAAGAACTGTTGAAATACTAAAAAAAATGTTCAATGCAATTTGTTCTCCGCAAATGGTACGCATTTGATGTTGTATGACTTTTTTCCCTAACACGCATGAATAAGTAATTATTCAATTAATTAATTATTTAATCAATTAATTACCTTACACGGAAACTCGATCTTGAACTATTCATTGTTGAAGTAAAACTTCTTATGGGACTATCTGAAGGTGTTACGCTGTCCCAATTCTTACGGGGGATGGGGGTGATGGTCAAATGAAGGGGACTGGAGGCTGAGGGTTGAGGGCGCAAAGGCGCAAGCGTTTTTGATCATGTTCATAGGTGAGGACATATCACTGGTTAACACTTTTAATTGTTTATATCGCTTTATTACACGAACAGAAACAGTTAAATGGAAAAGTCCTACATAAAAGTTGTTCCACATGTAGAAACACCTATTGAAGTGAAACTTCCTATGGGACTATCTGAAGGTGTTACACTGTCTGGACACTTACGGGGCGGCAGTGAGGGCCGAGCTCGAGGGAGCGAAGGTCGAGTCTGGGAGTGGCGAGTGAAACTCTTCTGAAGTTTGACTTGTCTGGCGCGTTAGGAACTACACGCCATTCTTTTTGTATCGATGCCTCTCCATGGTGGCCAGGTCATAAAGGAGTGGCATGGTGAAATAACAACTATTCCTATGGTGAGAGTTTATTAAATTTATAGTTTGAAGGGGCCAATGGTGGGTCTCACTACCGATGAGTCATCAGTGTGTGGCAGGGCACACATTTGACACAGAGAAATCACTATAGCGAGGGCAGATGGGTATGGGAGTTCAAAGTGCTTGGACCTCCTCGGGGCGCTACATTTGTTATGTTATCAATATGTAATTTGTTCGTTTTATTTGTATTCATTAAACATTCCAAATTTATCAACTGATGTGTGTTGAGTACGAACTTATTATGAAACCTCCCCTTACCCTTATTAAAAATCAGAACTGGGATAGCAATCCAGATATACTAAATTAAAGTGACATAAAGTTGAAGTTAATCTGAAGTCAATATTTTCTGAAGAGAAGTAAGTAGGATGTTTCATTGAAGAGCAGATGAGGAATACGTCCAAAAGTGCTCAATTCAGTGATAAATCGATTTGAAGTAAAAGTGAAACAATTTAAGTAAACACGGAAAATAGATAAACTAAAAGTGAAATAATTTATTTAACGTAAAACACTCAAGTGAAGTGAGGACAATTAATTGCGAATATTACGAAAAGAATTGAAAAATGAGGAAAGACGCAACTGATTTTACAGTTGTCCAATTGAAAGAAATTTTGAAGAGAAAAAATTTGGCCATTATAGGATTAAAGGCCGATTTGATTGCTCGATTGATGGAAAATGATCCAGATGGTCTATGGGTCGATGAACAACATCAGCAGTTAGATTCTGAAGGAATGGAGCGGAATCGACAACTTGGTGCACAATATGAAGGACACACAACAGAGTTATTGAGACAAGAGCTTGAATTAGTGCGAAGAGAAAAACAATTACTGGCCGATCAAGTTGCATTCATGGAACTGGAAAGAGCATTGTTGCAAAGAGAACAGGTTGCGAGGTTGTTACCGCGGCCGGCCACAGCCGCTAATCACGTACTGCAGACAAGCCTTAAAACTATTCGTGAGTTACTGGCAGATTTCACAGAAGGTGTCGAATTTGCTGTGTGGGAAAAACCAGCAAAATATGTTATCCGAACTTTTGAACTTAATGAGACAATGGCACAGCTTTTGGTAAGCACAAAATTGAAAGGCAAAGCAGGAACATGGTTTCATTCGAAGGCTGAGCACATGCGCGGGAGTGCCCTGATAATCGGAGCAACAAGAAGCGAAACCTGAAGATAAGAAACCACCTACAGTTACCAACATCTATGACGAACCAACACCCAGCGATGATTGTCGTGAGATTGTTATGTTTAAGATAGATAATTGTAGTAGGAAGATTTGAATTTTTGAATTTAGATACTTAATTAGATACAGGTAGTCCTATCAGTTTGATAAAAGAGAGATTCGTCGATAAAGAATCGATCCGTGCGATTGATCCTGGTTTAAAGTATACAGGGATAAATAAATCGCCTGTTGAGATTTGGGGAATAGTCACGGCTAGGGTCACGGCATATGATAGAGTTGAGGAATATGTAACTATTTACATTGTGAAAGAAAAAACAATTAGGGTATCAGCGTTACTAGGAAGAGATTTGCTAATGAAAAAGGTTAAATTATCGTTGAAACCCCCTGTCGAAAACGAAGCCATTACAGAATTATTAAACATTCAAATCGATGACGAAATCGAATTATCAGATCAGTGGAAATAAATGAAAGTATCGATATCGGAGCTCAGGCTGAGCGCAAACGTTTATTTACGAATGATTATATAAAACAGGAGAAACCTAAAGAGCTTTTGATTCAACAGGACTTGAAACAGAGACTAAATAATGATCAGCCATTTCATTCTACACCTCGTCGATTATCGTATGATGAGAAGATAAAGTTGAGAGCCCTTTTAGATAAGTTGCTGGAGAAAGGGTACATCAGATCAAGTGATTCAGAGTATGCGTCACCAATTGTATTAGTTACAAAGAAAAATGGAGAGATTCGTATGTGTGTTGACTATCGAATTTTGAATGAGTCGTTAGTGAGGGATACGCTTTATAAATACAGTTTTACAAAAAGAGATTGACGCCGGAAACGTTATTGTTTATATGGACGATATTGTGATAATTATAGAAACACTTGAAGAACAATTTGAAGTAGTGAAACGCGTTTTCAAGTCACTAGTAGAGAATAAACTCACGTTGCGACTGCATAAGTGACAATTTTTACAAACAGAGATCCAATATCTCGGGGATCACGTTCCGGCAAACGGTATACAACCGACAAAGAGCAGTATTGAGGCTGTCGAAAACTTTGCAGTTCCACGAACAGTACGTGTGAGGTTCAGAGTTTTTTGGGGCTCTGTTCATTTTTCAGAAAATTTATTGCGTCATTCGCGGTCATTGCAAAACCATTGTATAGGCTATTGAGAAAAAATGTAGAGTCCAATTTCGGAACTGAAGAATTGAAAGCATTTGAAACATTGAAATCAAAGTTAACGAGGTTTCCAATTTTGGCTATTTACAATCCAAGCAATGAAGCAGAATTACATTACGATGCAAGTGCAAAGGGTTTTGGCACGACAAAGATTGCACGGATACCGAGCGCAGATATCATTCATTTGCATTGGAGACATTAGCCATCGTTTATGGGCTTCGAAGATTTCGAATGTATTTACAAGGAATAAAGTTCAAAATAGTAACAGATTGCGATTCGTTAACCATGTCGTTGAAGAAAAAAGAGTTAAATCCCCGAATTGCCAGACGGGCACTCGAATTAATGAATTACGATTATTCAATGGAACACTGAGCAGGGATCAGGATGAGACACGTACATGCGTTGAGTCGTAAAAGTTCAGTTGTTATGGTCATTGAAGATAATCCCTTGGAATGGAATTTATTAGTATGTCAAAATAAAGATCCAATTATTACCGAAATTCGGGATGGTTTAAAATGTAAGGAAGACAAGATGTATGAGTTACGAAATGGCTGGGTGTACCGCAAGAAAGACGGAAAATTGATGTTCCATGTGCCGCGAGAAACGAAAGCAAATTATATTTACAAATATTATGATGAAATACCACATTTGGCGCGAGAAAAAACGTGTGGTATAATTATGGAGAATTATTGGTTTACAAAGATGAATGAAAATGTACAGCAGCACATTCCAAATTGTTTGAAATTCATTTCTTTCTCCCCTGCGTCGGGAAAAGTAAAGGGATATTTGCATATTATTCCTAAACGAAACGTGCCGTACGCAACTATTCATGTGGATCATGTGGGTCCAATTGATAAGAGTAGAGTATTTAGACAGCATGTAGTAGTTGTGGATGGATTTACTAAATTTGTGACATTGTATGCAACTAAAACAACAACGAGTAGAGAGGCAGTGGATTGCCTGAAAAATTATTTCCGACATTATAGTAGACCAAATGGTATAGGATCAGGTCGAGGAACTTGTTTTACATCTGCAGAATTTGAAGAATTTTTGGAACACAAACATGTTAATCATGTAAAAGTTGCGACAGGCTCCCCCCAAGCTAATGGTCAGTTTGAACGGGTGAAGCGAGTGCTGATTTCAATGCTAGCAAAATTGAGTGACAGTGAAATCTGGAAATATTGGTACAAAATCATTGAAGATATAGAATATGCTTTGAATAATACAATCAATAAGTCAACCGGGCAAACGCCAAGCATGTTATTGTTCAGCGTAAACCAGAGAGGTTTTATTGATGACGTGAAAGAGTACATTGAAACCACGATAAGGATACATAAACAAAACGATTTCTAAGAATCCCATGAGCGAGCGTTTGAAAAAATTGTAAAGAGTCAAGAGTATAATAAGAAGTATGTAGATCAAGAGCGAAGAATATCGAATGAGTATAAAGAAGGAGACTTGACAATTTGAAGAATTTTGAGTGTACCCCTGGAATTTCGAAGAAACTAATTCCACAGTTCAAAGGTCCTTATGTCGTGAGAAAAGTATTGAGAAATGATCGATATGTAGTGGCAGATCCAGAGGGGCTTCAAAATTCGCAAGAAGCATCTGAAGGGGTATGGGAAATTGAGAATATGAGACCATGGAAAGAGGTAACTCTGCATGATGATGCGAATGATCATTTGACAGAATAGATAAATGTAAGTGTGGTGTGTGTGTAACGTAAGTGCGATGTAACTGTAGTAGGATAGATTTTTCACTTTCATGTACGTCATGTGATGACATGTTTATTTAGCTCCGAGGACGGAACAGTGTCAGGTATGGGCGAGTTGTGAGAGTTTATGAAATTTATAGTTTGAAGGGTGCGTCTTAGTATCGATGAATCATCAGTGTGTCGCCGGGCACACCGTTTTCTCGGAAACGGATCGTGCGATTCAATTAATTAACTTCCCGATAGGGGAAGTTATTGTTTTTTCCCCGAAAATGAAAAATCGATTTTCCATCAGATTTCCACGTTTCATGGTATTTCTGACCATTCTAGACTATTTAAAACGAAAGGTCCGTATGTGTGTGTGTGTGTGTGGCGCATGTATGTATGTCAAATTTACCCCATGCACAAATACACATTTTATGTTTCATGCCTTTTTTCTGTGATTTGCATAATTAAGGAGGTACGGCCATTAACGTCATCAATGCCGGAACTGTGGGTTTTCATGTGTGTGTGTGCGTGACGATGTATGTATGTGGTCAAAATTTTCGGTCAACGATTTCTTGTGAACGAATCATTCGATCGAAGTTGTTGATGACTCAAACGGAAAAGTTTCATGTAACTTAGACCGGATTAGATTTTGGATGGAATTCGTCCAGTACATATATTGTTATTAACACTTTCAATTGTTTATAATGTGCCACTGCATGAACTACTAGAGTTAGAGCAAAATTGATATGAGAAAAGTTCTTCCCCATCCAAAAATACGTATTCTATGTTGCATGACTTTTTTCGATAATTTCCATAATTATGGAGGTATGCCGTCTCAACAATTATGTATGTAATAAGTGAATGAATGAGCTCAGCGCTGTCATGAAGGCCTTAATCGAAGCATTTTCGTGCAGAATCGAGCGGAGTACATTTTGGATGGCATTCGTGCAGTATATGCAATGTTATAAATAATTGCAATTGTTTATACTGTTCCGCTGGGTAAAATATTAAAGTCATCGTTTGTATTACGGCTGCATCGCTATTGGCGACTCACTCCAACTCAAGTGACGTGCATCCTCATGCTCACCATGCGTCTATTCAAATATTCATAATTATCTACTTCATAAATGAGCCAATTTATAATTGCCGAATCTGCAACTGTTCATTACCCACGTGGGAAAATAAAAATGGCCCAAACCTGGCCCAGGCCTGGCGGCCAGGCGGGCGGGGCTCGGGGTCCAGCCCCGGCCCAGGCTTGTTTGAGGCCTGGAGTGATAACAGTGGCAAGTCTTGGCCAGGCACGTTGCCAATGTACGCCCATGCACAATTTGCATATATTTAATTAAACTTAATAAAAAAACCAAGTTATCAACGCTTGTTTTTTTTGTATTAAATGCCTAAATATTCCCTGTTTTTCGCCCAATAAAAAACAAAAAAATCAACTGAAGAGCGGGATCGAACTCGGGTCCTCTTTCATCCCAGTCTCACACCTTACCACTCAACCTCCACATCTATCTGGCACTTTTTATTTTCGGGGGCATTACAATAACTTCCCTAGATCGGGGAGGTAAAAACCAAAGCAATGGTGACACCACGGAAACAAAATGTCCACCCTAGATTTAGTTTTTTTTTGAAAAATCGCAGTCCGCTACATTTTCTATACACTAATATTTGTTTTACACAAACAAACCTGTGGTACACATATTTTTATGGGCACCAGCGGTGATACTCATATTCAAATCATTGATTAAACGCTGTTTGTGCATTACTGAAAGCGTGGTATTGGAAAATGGAAGAAATCCTTCGAAACTAAAAGTATATAAGCACGCAGGACGCGGACGATTTGCGCATACCCATGGCCCTATAAATGATTTATATATAACCATTATTTGATGATAACGCTAAAGCAGACTACGTCTCGCCATCCCACATTGAAAAAATTAGTGAAATCAGAGAAAAAAAAAAAAAAATTGGAAACAATGTTTCCATTCGAAAATGTTTAAGTAATAACTCTCCATCCGTTCCAAAATAAAATCCATAAAACAGGTTTCAACTCACCCAAGACCATTAACGAAGAATTTTTCCGTTATGTAATCTCGACAATTTGAGTTCTCGAAGGCAAGATAAAACTTATAATCAGCATCGAGCATCTCAAAGCACGTTTGTGCCTGGGACCGTAAACATCTCAGACGACCGCAGGCACCGTAAATGTCTACTTGAATGTGCATGGCTAGTTCTTTAGCATACTGCATTCTCTGGTTTCGCGGATGACAATTGGACACAAACCAGGCGACTTTTTTTGTCTTATTAGCAGCATAGTTAAATGTTTGGGATATTTGAGTTACTCGAGCATCGTAGTACTGCCATCGCTCGTACGGTGCCACTATATCACTGTCTCGTCGGTAGGTTGCTGTCCAATTTACGAGGGCGTTTTTCACTGCTTGTGTGTGATACGGACACTCCAGGAAATACAACAACCAGATCTGAAAAAGATGAAACCCTAAGTACCTTCAAAAGGAAAGGAAATCGCTGAAATTTCAATCGTTCGGTAGTAACGTATTAAGAATTTTACAAGTTCGAGAAGTTTCAACGAACGGAAAAAGTGACTGGGCTCCAAAATAAAGTAGTTCAGTTCGATTTATGTAATGTATCATGTCAAAATTTCAATATTTAAAATAAAATTTCATTCCACACAGAGAGATTTTAACAATCGGCGCTTTCAATGCTAATGGGGTCATTATGGACAAATGTCGATAACGACTAGGCATCAGCGCCTATGCACGAGTTTATCTCACGTATGTGTGATGCCTGGAATTAGCATCAAATAGAAGCAATGTTTCAGGAATGTTTATGTATTTTTCAAGCATTTCTCTTGATGTTGCTTCACTCATTTTCCATTTAGGTTGCTTTGAAAGCATTTCTTGGATTAGGAATTTCGAAATGAAAAACACTGTCAATCTCTCATCATAAAGCATTTCGCTGAATGATGAAAAACAGAAATGTCCTGCAAAGGTATGCAGATAACCTGAAGCATAGACAATTTCGTTTTTGCTTCTGAAGATAATTCCTCCGTGCAACTATAAATCAACGGGATGTGATTAAATCCCGTTCGGATATAGCAAATTTCGGTTCATGCCTCATCTATGGGTATTAGCAAAAGAAAGTCATAAACCATGAAATGTGTCTTTTTATGTGTGAAATGATATTCATTGAATACTTTGATTCGTATTTTCAACCGTGCTTGCAATGGAGCGATCTAAGCCATTGAATTTATTAATAACAATTAACTAGCGGTCTTAGTAAAAAAAGTTATACAACATCAAATACGTATTTTATGCGGAACAACTTTCATTGAATAATTTGTTTCGTATGTTTCACCGTTCTCACGATCAGCAATATAAAGAGTTCAATTTGTTAATAACTAAAAAACCGCTGGATCGATTATGTTTCAAATCTAATCAGGTCGAAGTTAGGTGGAAATGTATCGAATGAGTATACGAAAATCCAAATTGGATAATTTGTTCGAAAGAAATCGTTCGACAAAATTTTCCTCCCATGCGCAAACGCACATAGACACACACACACAGAAGTGTCTGTGAAACGATCTTCATTGGACGCTTTGTTTCGTATCTCCGACCGTTTTTGGGATAGAGCGATCGTAAGAATTGAATTTGTTAATAACAATGCACTATCTATGTCAGCAAAAAAAGTTATACAACATCAAATATGTATTTTTATTTGCGGAACAACGTTCATTGACTAATTTGTTTCGTAACTTGAACCATTCTCACCATGCAGCGATATAAATAATCCGCTTTGTTAATACCAATTAACTACGAGTGTTATGGAAAAAAGTCATAAAACGGCAAATGTGTATTTTCGCGTGTGGGACAACTTTTATTAGACACTTTGTTTCATATTTGGAACCGTTCATGCTGTAGAGCGATCTGCACAATTAAATTCATCAATAATGATTAATTATCGGTCTTAGAAAAAAAAGCTATACAACATCAAATATGTATTGTTGTGTGTGGAACAAATTCTAATCACTAATTTATTTCATATCTCCAACGGTTCTTGCTATGGAGCGATCTGAACAATTGAATTGGGTAATAACGATTAATTATGGGTGTTGATAAAAAAAAATTATACAGCATCAAACATGCATTTTTATGTGCTGACCAACTTTCATCGACTAACTTGGTTCGTATCTGATGAGTTATTTGTTTTTTAAATTAAACAATTCCTGCACGCTTCATTTAACTATAGAAGCTTTATTTGAAATAGTACACGTGACTAATAACTTAAGGTGTTCTCTGTTCGCTCGCGAAACCAGAAGTGAGGTTGAGGCACACGGAGCACCAACTCACAGCCCGTTGCTGAGGCAGAGGCGGCGCCCTCTAGCGGGTCTCTACTAAAGAGAACAGTCCCGCCAGTTCCAACAGTATCTTTAACCGTTCTCACGATGCAGCGATAGAAACAATTCATTTTGTCAACTAGTGGTGTGCAAATGTGTGTGCCCCATACGGGGCACAAACAAAACTTCTCGGTTTGGTATTTCAGCACAGCATAACGCTCCGATTGGGACCATCATGATTGCGCTGACTTCATTCGTTCACTCATCACATATATAATTGTTGAGACGGTCATACCTCCTTAATGATGTCAAATATCGAAGTCATTACACATAAAATACGTATTTTTATATAGGGAACAACTTTTCTTAAATGAATTTTGGGCTAACTCCAATAGTTTATGCAGTAGAACAATATAAACAATTGAAATTGTTAATAACAATATATACACTGCACCAATTTGATCCAAAATCTAATCATTTCTAAGTTATATGGGAACGCTTCGAACGCGACCTTGCGAACTTCTATAAATTTATTCGTTCATGAGAAATCGATGTGCAAAATTTTGTACACATGCATACATACATACATACATACATCCAAATGGCCGCAAAGCGAATAAGATCCATGACGGAGACAGGGGTAGGCAAAACACCCTTGCCAGCAGTTGGATGGCTCACCCCTCCAGGCCCTAGATTGTCCCAGCTAAGCCTAGGGAGGAGCCATAAGTCCATGGAAAAACCGAAGACATCTGAGGAGACCCCAACCCGACGGGACAAAAGAAAGGAGAGGACACCGTCTGGTGACACAACGGGCAAAAAGCTCAAGAGTGCCGACAATGAGGCAGCAGCAACGTCGTCCATAAATGTCCAGGGGCGCATAAAAACTCGGACCCGGTTAGAGGGGAACAGGGACATGGAAGAAGTATTGGATTCTGAAACAGAAGAGGATGAAAGTGCTTGGGAGAAAGCCAAGAGACGGAGAAAAAAACAGGAGCCGTCCCAAAGTCTTCGTGGTGCTACGCAAACTAAACCTCGGTCAAAGCAGAAATTAACAATCCGACCTGATGCACTAATTATTCGCCCGACGGGGAAAGATACGTACTCGGAAATATTGGGACGAATAAAGAAGGACCAAGGGGTTTATGCGGCTAGCTCATGCGTGGAAAAAATCCGTAAAACTGCTTCCGGAGAGGTTCTCCTAATCCTTGCGAGAGGAAAGAAGGACGAAGGTGTTGAGTTAGAGAAGGCGCTAGTTGGAGCCCTCCAAAACGAAGCCAAAGTGTTTAATAAGGGACCTCAAGAGGAACTCGAAATTAAAGACCTCGACGACGTCGCTACGAAAGAAGACATACTCGATGTCCTGAGGAAAGCTGATGGCACAGATAGTGATATCTCATTGAGTGCCATCAAGTCTCTTCGCAAGGCATACAGAGGAACACAATCGGCGACGGTGGTACTCCCTGCCGCTACTGCAAGGAATATACTGAGTAAAGGTAGTAAAATACGAATAAGCCTGGTATATGCCCGCATCGTGGCAGTGGTAAGGCCCTTAAAGTGCTTCAAGTGTTGGCACTACGAGCATCTTGCCGTTAATTGCAAGAGCCCCATTGACCGATGAGACCTGTGCTATAAATGCGGCGAAAAAGGGCACAAAAGCTCTGATTGTGAAGCGTCGGCGAAATGCGTTCTATGCGTAGAACTGGAGCCCACGAAAGACTATGCCCATGTAACTGGTAGCATCAAATGTCCAGTCTACCAGGGTGCACTCCAGAAGATCCGTACACAGTCAGTGCGGGTGTTACAGGTGAACCTGGCTCACTGCGCCACAGCACACGATCTGCTGACGCAGACGGTTCGAGACCTGAAGATTGATGTTGCAGTCATTTCGGAACCTTACAGGAACCTATATACCCAAAACTGGGTTACCGATAGTAGCAATAAAGCCGCCATTTGGTCCTGCGGTGGTCCGCCGTTTGAAGCATATAACGGTGACCAACAGTCTGGATTTGTTGTGGCCAAGGTAAATGGTATCAATCTGTATAGCTGCTATGCACCACCAAGTCTTTGTTATGAAGACTTCACAGCATTCCTAGATAGGCTCGTGGTGGATGCGAAATAGCACTTCCCAGTAGCAATCGCAGGGGATTTCAATTCCTGGGCAGTTGACTGGGGCAGCAAGGAGACCAATCAGCGAGGACGGGCTTTACTGGAAGCCATGTCGACTCTAGATGTCGTCCTATTGAACGATGGAAATGAACCGACATTTCGCAGAGGACAAGCGAGCTCAATTATAGATCTCACCTTCGTCAGCAGTAGCCTGCTCAAAGGCAATTGTGCATGGGAGGTATCCGAGATTTATACTGCCAGCGATCATCGAGCGGTACTCTGGGATGTGTCGGTTGATTGGAGGTCCGCGCCCACATCGACCAAAACAAACGAAACCGGCTGGAATGTGAAAAAATTCGACATCACCAGTTTTCTTGCGGCATTAAAGATCGACTCAGTAGGTGGTAGAAATGCCACCGACAAAGTGGATGGAGTTATGCAGAGAGTCACCGATGCCTGCGACACGAGTCCCAGGAAATTCAGTGGAAACCGACGGCCACCGGTGTATTGGTGGAGCGATGAAATAGCAATGCTTCGCAAGGAATGCTTCGCAGCGAGAAGAACTTGGCAACGTACACGGAAGAAATCCAATTCCGAAAGCCTTCAACTAAAGTATAAAGCGGCTAAGCGTAAGCTCACCAAGGCCATAAAGCTTGGAAAACGAGACTGCTGGAATGAACTGTTGGAGGATGTGGAAAAGGATCCTTGGGGCAGAGCGTACAAGGTGGTTATGACGCGACTGAAGAGCCAGCCGATTCCATCACCGACCTGTCCTAGGCTTCTGGAAAGACTTGTCTCAGTCTTATTCCCCCAACAAACGAGTGTGGATGAAAAGCAGATGGAGGGCGCTATCATCGACGGAATACCGCCGATTACAGCTGAGGAACTGTTGCAGGCCTGTAGTAGAGTGGGCAACAACAAGGCCCCCGGTCTCGATGGTGTGCCAAATATTGCGGTGAAGGCCGCCATCAATGCAGCACCCGGAATGTTTCTCGAAATGTATAATGCGTGCATCCAGGAAGGTATTTTCTCCAGCAGATGGAAACAACAGAGGCTCGTACTTCTCCCCAAGGGGAAAAAGCCACCGGACGAACCATCATCATATTGTCCACTCTGTATGCTGGATACGGCGGGCAAGATTCTGGAGCGCATAGTACACCAGAGAATTGAGGCATCGGTAGAACCCCTGTTGGCCGACGGTCAATATGGTTTCAGGCATCGACGATCTACTTTGGATGCTATTGACCTCGTGGTGAGAACAGCGAAGAGAGCGATTGAGGGCGGACGATGGAAAGGAGGTACGAAACAATGCTGTTTGGTTGTTACTCTGGAAGTCAAGAACGCTTTCAACTCGGTACGGTGGGATTCCATTTTGGCTGCATTATCGAAGCTATCTGTACATACATATCTCCAAAAGATGGTAGGTAACTACTTCACCGACAGAGTTCGCAAGTATGACACAGAAGTAGGCCCCAAAACATATAAGCTGACTGGGGGGTGTACCTCAAGGCTCATTGTTGGGGCCCCTTCTGTGGAATATCGTGTACAACGAATTGCTGAAACTGGCACTGCCGACGGGGGCAAAGCTCGTGGCGTTGGCAGATGACGTGGCTATAACCATCGTGGAAAAACATCTATTCACGCTTCAGCTCATTTTCGATAATGTTTTTAACAAGATACGGAAATGGATGGACTCGATTGGTCTACAACTTGCAGAGCATAAGACTGAGGCACTACTCATCACAAGCCGAAAGAAATTGGAGACAATCACGCTGCAAGTCGGCGAGCACAAAATAATTTCCCAGCCCTATATACGGTCCCTAGGAATTATGATTGATGCCCGGCTCAGTTTTAGACAACAAGCCCAACATGCAAGCAGTACGGCGGGTGCAGTGAGGACTGCCCTTGCAAGATTCATGCCGAACATTAAACAAAACAGAGGAGAAGAGTCTTGTCATCATCAGTTGTCACATCGGTATTAACATATGGTATCCCCATATGGACAGCTGCCCTACGAAGTCAAGCAGCACGACGGCAAGTTGTTCCAGTCTACAGGCTGAGTGCCCTGAGGGTGACTGGCGCATACCGGACAGTATCCAACGAAAGCAGTATGGGTCATTGCTGGGATGATACCTATCGAAGTTCTAGCGGAGGAGCGTAGGCGACTCTACACACGCAAAACATCAACTGAGCTGAGCCCAGTAGAACTAAGGAGAGAAGAACGTAACCACAGCATCCAGCGATAGCAGCTACAGTGGGACGCCTCGAGCAAAGGCCGGTGGACTCATCGACTTATTCCGGAGTTGAATGTTTGGCTTGACCGATCACATGGACAAGTCAATTACTACCTAACCCAGATGCTCTCAGGACACGGGTGCTTTCGGGAATATCTTCACAAATTCAAGCATGAAGATTCCCCACATTGCCGAAAGTGTCAGGGAATTCAGGAAAACGCGGAACATGTTCTCTTTGCATGTCCGCGTTTCGACGTCCAACGGTCTATATGGGAAAATAGCGTAGGCAAACCCATTAATGTTGGAAATCTTGTGGAAGTTATGCTGTCATCAGAGGCAGCATGGAACGCGACAAGCGATTTCGCAATGGAGGTTCTGCAGGAGTTGCGCCGCGAGGAGCAGCTTCGGAAAAATCCAGAGTAAATAGAGGATCTTCTTACCGTGAACGACCGGAAAGGATTCGGTACTGGGGAAGCCGCGGCTGTCGTCCCCTACGCAACGAAGTATTGCTCCGCAGATGGTCCGTCGTGATTTGGGGATACTGGGATATAGAAGTTTGTCCTTCTACTAGTGTAGGCCAAGGGGTATTGTTCCTTGGTTTGCTCTGTATTTTGTACTTTTAATTTGTAAATTTTTTTTGGTTTGTTTTCAATGACGATTTAAAAAAAAAAGGGAGGAACGATGGCTTTAATATTTTACCCAGCTCAACAGTATAAACAATTGCAATTCTTAATAACATTGCATATGCGGCACGAATGCCATCGAAAATGTAATCCGTTCGATTCTGCATGAAAATGCTTCGATTGAGGCCTCCATGACTGCCCTGAGTTCATTCATTCACTTATTACATATATAATTGTTGAGACGGCCATAGCTCCATAATTATGCAAATTATCGAAAGAAGTCATTCAACATAGAATACGAATTTCTATGTTGTGCTCGACAGGTTGTGTGGGTAACAACTTCTGTGATATTAATTTTGCGCCAACTGTAATAGTTCATGCAGTGGCGCATTTCAAACAATTGAAATTGTTAATAACAATTTATGTACTGAATTAATTCCATCCCTAATCTAATGCAGTGTAAGTTAAATGAAACTCTTCCGTTTGAATCATCAACAACTTCGATCGGATGATTCGTTCACAAGAAATCGTTGACCGAAAATTTTGGCCACATACATACATCCTCACACGCACACACACATACACACATATGGACCTTTTGTTTTAAATAGTCTAGAATGGTCAGAAATACCATGAAACGTGGAGATCTGATGGAAAATCGATTTTTCATTGTCGGGGGCAAAGGAATAACTTCCCCTATCGGGAAGTTAAAAACATTAATAGAAAACTGGAGAACGACTGTACCAATTCTGTTTAAAATCTATTCAGCTCTAAGTTGAAAGAAGAGGCTTCGATTGCGCTATTAAGCACCTCGCGCGCATCGTCCGTTCGCGAGATATCGTTCGACAAAATTTTTGGCCGCGGACAGACACCTTCACACACACACACGTGACGGGGCTTTGGCGTAGTCGGTAGAGTGTCTGCCTACTATTCTAAAGGTCCCGCGTTCGATTCCCGCTCACTGCAAAATATTTTTTCTGAAAAATATTTTCTCACGGACTCCGACCGATGGCAGGAACATTCCGTGTGTGCTATCGGCGGTATCCATGAAGTGAGACCGTGAGCCGGGACCGAACGCGACCCGTCGCGCGGGGGGGGAGGGAGGGTTCCATCGTAGACGCCCGCCATCGTATCACAGGGGTTTCTGGAGGTTTACCCTGTGATTAGAAATACGATGAGCTGAAATGGCGAAGTCGGCCCCAGCCGCAATGGGTGGGTACTCTGATCCGTAGTATTGCCCATGTAGTAATGCTTACCAGCGGGGACGTGGGTGAATACGAATAGAGAAAGAGTGAAAAAAAAAAAAAAAAAAAAACACACACACGCACACACATACATCATCGTATAGGCGCCGGCCATCGTAGCACAGGGGTTTCTGGAGGTTTACCTTGTGTTTAGAAATACGATGGCTTAAAAATGGCGAAAGTCGGCCCCAGCCGCATGGGTGGGTGTCCGGTACGCCCCCTGAAGCTTACACGGTCGCTACCGGGGGCGTACAAATGAGAGGGACAGAGGAAAAAAAAATACATCATCGTAAAAATGATCGGGGAGTATGGTGCAGATCTTTAAACTTGAAGATATGATGAAAATTCGATTTTCGGGGTGATTACAATAAGTTCCCTCCGGGAAGTTAATAATGAAACAACAAATTTGGATTTTGGCTGCATTACAATAACTTCCCGAATAATGGGGAAGTTAATAACATTTAACTTTGGGCATTAGCAAAAAAAGTCAGAAAACACCAAATGTGTATTTTTACGTGTGGAATGACTTTTATCGGACACTTTGTTTCGTATCTCCCACCGTCCTTGCTATAGAGCGATCTAAGCAATTGAATTGGTGCATAGCAATTAACTGTCGGTGTTACCAAAAAAAGCTATACGACATCAAAGATGTATTTTTGTGTGTGGAACAACTATCATTGAATAATTTGTTGTGTAACTTCGACTATTCCTACGATGCAGCGATATAAAGGGCATTTTCTGTGAAACCTGGCAGTCATTTTTCATGATCTTGAAGCATGTCTCTTTCATTATTGTGGGTGTTGTGTGCTTCGAAAAAAATGTATTGAATTTGTTTCCGAATTTTTCAACTGCTCATTTCTCTCCAGTAATTAAATCCTCTTGTCTAATGAAAATACCTCATTTCTCGGGTTCTAAACGTCGAAAGATGATGACTAAAAGAAAGTCCATTTTTTCTGGTCTTGCACCGCACAATAGTTGACTATTTGCATCATGTTCATAAAAAGTTTTAATGACATCGATTGTGTTCTGATCCATTCTGCTACTGACACGTTGTGGAGGAGCTCTTAAGATTCCTTCTTGATCACCTAAGGCTTTGGCTTTTTGCACCATCCATCGAGTGGTATTTAAAAACTGCAGAGTCGTCCTGATACTCCAACTCTTGGGAACCACCGAAAGAATGAAATATTACTCCACTCTGGTTGTCTTGGGATCTGAATATCTTCCCTGCAGAAGTTGATGCTTTTCGTATCATTGACATAATTGCAGGGGACTTTGGGTAGTTGAGGAGGGGTGGGACGTTTCATTACTTGCGTTCGTTGTCTGACTAAGACTTGTTGAGGAACTGCTTATTGTTGACTGTGATCTTACGAGACATTATTGACTCGCAGCAGATGGCTGAGACAAAGATACTTCTGATAGACCAGACGAAAGTTTTTCCATCTCAGGAAAATGAGTGGGTGCTTCAGGCTTAACGATAGAATCTTATATAATAACTTCATTTCCAGGTACGGCACATGATTTATCCGAAGATTCACTCACTCCAATTTCTTCAACGTCTGATTCATCCTGAGTATTGTTACTGTCATCAATTTCATCGAGCGTGAGATGTCGTAAAACACTTCTCGGTAATGTCTCCAGTGCTTACCGGCAAGCACTGCAAACTTTAGCACCTTGCAATGTAGGGATGTTTGCAATTAAAGTATCGGGTGATTTACGCAATGTTTTTCTCACAGAATCGTTCTCCAATTTTAAAGGATTACATCATCTATCACGGAACTTACCATACTACGATACTAATAATTTTTCACCCTTTTTGAAGCCTTTGAGTCTCATTGAAGCATTTTTAAACCACAACAACTACGTGGAAGAACTTCAATAAGTCCGTATCTCCGGTTTCACGTTCCTGGTAGCATTGATACACAAAACTGATATACAAGTATAATATTTTGAGTCAGTCCATGTGTACTATAGAGGCCGATTTTTATGATCGCCGACGCCATCTAGTCTCCACTCACGCACTCATCACATGAATTATTTTTTTCCAGTGGCGCTACCACCTTAATTATGCACATTATGGGAAAAAATTCATAAACATTAAATGTGCACCTTTGTCAGAGGGACAACTTACGTTAACAAATTTTTTCCCTAACTCCAACCGTTTACGAGATATAGCGTTATGATCAATTGAAATTGTTAATAACAATATAGATTCTGAACCAATATCTATCAAAAACTAATCAGGGCTGAGTTACACGAAGACGCATCGATTGAGACCTCGATGGCTTCGATTGTTGTCTCCATTCGTTAGAAATCGTTGACCAAAATTTAGGACACATACATACAAACATACACACACACACACAGACATCGACTCTCACCGACCGAGAATTTTTCGGAGATCATTTTGGTACTTTTAAGACACCAGTTACAGGTCGAAATGAAAAAGTTCGATTTCGGGGTGATTACAATAACTTTCCTATCGGGAAGTTAATGAAGAAAGAAAGGCCCAGTGAGAAATACTTACGAGACAAAAATCAGTAGAGGCAGCACCGAGGTAATTGGCGCGGTTTTGTTGATTATCGAAGATCACTGCTCAGCATCATTCGATAAATTCAATCTCTGTAGTACCCACGGGGATGCCGTAAGCAACAGTCAACAGTCGGTTACCTCGTCGTCCTGCTGCTACTGAGTTTCTTCTCGTAAGCATTTCTCAGTTGGCTTTTCTTACTTTATTCCGTTTTTTTTTCAAATGTCCAGGTGATCATCAATGACGAATCGAAATGGTTGTTTCGTATTTTTAGGAAGTAAAATTAGGAGTAAAAATTTCGAAATTTGAGCATATTGTCGGTATGTATCAATTTGTTTCGAAAATTTTCACTTACAATATTTACCATAAAACGTACTAAATTTTGAGAATAAAATCTGGAAAAATGATCAATTATTGGTATCCAGTACCTATAGCTGTGGGCCCAATTTCAGTAAAATCTGTCGGTAAGTTTCTTAGAAATCGACTTTTTTTCTTTTGTCTTTGATTGTTCATATCTCAGACATTAGTGGATATTTTTTAATTTTTTTAATTAAAATGTCCATCTCAACGAGATCCAGGGAATGGTTGAAGAACATCTAGTAGGTTGCTCACACGAAATTGGAGATATTTCTATTTTTCTGTTTTTTACAGTTTTCTTTGCTTTTTGCTTTTGTACGCACGCTAGTGTCCGCAAAAATTCAGATAAAAACTTGAAATTTGGAATAAAGGTTCCTTTTGTTGTGGTGAAAAGCTCTATTGGATGGCGATTTGATCGTATCATTAGTTTTCTAGATTTCAATTTTTTCGTTTACACAGTTTTTATTTTATTTCTCGATAATTATTCAACCGATTTTGTTGATTTTTTTCTCAAAATGTGTACCTTGACGAGATCTAGGGTATGGACTCTACTACAATTACACGTAAAGAAACAACAATGGCGCTGTTAAGACTGCTTCTCAAAAAAACATCAGACATTGACGGAATTCCTAGTTTCAACTTCAAAAAATATTATAACAGCGTTATTGAGCCATTACACATGCTGTTTAGTGCTGCGTTTCAACAGGGAATGTTCTCTGATCAATGGAAAAAAGCAAAAATAATACCTATCTACAAAGCGGGTGGAAAAAATCAAGTTAAGAACTATCGACCGATCTCATTACTTAGCAACTTCTCGAAGGTCTTCGAACGATGCCTGCATGACATAATTAGTAACAAATTGTAGCCTGACCTCTCTCTTCATCAGTACGGATTCACAGCCAACGAATCGACGATAACAAACTTATGTGATTTAACCCTTTTTTTGAATTGTGCTGTTGTGGAGGGAAAGCAGTTTGATGTCATATATACGGGATTCTCGAAGGCCTTCGACAAAGTAAATATCGCAAAGCTTATGCTACGCTTGCATGAGTGTGATATCGGGGATCAGATGTGTGCACTGATGAATTCATATCTGATTGATAGATAAAATTATGAATTTTTCAATGGTACGTCTTCTAAGCCATTCATACCATCCTCCGGAGTCCCACAGGGGTCCAACCTTGGGCCTTTATTATTTAATATCTTCATGAACACTATTGAGTCGGGCATCTCATGTATAACTATCTTCTATGCTGATGACGCAAAGCTATGTAGTATAATTGACTCCATTGAGGATTGTACAAGACCTACAAAAATTCTCTAAATGGTGTGAGTTGAATGAGTTACCTATAAATGCCGCCGAATGTAATGGTGTGCCCTACTACAAACGTAAATATCCGTTTGTATTCGATTATAAAATTGAGAATGTATCATTAACAAGACCACAAACATGCATTGAACTGGGGGTGACATTTGACAGAGAATTAAAATTTAGGCCACATCTGGAAGGACTAGTTCTATGTGCAAAACGTACCCTAGGATTTATAATTCGGAGTTGCAAACTGTTCTCCAATCTAGAAGTATTAGATTTACTTTTTAACAGCCTGGTAGGAACTAGATTCAATTACGCCTCTATAACATGGTCACCGATAAATGAAAAAGACTGTCAAAAAAAGCAGACAAGGTTTATCCAAGTAGGGGATGTGACTATGAAGAACTATGCAAAAGATTCGATTACCTTACGCAACAACAACGCAGACTACATTTCTCAATAATGTTCATGATCAGACTATTGAGAGGTAGAGTTGATTGCCCGGCACGGCTTAACCAGCTGCCAATTCGCATTCCTTCATCGTCTACCCGATCGCGTGATTATCCTTACCTCCCCTTCTCAGATAAGAACCTTGCAACTACTTCTCCATTGTATCAAGCTGGAGTCGGTATCAACCTACTAACCGTAAGATACGCAGAACTATACATTATGAACAATCCCTTGATTTCCATTATTACTAAGTCTCAAGAGCTAGTCAAATCGCTAACATAAGCTCATATTTGTCATTATCAACATCTGCATACAACATCTCATGTATTATGATAATCTGATGGTAATTAAGAGTCTGAGAGTGTGTCAAAGACACGACATAACTATGTGATACGTATTTGTACCGATGTAGATCTGTAATTGGCCTTAACTGGCTGTTGGTTTTATAATAACAATAAAAAAAAAAATAAATAAAGATCTTTTAACATTTGACTTTGGTTTCACTTTTTGTGTTTGTGTGCATTGTAGCGTCCGCAAAAATGGCGATCAAAAACTTGAAATTTGGAAGAGAGGTTCCCTTTGTTATGGTGAAGAACGCTATTGAATGGCGATTTGATCATATCATTAGTTTTCCAGATTTCAATTTTTTCGGTTTCACGGTTATTATTTTATTTCTCGATAATTATTCAACCGATTTTATTGTTTTTTTTCAAAAGGTGTGCCTTGACGGGACCTATCATATGGTTGGAAACCATTGAGTCTGTTAGTTTGGGTAATATGAGGTATTCCTATTTTTTAACTTGTGACTCTGGTTTTACTTTTTGTGTTTGTTCACACTCTAGCGTCCGCGAAAATTGTGATAAAAAATTGGAATTTGGAACAGAGATTCCTTTTGTTATGGCGAAGAACCCTATTGAATGGCGATTCAATCGCATCATTAATCTTCTAGATTTCAATTTTTGAATTTTTTCTTTTTTACGGTATTTTTATGACTTTATTTCTCGATAAGTATTCATACGAGATACGAGATGTATGAACTGGTTGAAAAACATTGAGGTAATTACTTTGGGAAATATGAGATATTAGTGTTTTTGCTTCCGTTTGCCTGGAAAAAGCTTTTTCAATAGTGGAACATTTTCATTTTGTGTGTAATCGGACCATTCGGAAGCTTACCACCAATGGAATTGGGGGGAATAAAAACAAGCAGGCGGTCCTCGGGTCCCCCATTCGAATGTGTCAAATATGTCACCGTTTTTTTTATTTCCCCCAATTTCATTGGTGGTAAACTTCCGAATGGTCTAATTGCACACAAAATAAAAATGTTCCAGTATTGAAAAAGCTTTTTCCAGGTGAACGGAATCAAAAACAGGAATAGCTCATATTATCCAAAGTAATTGACTCAATGTTATTCGACCAGTTCATAGATAACGTTGAAGCTCACATTTTGGAAAAAAAATGGGATGAATACTTATCGAGAAATGAAGTAATGAAACAACCGTAAATATGAAAAAATTGAAATCTATAAAATTAATAATGCGATTGAATCGCTATTCAATAGGGTTCTTCACCATAATAAAAGGAACCTCTGTTCCAAACTTCAAGTTGTTCTCTGAATTTTTGCGGTCGCTAGAGTGCGAACAAAAACAGAAAGGAAAACCAAAGTCAAAAGTTAAAAAATAGGAATATCTCATTGTACCCGAACTAAGTGACTGAATGTTTTGCAACCATATTATAGATCTCGTTAAGGCACACACTTTGAAAAAAAAAACAATAAAATCGGTTGAATATTTATCGAGAAATAAAATAAAAACCGCAAAAACGAAAAAATTAAAATCTAGAAAACTAATGATGCTATTAAATCGCCATTCAATAGGTTTCTTCACCACAACAAAAGGAATCTTTGCTTCAAATTTCAAGTTTTTATCTCAATTTTTCGACACGCTAGAGTGCGTACAAAGGCAGAAAGCAGCAAAAACAGAAAAATTGAAATATCTCCAATTTCTTGTGAGCAACGTACTAGATGTTATTCAACCATTCTTTGGAGCTCGTTGAGCCGCACATTTTGATAGAAAGGAAATTAAAAAATATTCATTAGTTTCAGAGATACGAACGATCGAAGAAAAAAACAAAAAAAGTGGATTTCTAAGAAACTTACCGGCAGATTTCACTGAAATCGCGCCCAAAGCTAGCTACACTCAATACCAATAACTGACAATTTTTTCAGATTTTATTCTGAAAATTTAGTCCTTTTTGTGTTGAATTTTGTAAGTGAAGATTTTCGAATAAAATTTTCTGCAACATGGGAAACTACGCAACCAGAGCTACACCGCACGGGTAGTTCGACAACTACCCCCCTTGGTAAATAAGTGCATTCAAGGGTGCTAGGGTGACTCAGGGAATTACGAGCTTCTATTTGAGGCCAACCACGAATTTTCTGCAACACGGGAAAGTACGGAACCAGCAGGGATGACTCATGGAGTTAGGAGCTTTCGGTTGACACCAATCATTACTTTCTGCATTATGTGAGACCATTGAGGCTGAAATACCATCACCAGGGTAGTTAGAGAGCAACCTCCATAAGTAGCTATACATGCATTAAGAGGTCCTAGGGACTTTGGAGCTTTCTCTTGATGTTCGCATTTTTTAATTCTGAATTCTTCAAACTTCATATTTTAAATGGTGCGTTAAGAATTTTCGGTTTTCAAGTTGCGTGTTACACTTTAATTGTTAAATTTTCAATTTTTCGAATGTTCAAGTTTTTACATTTCCTTTTTTTCAATTTCTTCAATTGTTCATTTCGAATTCTTGAATCTCGAAATCTTTGCATTCTTGCATTTTTCATGTTTTATTTCTTCTAAAATTGATATTCCTTCAGAAAAGCGTCTTTGTTTCATTGACTACATATTTTTCGTAACACCCTGTTTGACGTTGGTCATTAGTATCCATGTAGGGTGACGGCATCACTAGATTGACGGTGCTTTAATACTCAAAATCTCAATGAATTTAAATAAAACTGTCGTTGCGTTAATTTAAATTGGTGCCATTCTTAATAATTTGGAACCAAAACTATCTTAATTTTGCTGCAATCTATACAATCTTTAGTTAACGGTGGAATCGTCGATCTACTGGGGTCGTTCGTCTACTGGTGCCGTTACCCTAGCCCAGTCAATTTAGCTCAAAAAAAGGCTTCCATGTAAGATCTCACACCAACCGGAGTGAAGTATACCAAAAAATGGATGAAAATACACTGAATAATATATCAAAATGTATATTGACCAAATTAGCGGCTTCCAACTTATTAACAAAAAACTGACGCAAAAATCGCACTTTATTTGTTCAAGCGCGAATAACTCGAATCTCACTCACTTAATCCATATAGTCAAGAGCAGTTTTTTTGTAAAGCAAAGAATTAGCTTTAAGAATGAGTGGGCAACCACTATCAAAAAACGCACCATTAATTAACTATTAATTTTTATTAAGTGGTTGTTTTTGTCCACAATGAAGCATCGGTATCATGACACGCCACGCCTCTCGGAAAAATGGCGTGAGTCACAAGGTTCGCGCCAACCATGCTGAATTCAAATGAGATGCGCAGTAAGTACATTGTTCGATTCTGATTATATATTGTTTTTTGTTGGTTTTGGTTATGAAAAGAGTGATTAGAAATCATAATTATCTCCTTAATATTTAATTAACCAACAATCTCTAGTTAACCATTTTTATATCTATATATGCTCAACAAATCAAGAAAATCAATGAAAATTAATTAAATGGAAACATTATTATAACTCCTTCAATTAAGAGTGTATCATTTTTAAGTAATAACATAATTAATTATTTTTCTAATTAAATCAATTTTTCTTACTACAGGAATGTACGCTTTTTTGGTCAAAAGCACGCAATGTGTTTGATCTACCTATCATTATTACTGCATTTTCGCTTGTACCCTTATTTCATTTTAATTTTCAGAATTGTTCCTTTTTGCTCAAAAATCAGAAAGAATCTTCAACAATCTACTGTGTACTTATATAATTGTTCACCTACCCCTATTACTTATGGATAATCTAATTAAAGAAATAATTATTTTATTACTTAAAAATAATACACTCTTAATTGGAGGAGTCATAATAATGTTCAATGATGATCGATTCGCATTTTTTCAGGTTTATTAAATTTATTTGTCATTTCCATTTAATTCATTTTCATTGATTTTCTTGATTTGTTGAGCATATATAGGTATAAAAGTTTCAGAATCAAAAAATGTACTTCCTGCGCATCTCATTTGAATTCGGCACGCTTCGCGTGAACCACGTGACCCCTCGCCTTTTTTCCGAGAGGTGTGGCGTGCTGTGATACCGACGCTTCGTTGTGGACCAAAACAACCACTTTATAAAAATTAATAGTTAACGAGCGCAGCCCCGGCCGCAAGCGGCCGGACCGTTGATTACCATGGCATGTCAATTTCCGTTGATTTGCATTACAGTCCAACTTAATAAACCCAAAATAATGTTTCAAAGTTCAATGATTTTTTAAAAATGTTTTAACTTCCCGATTTACGAAAGTTATTGTAATAACCCCGATAATGAAGTGTCCCAGAAATCAAAAATTTTAAGTTTTTCCAACGTTTCACATCATTTCTGATAAATTTTAGATGAGGGTTCTGTGTGTGTATTTGCGTGTGCTCGTGTGTGAGTGATTTTTTGAGAAACGGCTCAATCGATTTGTTTCTCCTATCTCCTTTGACGTAAAATGACCTCTGACTGATGTCCAGGGCAGAAAGGAGTGTCAATGTTGAAAAACAATTCCTTCAATTGTTATTAACAATCTTGATTATTTAAAACGTTCTATCACGAGAACGGTTAAAAAGAGAAGAAAAAGTGTGTAATGAATGTAATTCGTTATAGAGAAATACAGACGTAATCTCTTATGACTTTTTTCTTAATTCTTTATATCGCTCTATTCCAGGAACAGTAAGAGTTAGATGGAAAAGTTGCAAATAAAAGTGGTTCCACGTGTAGAAACAAACATGTTTTCGTAATACTCATAATTAAGGCGATAGCGTTTAAATTATTAGAAAAATTTTCCACACACCCACCCACACATACACGTACGCAGAGCTATTATTTATTTTTCAAGCCCTTTCTTTGTTCGAATTTTTCATTCTTTGATCGCAAACAACATGAACAACTTCGAAGTTTTTATTTTTCAATTTTTTTCTTCAGGAATTTAGAAATTAATGGACAAGTTAAAAACTAAAAAAAACAAATTGTAATTATTAATTTATTTTTAAAACAATTCTGTATTTGACAATTTATTTAATGATGTTTTCAATTACAAATGTCTATTCGTTCCACTGAAGCGAAAAAAAACTGAATAATTTTGTATGTTTTTTGTTAATGTTTTTGTTCAATTTTATCACTAAAATGGAGTTTCAAAGTTGGCCGGTCTTTTAAAAATGGAGAGGAAAAATGAAAACACGAATTTTATTTATTATTCGATTGCAAACCTGCGAACTTATATTTGTTCCATTGGATCAATAGCAAAAATTGAACAATTTATACGTTTTTTAATCAATTTTTTGACTAAACTGAACTTTTAAAGTTCAATCATTTTTTAAAAAATGAAGATGCAAAATTAAAAACCCCACTTTTATCGTTTTCGTTTTTGAAGGTGTTTTTCGTAATAAAATATTCGAAACTTTGCAACAAATTTGATCGATTTTTTACATAAAAAAAACGAAAAGTTCCAAAACTGATTGCATTGTTTTTATCTTATTTAAATCTTTTCTTTCAACTGTGTGATCGCACAGAATTGCAAACAACAGAAATAGCTTGAAAAGGCAAGAAATTTCAGAAAGACAAAGTTTAATTATTCATTTACTTGTATTTGAAACGATTTTGTATTTCATAATTCCTATTCAATAAATTTTTCGAATTACAAAGTTTTGGGGTAATTTCAGGTATCTTAAGGCCAGCTCTTAGTTAAGTTACCCTTAGTTAACTCATTGTTAAAGTTAAAGTTAAGTTCCCCCGCCATGGTCGCCGCGAAAAGGGAAGTGCCTCCCCTATGGCCGTGGATGTGTAGGATTTTTCCCCGAATTTGATTTCTGACGAACCTTAAAAATGATTCACTGGGTATATATTACGTTGTAAACGAAGATTTCCGCTGCCAATTATATTATTCCAATTTTTTACACCACACATTCATAAACCGTCCTAACAGTTGCCGCCATTTTTAACCCCAACCGGAGGGAATGGTGGTGGGGGAACTTAACTTTAACTTTAACCACGAGATAACTACGGGTGACTTAACTAAGAACTGACCCTTAGAGATCTAGAGACATCTCCATGATCTTCGAATTTGAATGGTTAGCGCACGTTGTAATCGGCCAATGAGAGTCAACAGCCAAATAGCCAATCAAAATGTGAGAATGACAGCTGAGCGTTACATGACCCCCATCGCTTTCATAGTCGAATGATGTTAATTTTATCCCTTCATCCTGTTTTTGATATTTTATCATAATTTCATTTTCTTTCTAGCATATGTCATGACTATATGAAAACACGAAAAAAATGGATGGATGAAATAGTTTCACTACAATCACGCATGAAAATTAAATGTGCATTTCAAAATTTACGCGAATCCCTCCTTACGCCATCTATCACATCAGATTGTCACTCATGACATCTGTCCCGTTCATTCTATATTCGATTAATCGAATCGATTCCCTTCTCTCCATGAGATCCACCATTTTCGATTATAGCTGTCCATCTATATTGGCCATTGCCTGAAAAGGCGTCCAGCATGATTCATTTGATCTGTGAATTATTTTATGGTATATAGTCTTTTTGTTACCAGTATTGGTGGTTCAAAAATTGATTACAATAACCTTCTCACGGTGGGTCCATTTTACCTACACCAACCCCAACTTTTTCAAATGACGGACACGTAGCATGGTTTTGGGTAGTGGTAATTATCAGAAACACTGAATATAACTTTTTTCTTTAGGGGTCCATTTACCCCTCCCCCCCCCCCCGCCAAAATGTCAAAAATTCTGAAAATGTTAATAAATGCGGAATTCGACAACATCTTGGACGTGTCCATTTTGCTTCACGTATCCGTTTTGCCCCGCACTCCAATACTGTGGCCCCTGAAAATTGAACTACAGTTGAATCAAACAATTATTTCACAGTTGTTGACCTACCCGTGGGGTGTAGCTCTGGTTGCGCAGTTTCGCATGTTGCAGAAAATTCGTGGTTGGCCTCAAATAGAAGCTCGTAATTCCCTGAGTCACCCTAGCACCCTTGAATGCACTTATTTACCAATGTGGGTTGTTTTTGACCTACCCGTGGGGTGTAGCTCTGGTTGCGTAGTTTCCCATCTTGCAGACAATTCGTGGTTGGCCTCAAATAGAAGCTCGTAATTCCCTGAGTCGCCCTAGGACACTTAAATTGATCTATTTACCATTGGGAGTAGTTGTTGAACTACCCGTGGGGTGTAGCTCTGGTTGCGTCGTTTCCCGTGTTGCAGAAAATTCGTGATTGATGTCACATGGAAGCTCGTAATTCCCTGAGTCACCCTAGGACACTTAAATTGATCTATTTCCTATTGGCAGTAGTTGTTAAACTACCCGTGGGGTGTAGCTCTGGTTGCGTAGTTTCTCGTGTTGCGGAAAATTCGTGGTTGGCCTCAAATAGAAGCTCGTAATTCCCTGAGTCACCCTAGCACTCTTGAATGCACTTATTTACCAGTGGGGGTAGTTGTGGAACTACCCTTGGCGTGTAGCTCTGGTTGCGTAGTTTCTCGTGTTGCAGAAAATTCGTGGTTGGCCTCAAACAGAAGCTCGTAATTCCCTGAGTCACCCTAGCACTCTTGAAGGCACTTATTTACCAATGGGGGTAGTTGTGGAACTACCCTTGCGGTGTAGCTCTGGTTGCGTAGTTTCTCGTGTTGCAGAAAATTCGTGGTTGGCCTCAAATAGAAGCTCGTAATTCCCTGAGTCGCCCTAGGACACTTAAATTGATCTATTTACCCATGGGGGTAGTTGTGGAACTTCCCTTGGGGTGTAGCTCTGGTTGCGTAGTTTCTCGTGTTGCAGAAAATTCGTGGTTGGCCTCAAATAGAAGCTCGTAATTCCCTGAGTCACCCTAGCACTCTTGAATGCACTTATTTACCAGTGGGGGTAGTTGTTGAACTACCCGTGGGGTGTAGCTCTGGTTGCGTAGTTTCCCGTTTTGCAGACAATTCGTGATTGATGTCACATGGAAGCTCGTAATTGCCTGAGTCACCCTAGCACTCTTGAATGCACTTATTTACCAATGGGGGTAGTTGTTAAACTACCCATGGGGTGCAGCTCTGGTTGAGTAGTTTCCCATGTTGCAGAAAATTCGTGGTTGGCCTCAAATAGAAGCTCGTAATTCCCTGAGTCACCCTAGCACTCTTGAATGCACTTATTTACCAGTGGGGGTAGTTGTGGAACTATCCTTGGGGTGTAGCTCTGGTTGCGTAGTTTCTCGTGTTGCAGAAAATTCGTGGTTGGCCTCAAATAGAAGCTCGTAATTCCCTGAGTCGCCCTAGGACACTTAAATTGATCTATTTACCCATGGGGGTAGTTGTTGAACTACCCTTGGGGTGTAGCTCTGGTTGAGTAGTTTCCCATGTTGGAGAGAATTCGTGGTTGGTGTCACATGGAAGCTCGTAATTCCCTGAGTCACGCTAGCACTCTCGAATGCACTTATTTACCACTGGGGGTAGTTGTGGAACTACCCTTGGGGTGTAGCTCTGGTTGCGTAGTTTCTCGTGTTGCAGAAAATGCGTGGTTGGCCTCAAACAGAAGCTCGTAATTCCCTGAGTCACCCTAGCACTCTTGAATGCACTTATTTACCAGTGGGGGTAATTGTTGAACTACCCTTGGGGTGTAGCTCTGGTTGCGTACTTTCTCGTGTTGCAGAAAATTCGTGGTGGGCCTCAAATAGAAGCTCGTAATTCCCTGAGTCGCCCTAGCACCCTTGAATGCACTTATTTACCAGTGGGAGTAATTGTTAAACTACCCTTGGGGTGTAGCTCTGGTTGAGCAGTTTCCCCTGTTGCAGAAAATTCGTGGTTGGCCTCAAACAGAAGCTCGTAATTCCCTGAGTCACCCTAGCACTCTTGAATGGACTTATTTACCAGTGGGGGTAGTTGTTGAACTACCCTTGTGGTGTAGCTCTGGTTGCGTAGTTTCTCGTGCTGCAGAAAATTCGTGGTTGGCCTCAAACAGAAGCTCGTAATTCCCTGAGTCACCCTAGCATTCTTGAATGCACTTATTTACCAGTGGGGGTAGTTGTTGAACTACCCTTGGGGTGTAGCTCTGGTTGCTTAGTTTCCCGTGTTGCAGAAAATTCGTGATTGATGTTACATGGAAGCTCGTAATTCCCTGAGTCATCCTAGCACCCTTGAATGCACTGATTTACCAATGGGGTAATTGTTGACCTACCCGTGGGGTCTAGCTCTGGTTGCGTAGTTTTCCATGTTGCAGAAAATTCGTGGTTGGCCTCAAATAGAAGCTCGTAATTCCTTGAGTCGCCCTAGGACACTTAAATTGATCCATTTACCCATGGGGGTAGTTGTTGAACTACCCTTGGGGTGTAGCTCTGGTTGAGTAGTTTCCCATGTTAAAGAGAATTCGTGGTTGGTGTCACATGGAAGCTCGTAATTCCCTGAGTCACCCTAGCACTCTTGAATGCACTTATTTACCAATGGGGGTAGTTGTTGACCTACCCGTGGGGTGTAGCTCTGGTTGCGTCGTTTCCCGTGTTGCAGAAAATTCGTGATAGGTGTCACACGGAAGCTCGTAATTCCCTCAGTCACCCTAGCACCCTTGAAAGCACGTATTTACCAATGGGCGTAGTTGTCGAACTACCCGCGGGGTGTAGCTCTGGATGAGTAGTTTCCCATGTCGCTGAAAATTCGTGGTTGGCCTCAAATAGAAGCTCGTAATTCCCTGAATCGCCCTAGGACACTTAAATTGATCTATTTACCATTGGCAGTAGTTGTTAAAGTACCCGTGGGGTGTAGCTCTGGTTGCGTAGTTTCTCGTGTTGCAGAAAATTCGTGGTTGGCCTCAAATAAAAGCTCGTAATTCCCTGAGTCACCCCAGCACTCTTGACTGCACTTATTTACCAATGGGGGTAGTTGTGGAACTACCCTTGGGGTGTAGCTCTGGTTGCGTAGTTTCTCGTGTTGCAGAAAATTCGTGGTTGGCCTCAAACAGAAGCTCGTAATTCCCTGAGTCACCCTAGCACTCTTGAATGCACTTATTTACCAGTGGGGGTAGTTGTTGAACTACCCTTGTGGTGTAGCTCTGGTTGCGTAGTTTCTCGTGTTGCAGAAAATTCGTCGTTGGCCTCAAATAGAAGCTCGTACTTCCCTGAGTCGCCCTAGGACACTTAAATTGATCTATTTACCCATGGGGGTAGTTGTGGAACTACCCTTGGGGTGTAGCTCTGGTTGCGTAGTTTCTCGTGTTGCAGAAAATTCGTGGTTGGCCTCGAACAGAAGCTCGTAATTCCCTGAGTCACCCTAGCACTCTTGAATGCACTTATTACCAGTGGGGGTAGTTGTTGAACCACCCTTGGGGTGTAGCTCTGGTTGCGTAGTTTCTCGTGTTGCAGAAAATTCGTGGTTGGCCTCAAACAGAAGCTCGTAATTCCCTGAGTCACCCTAGCATTCTTGCATGCACTTAGTTACCAGTGGGGGTAGTTTTTGAACTACCCTTGGGGTGTAGCTCTGGTTGCGTAGTTTCCCGTGTTGCAGAAAATTCGTGGTTGGCCTCAAACAGAAGCTCGTAATTCCCTGAGTCACCCTAGCACTCTGGAATGCACTTATTTACCAGTGGAGGTAATTGTTGAACTACCCTTGGGGTGTAGCTCTGGTTGCGTACTTTCTCGTGTTGCAGAAAATTCGTGGTTGGCCTCAAATGGAAGCTCGTAATTCCCTGACCCACCCTAGCACCCTTGAATGCACTTATTTACCAATGGGGTAGTTGTCGAACTACCCGTGGGGTGTAGCTCTGGTTGCGTAGTTTCTCGTGTTGCAGAAAATTCGTGGTTGGCCTCAAACAGAAGCTCGTAATTCCCTGAGTCACCCTAGCACTCTTGAATGCACTTATTACCAGTGGGGGTAGTTGTTGAACTACCCTTGGGGTGTAGCTCTGGTTGCGTAGTTTCTCGTGTTGCAGAAAATTCGTGGTTAGCCTCAAACAGAAGCTCGTAATTCCCTGAGTCACCCTAGCATTCTTGCATGCACTCAGTTACCAGTGGGGGTAGTTTTTGAACTACCCGTGGGGTGTAGCTCTGGATGCGTAGTTTCCCATGTCGCAGAAAATTCGTGGTTGGCCTCAAATAGAAGCTCGTAATTCCCTGAATCGCCCTAGGACACTTAAATTGATCTATTTACCATTGGCAGTAGTTGTTAAAGTACCCGTGGGGTGTAGCTCTGGTTGCGTAGTTTCTCGTGTTGCAGAAAATTCGTGGTTGGCCTCAAATAAAAGCTCGTAATTCCCTGAGTCACCCCAGCACTCTTGACTGCACTTATTTACCAATGGGGGTAGTTGTGGAACTACCCTTGGGGTGTAGCTCTGGTTGCGTAGTTTCTCGTGTTGCAGAAAATTCGTGGTTGGCCTCAAACAGAAGCTCGTAATTCCCTGAGTCACCCTAGCACTCTTGAATGCACTTATTTACCAGTGGGGGTAGTTGTTGAACTACCCTTGTGGTGTAGCTCTGGTTGCGTAGTTTCTCGTGTTGCAGAAAATTCGTCGTTGGCCTCAAATAGAAGCTCGTACTTCCCTGAGTCGCCCTAGGACACTTAAATTGATCTATTTACCCATGGGGGTAGTTGTGGAACTACCCTTGGGGTGTAGCTCTGGTTGCGTAGTTTCTCGTGTTGCAGAAAATTCGTGGTTGGCCTCGAACAGAAGCTCGTAATTCCCTGAGTCACCCTAGCACTCTTGAATGCACTTATTACCAGTGGGGGTAGTTGTGGAACCACCCTTGGGGTGTAGCTCTGGTTGCGTAGTTTCTCGTGTTGCAGAAAATTCGTGGTTGGCCTCAAACAGAAGCTCGTAATTCCCTGAGTCACCCTAGCATTCTTGCATGCACTTAGTTACCAGTGGGGGTAGTTTTTGAACTACCCTTGGGGTGTAGCTCTGGTTGCGTAGTTTCCCGTGTTGCAGAAAATTCGTGGTTGGCCTCAAACAGAAGCTCGTAATTCCCTGAGTCACCCTAGCACTCTGGAATGCACTTATTTACCAGTGGAGGTAATTGTTGAACTACCCTTGGGGTGTAGGTCTGGTTGCGTACTTTCTCGTGTTGCAGAAAATTCGTGGTTGGCCTCAAATAGAAGCTCGTAATTCCCTGACCCACCCTAGCACCCTTGAATGCACTTATTTACCAATGGGGTAGTTGTCGAACTACCCGTGGGGTGTAGCTCTGGTTGCGTAGTTTCTCGTGTTGCAGAAAATTCGTGGTTGGCCTCAAACAGAAGCTCGTAATTCCCTGAGTCACCCTAGCACTCTGGAATGCACTTATTTACCAGTGGAGGTAATTGTTGAACTACCCTTGGGGTGTAGCTCTGGTTGCGTACTTTCTCGTGTTGCAGAAAATTCGTGGTTGGCCTCAAACAGAAGCTCGTAATTCCCTGAGTCACCCTAGCACTCTGGAATGCACTTATTTACCAGTGGAGGTAATTGTTGAACTACCCTTGGGGTGTAGCTCTGGTTGCGTACTTTCTCGTGTTGCAGAAAATTCGTGGTTTGCCTCAAATACAAGCTCGTAATTCCCTGAGTCGCCCTAGGACACTTAAATTGATCTATTTACCCATGGGGGTAGTTGTGGAACTACCCTTGGGGTGTAGCTCTGGTTGCGTAGTTTCTCGTGTTGCAGAAAATTCGTGGTTGGCCTCAAACAGAAGCTCGTAATTCCCTGACTCACCCTAGCACCCTTGAATGCACTTATTTACCAATCTGGTAGTTGTCGAACTACCCGTGGGGTGTAGCTCTGGTTGCGTCGTTTCCCGTGTTGCAGAAAATTCGTGATTGATGTCACATGGAAGCTCGTAATTCCCTGAGTCACCCTAGCACCCTTGGCCTCAAATAGAAGCTCGTAATTCCCTGAGTCACCCTAGCACTCTTGAATGCACTTATTTACCAATGGGGGTAGTTGTTAAACTACCCTTGGGGTGTAGCTCTGGTTGAGTAGTTTCCTATATTGCAGAAAATTCGCGGTTGGCCTCAAATAGAAGCTCGTAATTCCCTGAGTCGCCCTAGGACACTTAAATTGATCTATTTACCCATGGGGGTAGTTGTTGACCTACCCGTGGGGTGTAGCTCTGGTTGCGTAGTTTCCCATGTTGCAGAAAATTCGTGGTTGGCCTCAAATAGAAGCTCGTAATTCCCTGAGTCACCCTAGCACTCTTGAATGCACTTATTTACCAGTGGGGGTAGTTGTGGAACTACCGTACGGGTGTAGCTCTGGTTGAGTAGTTTCCCATGTTACAGAAAATTCGTGGTTGGTGTTAAATGAAAGCTCATTATTTCTGAAGTACGAAACATTCAAAATTGATGTTTTTTTTGATAATTCATCTTCAAAAAAAAATAAATAAATAAACCAAATAAAAAAAAAAAATTTTTTTTGCGCAGATAATTTACTCGTAAATCATAGTTCACTTTTCTCAGCTCGAAGACCCCATCGGTATATACTGCCCGCCTACCTTGACGGTCAATTTGGAAAAATCGATTTTCTGGCTAAACTATTTGTGCAGAAAATTTTTGTTTTGCGCGGAAAAAAGCTCGTAATTTGAGGATATTTTTGATGTCGATCCGGCAACCCTGCCCGCCTAGCTTGACGGAGCTATTTTTGGGGACGCTAGTGTGCGTACAAAGGCAGAAAGCAGAAAAAACAGAAAAATTGAAATATCTTCAATTTCTTGTGAGGAACCTACTAGATAGTCTTCCACCATTCCCTAGATCTAGTTGAGATGGGCATTTTGAAAAAAAAAATTAAAAATTATTCATTATTTTCTGAGATATGAACCATCGGCGGAAAAAACAAAAAAGCGATTTCTAAGAAACTTACCGGCCGATTTCAATAAACTTGCGCTCACAGGTAGATGCATTCAATACCAATAACTGACAATTTTTTCAGATTTCATTCTCAAAATTTAGTCCTTTTTATGTTAAATTTTGTAAGTGAAGATTTTTGAAAAAAATTGATACATACAGACACTATGGTCAAACTTCGTATTTTTACGGTTCAAACCATTATATATCATTTACAAGCATAATTAGCAAAAGTCAAAATTGACCCATTGCAATGCTTCCATTCAGAAGCAAAAACAACACACACACACACACAGACAAATATCTCGCTCAAAATGGTTGGAAACGTTTCTGGGAGGCATGAAACGTGTAGATCAAGTGAAATTTCCAGTTTCGATTCTCCGACCCATACCAATAACTTCCCTCAAGATCGGGAAGTTAACAAGAGCCTTCTCCTCTGGTTTGGCCCTGCAATGTTCGGCATGAGTCTTGCAAGGCCAGTCCTCACTGCGCCCGCCTTACTGCTTGCATGTTGGGCTTGTTGTGTAAAACCGAGTCGGGCATCAATCATAATTCCTAGGTACCGTATATAGGGCTGGGAAGTTATTTCGTGCTCGCCGACTTGCAGCGTGATTGTCTCCACTTTCTTTCGGCTCGTGATGAGTAGTGCCTCAGTCTTATGCTCTGCAAGTTGTAGACCAATCGAGTCCATTTCCGTATCTTGTTAAAAACAAGATGAGCTGAAGCGTGAATAGGTGTTTTCCCACGATGGTTATAGCCACGTCATCTGCAAAAGCCACGAAGTTTGCCACGTCGGCAATGCCAGTTTCTGCAGTTCGTTGTACACGATATTCTACAGAAGGGGCCCCAACACCGAGCCTTGAGTTACACCCCCAGTCACCTTATATGTTTTGGGACCTATTTCTGTGTCATACTTAAGAACTGTGTCGGTGAAGTAATTTCTTACCATCGTTTGGAGATATGCCGGTGGTGATAGCTTCGATAATACAGCCAAAATAGAATCCCACGGTACCGAGTTGAAAGTGTTCTTGACGTTCAGGGTAACAACCAAACAGTATTGTTTCGTACCTTCTTTTCATCGTCCGCCCTCAATCGCTCCCTTCACTGTTCTCACCACGAGGTCAATAGCATCCAACGTAGATCGTCGTCGCCTAAAAAAATATTGACCGTCGTTTCACCGCTGCCTCAACTCTCCGGTGTACTATGCGCTCTAGAACCTTGCCCGCCGTATCCAGCATACAGAGTGGACGCTATGAGGATGGCTCGTCCAGTGGCTGTTTCCCCTTGGGGAGAAGTACGAGTCTCTGTTGTTTCCATCTGCTGGGGAAAATACCTTCCTGGATGCACGCATTATACATTTTGAGAAACATTCCGGCTGCTGCATTGACGGCGGCCTTCAACGCAATATTTGGGACACCATCGAGACCGGAGGGCCTTGTTGTTGCCCACTCTACTACAGGCCTGCAATAGTTTCTCAGCTATAATCGGCGGTATTCCGTCGATGATAGCGCCCTCCATCTGCTTTTCAGCCACAGTCCTTTGTTGGGGCAATAAGACTGAGACAATTCTCTCCAGAAGCCTAGGACAGGTCGGTGATGGCATCGGCTGGCTCTTGAGTCGCGTCATAACCACCTTGTACGGTCTGCCCCATGGATCCTCCAACAGCTCGTTCCAGCAGTCTCGTTTGCGAAGCTTTATGGCCTTGGTGAGCTTACGCTTTGCCCCTTTATACTTTAGTTCAAGGCTTTCGGAATTGGATTTCTTCCTTGCACGTTGCCAACATCTTCTCGCTGCGAAGCATTCCTTGTGAAGCATAGCTATTTCATCGCTCCACGAATACATCGGTGGCCCTCGGTTTCCACTGACTTTCCTGGGCATACTGGCGTCGCAGGCGTCGGTGACTCTCTGCATGACTCCATGCACTTTTCGGTGGCATTTCTACCACCTACTGAGTCGATCTTTAATGCCAGAAGAAAACTGCTGATGTCGAATTTTCTCACATTCCAGCCGATTTCGTTACTTTTGTTCGATGTGGGCGCGGACCTCCAATCAACCGATATACCCCAGAGTACCGCTCGATGATCCCCGCCAGTATAAATCTCGGATACCTCCCATGCACAATTGCCCTTGAGCAGGCTACTGCTGACAAAGGTGAGATCTATAATTGAGCTCGCTTGTCCTCTGCGAAATGTCGGGTCATTTCCATCGTTCAATAGGACGACATCTAGAGTCGACATGGCTTCCAGTAATGTCCGTCCTCGCTGATTGGTCTCGTTGCTGCCCCAGTCAACTGCCCAGCTATTGAAATCTCCTACAATTGCTACTGGGAAGTGGTGTGCAGTCTTCATAACAAAGACTTGGTGGTGCATGGCAGCTATACAGATAGATTTACCTTTTAACTTTTTACGACCGTTTACCTTTGCCACAATAACTCTAGACTGTCCGTCACCGTCGTATGCTTCAAACGGCAGAGCACCGCAGGACCAAATGACGGATTTATTGCTAGTATATATATTTATTGCTAGTTTTGGGTATGTAGGTTCCTGTAAGGTTCCGAAACGACGGCAACATCAGTCTGGAGGTCTCGAACCGTGGCGCCGTGAGCGAGGTTCACCTGTAACACTCGCAACATAACAGAGGTCTGACTAGTCAATGGGGCCCTTGCAATTAACGGCAAGGTGCTCGTAGTGCCAACACTTAAGCCACTTTAGGTGCCTTACCACTGTCACGATGCGGGCATATACCAGGCTTATACGTATTTTACTGCCCTTACTCAGTATATTCCTTGCAGTAGCGGCAGGGAGTACCACCGTGTCCGATTGTGTCCCTCTGTATGCCTTGCGAAGAGACTTGATGGCACTCAATGAGATATCACTATCTTTGTCATCACCTTTTCTCAGGGTATCGAGTACGTCTTTTTTCGTAGCGACGTCATCGAGGTCTTTAATTTTCAGTTATTTTTGAAGTAAAATTATTTTATTATCCTTATTAAACACTTTGGCTTCATTTTGGCGGGCTCCAACTAGTGCATTCTCTAGCTGAACACCTTCATTGTTCTTTCCTCTCGCAAGGATTAGAAGAACGTCTCCGGAAGCTGTTTCGCGGATTTTGTCCACGCATGAGTTAGCCGCATAAACACCTTGGTTCTTCTTTACTAGTCCCAATATTTCCGAGTACGTATCTTTCCCCGTCGGGCGAATAATTAGCGCGATAGGACGGATTGCTGTTCTCTCATTCGACCGATGCTTAATCTGCGTAGCACCGCGAATATTTTGGGACGGGTTCTGTTTTTTCCTCCGGCTCTTGGCTTTCCCCAAGCACTTTCATCGTGTTCTGTTTCAGAATCCAATACTTCTTCCATGTCCCTGTTCCCCTCTAACCGGGTTCGATTTTTTATGCGCTCCTCGACATTTCTGGACGACGTTGCTGCTGCCTCATTGTCGGCACTCTTGAGCTTTTTGCCCGTTGTGTCACCAGACGGTGTCCTCTCCTTTCTTTTGCCCCGTGGTGTCAGCGTCTCTTCAGATGTCTACGGTTTTTCCATGGTCTTATGGCTACTCCCTAGACTTAGCTGGGGCAATCTCGAACCTGGAGGGGTGAGCCATCCAACTGCTGCCAAGGGTGTTTTGTCTGCCCCTGTTTCCGTCATGGCTCTTATCCGCTTTGCGGACATTTGAATCTTACGAACACGATTTCGGATCTCTTCGTTGATGGTTCACCTATTTTTATCCGTAAGGAAGTTTATCAACGTTACCAGATGATTTTCCTGCTGCAGTTTTCATCGTAATTTGGACTCCACTTGTAGCATTTGGGGCCAAACCCGGGGACGATCAAGTGATGTTTGGCCTTTCCCACAATCCGAGGACCCAGCGCCGGCCATCACGGCTTCCACCTGGTCGGAATTTCCCTTTCAGGGGTTATCCGCGTGGGAGAAGATGGATTTATCATCACTGCGATGTTCATGTTTGCTTCACACGCTATTATAGGAAGCAGACCCTTGGAACCCTTGGTGTCGGGAGTTAGGTTTCTCCCTATGTGTGTGTGCGTGAGTATGTATATATGAGTACAAAATTTTGCGCAACGATTTCTCATGACCGGATGACGTTGGAAATTCTCAAGGACGTGCTCGAAGCGTTTCCATATAACTTAAAACTGATTAGATTTTGGATGAAATTAATGCAGTATACACATTGTTATTAACAATTTCAATTGTTTATAATATTTTATTGCATAACCTATTAGATGCGTAAAACTTATAGACGAAGAGTTGTTCCCCCTATAAAAACACGTATTTTATATAGAATGACGTTTTCGATAATTTGCATAATTAAGCAGGTATGACCGTCTCAACAATTGTGTATGTAATTACTGAAGGAATGAACTCAGCACTGTCGTAGCGGTCTCAATCGAAGCGTCTCCGTGCAAAATCGAGCGGATTACACTTTGCGGCATTCGTGCAGTATATGCAATGGTATTAATAATTGTACACTGATAGAAAAAATGTCGGACACTAAAAGTCCTTTCTCTTGAGACAACAGATTTGTTTTCGCATGCTCAAATCTGAGCGGCATTTGTACCTCGTGGCGTCTATTATAATTATTATGTTTTACGATAGTTAGATATTTGAGAGTGAGTATGTAACATATCAGTTTATTGAATGTCTCTTTCTAAAATTATATTTTTGTTATTCATTTAAATTTTCCCTTTTTTTCTGTATAAACATAGCATATGTCGATATATGACGTATTTACCACGTAATGTAAAGCTCGAGTAACATTTGGAACTTGTTCGAACATCCTCATGTGGAGGATTTCCCGCCCAATTAGAGAATTTGGCTTTTGCAAAGAAAAATTGTCGCAAGAGAATGGATTCTTGGTGTCAGAAATATTTTCTATCAGTGTAATTAACTTCCCGATAGGGGAAGTTATTGTTTTGCCCCCGAAAATGAAAAATCGATTTTCCATCAGATCTCCACGTTTCATGGTATTTCTGACCATTCTAGACTATTTAAAACCAAAGGTCCGCATGTGTGTGTGTGTGTATATGACGATAGATGTATGGGTCCACATTTTCGGTCAACGATTTCTTGTGAACGAATCATTCGATCTAGGTTTTTGATGACTCAAACAGAAGAGTTTCATGTAACTTAGACCGGATTAGATTTTGGGTGGAAATGGTCCAGTCCTTATATTGTTATTAACAATTTCAATTATTTATAACACTATAGCGCAGCAATTATTGGTGTTAGTAGAAAATGTATATAACAAAACTTATTCCCGATGCTAAAATACACATTGTATGATGTATGCGTTCTTTGCGTAATTTGCATAATTAAGGAGGTACGGCCTTTTGAAAAATTATCTATTTATAAAGTACACGTAAGAAGCCATTGACGTCATCATCGCCAGAATTGTGGGTTTTCATGTATGGGTGTGTGTGTGTGTGCACGTGCGTGTGTGCGTGTGCGTGACGATGCTTGTATGTGGTCAAAATTTTCGGTGAACGATTTCTTGCGAAGGAATCATTGGATCGAAGTTGTTGATGACTCAAACGGAAGAGTTTCATGTAACTTAGACCGGATTAGATTTTCGATGGAATTAGTTCAGTACTTATATTGTTATTAACTATTTCAATTGTTTATAATGTTCTACTGAATGAACTATTAGAGTTAGCACAAAATTCATATCGGAAAAGTTGTTTCCTATACAATAGTACGTATTTTATGTACAATAACTTTTGCGGAAAATTTGCATAATTAAGGAGCTATGGCCGTCTCAACAATTATGTATGTAATGAGTGAATGAATGAACCCAGCGCTGTCATGAAGATCTCAATCGAAGCATTTTCGTGCAGAATCGAGCGGATTACATTTCGGATGGCATTCGTGCAGTATATGCGATGGTATTAACAATTGCAATTGTTTACACTGTTTCGCTGGGTAAAATATTAAAGTCATCGTTTGTATTGCGGCCGCATGTCTATTAGCGACTCACTCCCACTCACCTGATGCACATAAATCGCATCCTCATGCTCAGCATGCGTCTACTCAAAAATTCATAATTATGTGCTTCATAAACGAGTCAGTTTAGAACTGTCAAATTTGCAACTGATCATTATGACACTAAGAGGGGTCACACACATTAACCAGGGTATATTGGAGAAGAATAAATTTAGTACGCTGTGCTGAAATACCAAATCGGGAAGTTTTTTTTGTGCCCCGAATGGGGCACACATGCTCACACCACTAGTTAACTTCCCGATCTTAGGGAAGTTATTGTTATGGGTCGGAAAATCGGAATTGGAAATTTCATTTGATCTCCACGTTTCATGACCCCTAGAAACGTTTCCAACCATTTTGAGCGAGATGTTTGTCTGTGTGTGTGTGTGCATGCGAGCAAAATTTGGTCGAACGATTTCTCCTAGACAAATTATGCGATTTGGGTTTTCTTATCCTCAATCGATAGGTTTCCGCGTAACTTCGCGATGATTAGATTTTGAACATAATCGACCCAATGTTTTTATAATTATTAACAATTGAATTGTTTATATCGCTGCGTCGGGAGAACGATCGAAGATACGAAAAAAATTATTAAATCAAATTTGTTCCACACACAAAAATACATATCTAATGTATAACTTTTTGGCTCCCACCGATAGTGCATTGTTTTTAAGAAATTCAATTGTTTAGATCGCTATATCGCAAGAACGGTTAGAGATGCGCAACAATGTGTCAAATGAAAGTCGTTCCACAGATAAAAATACGCATTGGATGCTTTATGACTTTTTTGCGAACACCCACAGTTAATTGTTATTAACACAATGGGTTGTTTATACCGCTCGATCCTGAAACCGATTAGAGATACGCAACAACGTGTCAAATGAAAGTCGTTCCACACATAAAAATACACATTTGATATTGTATGACTTTTTTTGCCAGCACCCATAAGTAATTGTTATTAACAAATTGAATGGTTTATGTCGCTCTATCACGACAATAATTAGAGATACGAAATGAGGTGTTGAATGAAAGTTGTTCCACACGTAAAAGTACACATTTGATTTTTATGACTTTTTTGCTAACACTCATAGTTTTTTACAAATTGAATTGTTTATCTAACTCTATCACAAGAAAGGATATATTTTTTAAAAATCTCTTTATATTTTAAGAATTATAAAATTTCACATATTTGGTAATTTTGAAAAGTTTAAAACGTTTACAATTTGAAACACACACCGAAAGTTTGTATATAACATATACGGGGAAACGATCGGGAACTTATTGGTTCGACCCGTAGAGGGTCAACCCCAAATCCCGTTTCTTGTTTATACTGTTCCACTGGGTAAAATATTACAGTTATCAGCAAACTTGTCAAGAGAAAATTCTTGATATGACAATAAACCTTTTACGTGTAATTACTTTTTTCCATAATTTGCATAATTAAGGAGGTATGGTTGTCTGAGCAATTTGAAATAAGGCAACAATGCATGTCACCAGGGTTGGTCCCTATACAAAAATGCACACTCAGTATGACTTTTTTCAATATAGGTTGGAACATATCGCGAGTTGAACTACAATATAGTTGGCGAATGAATATATCGATAATTGCGGGAACGATGTCAAAGAGCGGGAAACTACAGAGGTAGAGAGGGTAACTAGGCGAACGAATTTCAGTTGAATTTTTTTATGGGGCTTACAAATCAAACTAAATCGCTCGCGAGCAGTAATTATTAGTCGCAAGTTCAATTATTGATATTACTGTTGGGTTTGCTCATCACCACGGTTGCGTTCTTCCCGGGTAAGAATTGCCAGCGCTCATATGTTAGCCGAGCGTCGCCCGAGAGCTGGCACGCCACGTGTCGGGTCCCAACGGTTGGCCGTTGATGGGGTTGCCAGACATTATCGGTTTTATGCACTGGCCGTTGGCGTCACATTCCCAGGTAGGAAACGCCAGCGCTCATGAAACGGGGTGGCTCTGGCACAGGTTTGGGCTGTCAAGCCTTGGGCCAAAGAGTGGCCGAAGTTCATAGCCAGGATTTGGTGGAAGCTCTGGTTGCCGCATCTGGGCCAATGCTGGGCTGAGGATGGGCGGCCAGGCCTTAATTATCCATTCATTATTGTATTAAAAATTTCAATTTAATCACATCAATATAATAGCTAATCCATTAATTGAACTAATCGATGGATAAAATGAAGAAATTGAAAAATAATGTGGCTAAGGGTTGTATGGGGATTTTTAACGTACCATAACAATGATCATGTAGCGGCCGAGTATTTGTTTTGCGTCGGTGTAGTGCGAACGCATGTCTACCGCTCTCTGCGAAGTAAAAATTTCTAACGTACAGCGCTTACAGTACAGTGAAATTCTAAATCGAGTAAATGTTTTGGCACAAAAGTGTCAAACTTAAAAAACCTCAAAACTCCCTTGGCTCCCAAAAGGGAAGCCAAAATTTGTTCTCCGATGGAAGACCCAAAAAAAACGAAAAAAACCGTTACGAAACCTTCGACTAGTGCGAGTCCAGTTCCCGCTCGCCTCGCCAAACCTTCCGACACTTCAGATGGACCTCAAGAGACTGCAAAACAAACTGCTGTCCCTCCATTAATCATAGAGAATGAAAAACTGAAGACAAAAAAATTAATCAATTTTCTGCAGAGCAACGCCGCAAATAAAAATTTCAAGATGAAATTTAATGGAAGTACCACGATCGTCCATCTACGAACGACCGAGGACTACAATAAAATCGCAACTATCCTGAAAAGGCAAAACATCAAATTTTTCACTTTCGGTCTTAAAAGTAAGCGACCGAAAAAATATATTTTGAAAGGGCTTCCAAGCAGAAGAAATTCAAGCCGAGTTATCAAAACACGACATCAACGTACTTTCCGTTCGCCAGTTCGTGAAAGTAAACAAAGACGGTGACACCAAATAGAACAGGCCACTACCGATATTCGCTATCACGGTTGGCCCGGAAACAACCTTGAGCAGCTTTGCTGAAATCAAAACGATTTTCTACCATACATATAAGGTAGAAAAATATGTAAAATCCCAGCAACCTACCCAATGCTTCAGGTGCCAGAGATTTGGCCACGCAAGCCAACATTGCAACCTGAACCTGAGATGCGTCAAGTGTGCGTCAAACCACGACGTAAAAGTCTGCACTTCCAAAACCCTGAAGTGTGCAAACTGCGGACTCGCCCACACAGCCAGCTACAGAGAGTGTTCCATGCGCCTAAAATTCATGGAAACTCAGAAAAAACGAGCCCAATCGGCCAGGCCCAGCATGGCGCCCTTGGAATTGCCCGCTACACCTCACTCGGCCACGATCCAGAATCTGGAAAGGAACATCCAGTTCCTCCAGTCTCCTGCAGTCCCAGTGCCAACTCCGAGTTCTACTGCCAACACGTCCAGGCCCACCTACGCTTCCTTCTTCCCGACGGCGGAAACCTCGAGAAGTCATCTTATTGCACCCACTGCTGAACCTAGGACCATCCCAATGGAAACACATGTTCCCGAATCTCATTTAAGTAGAACTAAAAACTATGTAATTACAGCGAAGCAAGTCCTTGACGAGCTAACAACCCTTAGAATCCCCGAAATCCTTTCAGAGCTTAAAGAGATGAGCTCTAAACTCCAAACAGCCCTTACACCAATTGATAGGATCACAATCATCGCATCCTATGTCCAACTGTTTTTACCCTCCCCAAACACACCTACGGTTCCCCAGCAAACATAACCAACATATTAGCAATTAATATTTTTGCGCTCAAGCCTAATCTGGACGAGTTATTACACATCGTCCACAGAAATAACATCAAAATTTGTCTGATTTCAGAGACTGAGTTAAACAGCAAACCGAAGAAAATTAATTTCCCAGACTTCTCGCTGATCAGGGAAGACAGAACGGCCAAAGCAGGTGGTGGTGTTGCGGTGGCGATCCACAAAACCTTGTCACATAGAACTCTTCCGCATGATCTCCTGTCGCTCACCGAATACGTGGGAGTAGAGGTCCAAGTAAACAATAAAAAAACGAAGACCTACTCGATCTACAATCCACCGGATGTCTCAATAGCTACAAACCTATTGAGGCACCTATTTTCGGATAGTACTCCAACAATTATTGTTGCAGACTTCAATGCGAAGGACACTGCTTGGACCTCTGCTAGGCCAAACGAATCAGGTAAGATTCTCTCAAATTTTTTGACGGAACAAAAAATTAATCTGCTCTTTCCAGACGTTCCTACACACTACCCTCATAATTCAAACACTCCTAGTACTATTGGCCTTTTATTAACAAACAACATCTCTATCATTAATAATTTCACCACACTTTCCGAATTTCCATCCGATCACCTACCATTGTTTTTCTCCCTATTTGGCCGACCGACCTCACCAGAATCATCAAAAATTTTAAACTACGCGAAAACCCACTGGAATAAATTCTTAAATGATGAGATTTCTACACCAAACCCTACTTGTAACAACACTGAAGCAATAGATCAACACATAACACATTTCACCCAAGTCATTCAAACAGCCCTGGATTCCTCCACTCCCATCCGCTCAACCAAATCCACCCACACTCCTATCCCACCCGAAATAGCCTCATTAATAAAGCTAAAATTACATTAGGTCAAGATGGCAAAAACCCGAAATCGCTACCTTAAATCCGAACTCAATCAGCTGATAAAAGAAATCAGACTTAGCAAAATATTTTAATAACACCGGTAAAAGAAAAATCCCCACACTAAAGTCAAACAACACACTCCACACAGAAGACCAGGATAAGGCTAATACGCTTTGTATACACTACGCACAAATAAAAAAACTAAAAAATAAATCAGCCCCGGGTGTGGATAACATTCCCAATATAGCACTAAAAAACCTCCCAATTAAAGCAATAAGCTTACTAACAAAGATATACAATGCATGCCTTCTCAGACAATATTTCCCCGGAACTCTGGAAAGGAGCGGTGGTCATTCCGATTCTAAAGCCCGGTAAGCCCCCTTCGCATCCGGTGAGCTATAGGCCTATTAGCCTCCTACCGGTATTGGCTAAACTCTTTGAGCGAATAATTTTAGCTCGTCTCAAAAAACCCATAGAAGAGTTAAAACTAATGCCTATCAATTTGGTTTTCGATCAGAACACTCGACCTGCCACCAGCTGGTTAGAATTACGAATGATATAAAATCCGCGAAAGACCGGAAAGAAGATACCGTTCTTCTTCTCCTGGACAGCGAGAAGGCCTTTGATTCTGTTTGGCCCACAGGCCTTATATACAAACTCGAAGGATTAAATGTCCCTAAATATCTATGTGAAATTTTACTATCATATCTCTCAAATAGATATATCCGAGTTCGAGTCGAAACTTCGCTTTCGGATAAAATAGAAATTGTCGCGGGAGTCCCACAAGGGTCTATTCTCTCGCCTGTTTTATTCAACTTGTACATTGCTTCTGTTTTTAGCAGAATTCCGAGAAATGTATCCATTGCAGGCTATGCTGATGACATTGCTTTGTACTCAGCTAGCAAATCGATCAACCAAGCTATTAGAAGAATAGAAAATGCTGCTTCTCTCACAATCAGTGAATTAACGAAATGGAAAATTCAAGTGAATGCTGCTAAAACAGAAGCAATCTTATTTACTAGCTCCAAGGCCAAGCCGACTTTAACTATTCGTAGCGATAAGATCACACCAACCGACTCTGTAAAGTATTTAGGCTTACACATCGATTCCAAACTCCTGTGGAAAAAGCATATATCTGAAATCAAGGTCAAGACTAAAGTTATCCTAGTAAGATTGTATAATTTGCTAAAATCATCCGCGCTCAGTCAATCCCTCAAACTTACTCTCTACAAAGGGTTAATTAGGCCCATTATCACCTATGGTTGTCCTGCCTGGCACAATGCAGCGAAAATGCACTTGAATCATCTTCAAGTGATTCAAAATAAATTCCTACGAATAATAGGAAATTTTAAAAGAAGAACGACTATTGTGGAAATACACGAAACGCTCGGCATGACAACCATAGGCGAATTTATCGATAGAATAAATGAGACATTTAAATTTAAGCTACAATCCCATCCTAATCCCCAGCTCCAAAACATCAATATTGACATAAAATCCAATTGGTCCCGCTGACCACCTGTTTTGTCCCACCTTTCCATATATCCTTTTTTCTCCTACCCCTCATGCACCCATTACTTGTAAGGTTTTTTAGAAGTTATTTTTCCTTATATCGAGTCATCATGTAAATAATCACAAATATCTGTAATAATGAAAAATTAGTTTACACTTCTTTCAAATTAGATATAAAGCCAACGGCTGGTGATCTAGAACGTAGCACTTAAGACATTAATACTGTATATAGTATGTATATATGACAAATGTTAATAAACAATTTTCAAGTCAAGTTAATAAACAATTTTCAAGTCAAGTCAAGCTTTGGTGTAGTGGGTAGAGTGTCTGCCTACTATTCTAAAGGTCCCGCGTTCGATTCCCGCTCACTACAAATATTTTTTCTGAAAAATATTTTCTCACGGAGTCCGACGGATGGCAGGAACATTCCGTGTGTGCTATCGGCGGTATCACTTGAAGTGGGACCGTGAGCCGGGACCGAACGCGACCCGCAGCGCGGGGTGGGGGATGGAGGGTTCCATCTTAGACGCCCGCCATCGTATCACAGGGGTTTCTGGAGGTTTACCCTGTGATTAGAAATACGATGAGCTGAAATGGCGAAGTCGGCCCCAGCCGCAATGGGTGGGTACTCTGATCCATAGTATTGCCCATGAAGTAATGCCTACCAGCGGTTACGTGGGTGAATACGAATAGAGAAAGAGTGGAAAAAAACACACACACATACGGACCTTTTGTTTTAATTAGTCTAGAATGGTCAGAAATACCATGAAACGTGGAGATCTGATGGAAAATCAGTTTTTGATTTTCGGTGCAAAACCAAAACTTATCCTATCGGGAAGTTAATAAAACAAAATAAAACTAGTGCCTGGGATGTATTTGTGCCCTCAGTGAGAACACAATGCAAACTTCCCGATGTGGTAACTCGAGTTTTCGACATCATGATAACTCCCTGTTTCACGTGAAGGTCATTTACTTCTCATAAGGGCCTTTACGTCTCATTGAAGCATTTTAAAACCACGAATTTACAACAACTACGTTGAAAAGTTCAATAAGTCCGTATGTCAGGCTTCACTCGACTTCACGTTCCAAGGCAGCATGTAGAGACCAATTTTTGCGATCGCCAACGCCATCCACTCTCCATTCATACACTGATCACATGAATTATTTTTTTCTAACGGCTCTACCATCTTAATTATGCACATTATGGGAAAAAGTCAATGCACACGTATGTTTAGGGCACATACATACAAACATAGACACACACACACACATACATTGACTCAGAATTGTCCGGGGATTATTTTGGTACCCTTAAGACACCAGTTACAGGTCGAAATGAAATGAAATGAAATGAAATGAAATGAAATGAAATGAAATGAAATGAAATGAAATGAAATGAAATGAAATGAAATGAAATGAAATGAAATGAAATGAATTGAAATGAAATGAAATGAAATGAAATGAAATGAAATGAAATGAAATGAAATGAAATTAAATGAAATGAAATGAAATGAAATGAAGTGAAGTGAAGTAAAATCATCATCATCATCATTTATTTAGCTCAACGTAATAGGTACAACCTTGTATAAGCATAAAAAACATGACATTCACAAATAATTATTAAGAATATAATTAGTCTGGTGTTTTCACTTTAAAAATAATAAGCATCGAGACCCTTCATAGGACAATCGGCGGAAGAGATACTATAGTAGCTTAATTGAAACCCGATGGTACAATGTACGCGAACAAATTCAAAATAGAAAAATAACGTAAAATTAAATATGGAACACGGACTGACTAAGATTGATTAGATTGAGTAGGTGGACAGTTGAACTGACTTCATGTGCAACATGAACTGCGGATACCTATCAGTGAACCGATCAGAAAAACTCACGATAACTGAGATCCTGGTGCAAGCCTTCTGCTGTATAGTCGCACTTCAAACATAGTCTCCAAACCTGCCTACCACTCTTGACAGCTTAATAAAAATGGGAAAGTTACTGATTACAGTCTTTAGTCTTAAAACATTTGGTTATAGGATTAAGTACTTGTGCTGCGTGGGGGTCCATGAGGCTGGAAGGGGGTGGTAGGTTCACAGAAATAAAGCTGGAACGTTCTCTAAGGAGGCACTTCATATAAAGGAAGAGATATTGGGTAGAAAGAGCGGAACTACAATTGGGAATGTCAAGAAGGAGTTGGTATTTATCACCTGTAGGTCTTTCGGGGGGAAAGGAAAGTCCAAGTAGAGACGATCGAGTCCTATCGTAATGAGAACAGATCATTATTAAGTGAAACACTGTTTCCATCTCTCCGCACGTACAAACTGGGCACGGCTGGTTGGGGTCCATTTTGAAAAACATGCCGTTTGTTGAGAAGGACATCTTCAGTGTGTTGGCCATTCGGAGTTGAGTCCTAATCCTCAGCATGGGTAGCAGAGCTGTCTGGGTCAAATAGTCCATCGGTAGCTCGTTGCACTTCCTCAGCAGTGGTATTTGACAGATGGAGGTATTTGAAGCGCGCAAACTGGCCTGCTCCAGTAAAGCCTGCCTCAATTCCAATAGAATTCTCGGTTTTTCCGACTACCAGTAAACTGGAACAGAATTGGTTAAGTCAAAGGGGATTTTATAGGCTTTCAGAAGAGCATCAAGTTGGAGTAGCGGGTTGTAGCGACAGGCTGTGGATTGGCTCGCCTCTGAGCAATAGGTCTTATTTATAGTCGCGAGATCCATAAATTTAAGCAGGCAGATTTTAGGAAGTATGTTGTCTTCAAGAGTCAGAACTCTGGAGTACCAACCAAGTGCCAGCTTGACCACCTGATAAATGAGTTTGACCGTACCCACCTCATTGCGTATAACATGCCCAGGGGTACTCTTTAGTAGTAAGAGTATGCATGTAGAATAAGGACTGCACACACTCTATGATTTCTGGATATGGAAGAGCCCATAAAAGAGCGGCATATAACAGAGTCAAGGTAACAATGGAGTCAAAAAGTTTGACTACCGCATCCCACGTGTCCGCAGAGGCTTTAGAGAGAATTGATCGGACGATTCTGACAGCTAGCCTGGCTTTGGAGACTGCTGATTGTGCAGCGCATCTACCTAGAGCCGAAGAGGAGAAAACTAGGCCGAGATAAACATAGGTGAACACGACCTCTATGGTCTCATTGTAAAGTTTCAGTGGATAATTTACAAGGAGAGAGGCCGTTCCTCCGATCCTGAAGATGATCAGCTTGGGTTTCGATACGTTAATATTCATGAGGTTAACATTGAAGTACAGTCTTTCAGTAAGTAGTACATATGTATTTGGTAAGATGACAATAACACTAGGTCGTTGGCGAAAAGTAGGCAAAGTACATCTGTCAATCCATTGATACTTGGCCCTATATGCCCTCTCTCTCTGAGGAATTTCTCGATATCATTCAAAAAAGGAGAAACAAAGTAGGGCTTAGGCTTTCCCCTTGAAGGTTACTTCAATTCTTTCTGTATGACATCCCGCAGATTTAATAGGTAGGTTTGCATGCTCGTATAAGCTCTTTACAACCTTTATAAACTGAGGGCTCACCTTCAGATGGTGAAGCTTCTGCCACAGAAGAGAATGATTGATAGAAAGGAAAGCCCTTTTCAGGTCAACAAAAACTCCGTGTACTTTTCTGCTACCCAGTCGCAGCTGAAGTTGAACTGTCGCTTGGGCAACAAAAATGTTATCCATCGTTGACCGTTCCCCCCTGAATCCTGTTTGACACTCAGGGAAAAGCCCTTCATACTCAGCCCATTTATCCAGCCTGCGACACAAGATTTTAGGAAATAACTTGGTAACAACGTTAACAAGTGCGATCCCACGATAGTTTCCAGGATCGGTTTTATCTCTTTTCATGAAAATCATTGTCATGATGATGTCATGCCAAGGGTTAGGTATGATGTCCTTAGATAGGACTGAATTGAAACCTTGGCAAAAAAGGGCGTAGCAGAAGCAGGTAGGGCCTTAAAAAGTTCGGCAGAGAGACCGTCGGAGCCAGCAGCCTTACGACACTTCGCATCGAGCAGGACTGATTCAAGTTCCATGAGAGTGCCTTCCAGTACATCAGTGCCGAGCATTCTAATAGCACAATAGCAAAACTCTGGGTCGAAGAATCTCTAACTTGGTTGGGAGTACCGGAAAGAGCAGCGGCTCTTAACCTCAGAGCACATTTGATGAAGAAGAACAGTTTCTTGGTAGCCAAAGGGTTCTGTTGTGAAAACGGTCTGTTCAATGGATGTAGTTCTCGCCCACTGGGATCTAGGGACGGCAGAACCCTGCTCAGAAGCTCTTGCAGAATGGAGGTTCTGTAGCCAGCATAAGCTTGATAAATCAAACCCCGAAAATTACAGAGGCATCGCTCTGGTAATGCTTTGCTCTGAATAAGGCTTTTTGCGAACTCGACCCAACTAAACTGTGCCCGGTTTACCAAGCAGCTAATGAGACTATTCAACACTTTGTCTTGAGAATAAAATAAAATAAAATGAAATAAATTAAAATAAACTGAAATCAAATCAAATCACATCAAATCAAATCAAATAAATTAAAACAAAATGAAATCAAATCGAATCAAATCAAATCAAATCAAATCAAATAGAATGATTACTAAATGTAGTTTCTGAAATTATTTTTGTTGGACTTGATGGGTTTGAGAAAATAAATAGTACACATTCAGTAACTCTGAAAACTCTGGCTTTAATGTAAATAGTGGAAAAGTACAAGTTAGGTTTAGCACGCGTATGTTACTGTCACGAGTGGCAAAACGGGAATGACTGACTGGCATGGCGTTGGTGCCATGGTAACTTCGGTTTTTGGCGCACCACTGCGGTGGCAGCACCTGACGGTTGGAACGGTCGGGAATCTCCGTTCCAACAATTTTCCTTCATTCGAGAATTATGGGCTACTGGGGATTATCCCTTCTTCTCTCATCGTGATGGATACCGTGACTCAAGTTTTCACAAATATTTAGTTAATCATTGACTTCTAATTCCATCCCAAATCAATGCTAGGAAATTGTAGAAAATGGTGGAATGCGAGTTAAAATGTCGGTAGTTGAAAAGACGCGTCACCCAGAAGTAGGGTAATTAGTCGGAGGAATTTGCAGTGGGAAATTTCTATAAGTGTTGACAAACAAACTAAATTGATAACGGACACTAATTATTAGTGGGAATTTCAATTATTGAAATCACTGTTGAGTTTGATCATCACAATGGTTGCCTCCCTGGCGGCTCGGTCGATTGTGGAATCGGCTTGTGCGGTATGTCGATTAAGTATCGAGTACAGATCGATCCAAATTTCTGGAATGCTCGAACCACGATCGAGTAAATGGCGAGTCGGTTGCCGGTCGACTGGTCTTAATTTATTTTTCCAAATCTTTTTTCTGTTTTTTTTTTTTTTTGCACAATCGACTTGGTGTCAGGTGGATCGTGAGTTGGTTTGGGGGAAAAACTAAATTCTAGTCGACCGGCAATCAACCCGGTGCTTAATTGATCCTGGGTGGATTATTTCAAATCAGAATCGACTTGTACTCGAAAACTAATTGACATACTGCACAAGTCGATTCTGTAATCGGGCTGTGTATTCGTGGTATGGGGACACACACATATTCACACCACTCGTTTATAAGAGTTTTCTCTCCACAATACGCATTTTCCTATAGTAAAAAGGAGAGACGAAAGAAACTATCGGTATATATCGAAAACCATAAGACTGAAACTAAAGCCACACCAGTGAGTGCGGCGACAGAAGAAGTGCCCGTCCGAAGTACGCATCACCCGTCTTGTATCATAAATCGGAGCAGTGTTGAAAAAATGGTTGTAAACTAGCATATGTAATCAAAATCAGTTATTGAAGGAATCTTATGAACCAACATGCAACATTCATTGCTTCATTCATTGATATAATTCGACACAATTGTTGCATTTTACAAAACCCTCACCAAATAAGTTATGGAGAGACTTCAGAACTTCATTACTTGCGAAAAGTTCTTTAAAACATTTTTACAATGATTCTCTCGTTACGTTTCGTGCCTTCCGCAAACAGTTTATGCAATGATTGCTGAATCCGATCATTGGAAATCCAATAGGACACTTCAATGAAGTACTGCCCACAAATATCATATGATACATATAGTAGCCTCTTTATATCTAACAGTTTCGTTGTATACCATGAACCATTGTGACTAAAGGGTGGGTATTCGAAACTATCAAAATAAATTTCTCTTCCATTTTTATCGATCCAAATGGCGACCCAATGGCATCCTGGTTGGTTGGGTCTGTCATTTGCGATCACAAGTACACAGTATGGAGGCGATGATCATGGAACTCTGGCCGTGGTATGGACACCCCCATTGGTGGCATCCCCTGTGGTATTAGGTTGAACGTTTACTAGTGTTAGATAGACCGTCGGAATGTTAATGAAATCCAAGTCCAATGTTTTTATTGGTCCACGAAGTAGTTTTGTGGGAAAACTACTCAACTTTGAGTGGAACTCCTTCGCGAAGCTGCAAAATGTAATCCAATGGGGAAAGTTCTTCTTGAATAGATTGCGCAACATTTCTTCCTTCTTGCGATATGCTGCCATTGGACTAAAAAATCGGTCATTTGTTGCATCTTAACATTACTGCCGTCATCTGTGGGTACAAAACGTCGGCCATGATAATGATGGTGAAAGTAATTGGCAGCTAGTAGCTGGGCAGACAGTATGTTCCTCTCTCCCACAATTCCTCGATTTCAAGCCAACCATCCGCGCTTTCAGCCAAAGAAGTCTTAGACTTGTCACAATCTTGCAAAAGATTCTTCACAGCAGGAAAAAGTGCATTGAAGTCTGTCAATTTGTTTTCAATTGGGGAGTCAAACAGGCGAAGAACTTTACTTTCCAGGGCAACTCTTTCTAGTGTTACTAATTTCTGCAGATGTTTAATATTCTTCAGACAACAAGAATACATTTTTGCCACATCCCTCCCTCCATCAATGGGATGAATGAAACGTCTTTTCCTGCATTCTTCGATCATTTCTACTACGGCTGGAGTGTCAAGCTCTCTCAGGATTAATAGCAGTATTCATGATACATTTTCATGTACTTTCTAACACGATGAATCAATGCTTTCTGATTGACGAAACACCAACTGTCTGGGGTCTGTGCCAAATTTGCTCTCATTATTGTGTCCTCAACCACAGCAGCATAGAGATTCATTTGATACATGTGCCTAGCTTTCTCCTTCGCCTCGAATATGATTTAAGTTTCCAGCGTCAAATACTGGTGGCCCTCTGTAGGTTCGTAGGAATCTAAAAATAATTTTCTTCCTTCACCAGTTTGGGTAACAGTAGCTCACGGCGTAGCACCTCTTTATATTTTGAAATCAGCAAAACACAGTCTTCAGAGGTGATTTTATATGAATGCTTCTTTCGTTCGACTACCATTTTATTGCTAAATACTTCAATATGTCTAGCATACCTTGGGGTACTTCTGGATCTCCTGAACCATCTGCAAGTTCTGGAAACGCAAGTGCCGCGGCTACGTTTTCCTCCATACATTCTCCATTCTCTTATGAGAGTAATTAGACATAGGTTATGCGATAAAAATTCTCACTCTATCTTTTATTGTCTATATACATGCAAGGTTATATATACCTGTGTGCTTTCAGCCGATCGATTCCAGTATTTTTTAATATATCCTGACAATATAAATAACGGCTCCATTCTTTAAGCGTTTAAACCTTTCCTCCTCGTAATCAGAATGCAGGGGTCTACCGCTTCGATCCATGGCGAAATCATTGTATTTATGAAGTGGTTTATATGAACTCGTATACATATGTTCAGTCATATTTACATTATACCGAACGTATATATAAATAATTCTGCTTTGTTAGTTTCGTCAGCCGTAATAAACCATCTGGGATGAAAGGGGAAACAATGATGTCCAGCTCACTAGCTGCCGTATTTCAATTCAACTTCGATAGGAGGCGCCAAATAAGTTTATGACATGTCAAAAATGTCGTAAACCGATCAGGTATTTTACTAGGTTTGTGACTTGTCGAGAACCATGTAATTTAGCAGCGTAAGAACGCAAGTAATTTACTTGCTCAACCCTGTATCTCGCAATTTTGTACTCATTTCTCGCGTTTCCGGCATAATTGAATACGATTGTTCTATGCATAAACAACATAGGTATTTTCGTTCTTAGCTTTGGATGATTTAGATGTTCAAATACGGAAGTAGTGGTGTGCAAATATGTGTGCCCCATGCGGGGCACAAACAAAACGATTTGGTATTTCAGCATAGCATAAGAACGCAAGCATCGCGATGAGCAAACCCAACAGTGATATTAATAATTGAACTTGCCACTACTCATAACTGCACGCGATCGATTTTGTTTGATGTTTAAGCCCCATAAAAATATTCAACTGGAATGCATCTGCATAGTTACTCTTTCTACCTCTGTACTTTCTTAATTGTCCCGCTCTTTGACATCCTTCCCGTAATTGTCGACATATTCATTCGGAAGTATATTCTAGCTCAACTCACGATATGTTCTAACCTATTTCAAAAAAAGTCATATTGAATGTGCATTTTTGTATAAGGAACAACCCTGGTGATATGCATTGTTCCCGTATTTCGAAGTGCTCAGACGACCATACCTCCTTAATTATGCAAATTATGGAAAAAAGTCATCACACATAAAAGGTGTGTTTTGATATCAGGAATAATTCTTTTGTAAGGAGTTTCCCGATAACTTTAATATTTAACCCAGTGGAACACTGTAAACAATTGCAATTGTTAATAACATTGCGAAAGTTTTATTTATCTATGTGTCCATATCCCATCTTATCTAAATGTATGGAAAGGTTGTTACCTGATTTGGGGATCTACGCCCTATGTAGGTCACATAATCCTTGAAGATGATCAAATCTGCGGCATCAGGATTATCACGAGTAATGACACAAGTATTAACAGGACATCCAAGCTGATGAAATAAGTCTACGCCTGTTTTGGCTTCTCCCATGCCGTGAGGTATCATTATTCTCTTAGGACGATGCTCAATACGAGTTTTATTATAGTCAGGTGGGATGAACATTAACTGAAAAATGGACATATAAATGATCAACAAGTAACTCTCTATTAGTAACCATCATAAGATCATTCATATACGCGTAGTTTTCTGCATAATTATTATCGATGTATATTTATGCATATCTCCCTCGAGATCGTCAAAGTATTGATGGATTTTTTTGGTTTGTAAATATGATTATCTAGAGTTTGTGAAATTCTCTGGAAATTATTAGGAGTTGGAATTAGTTTAAAAGGTTTTTTCTCGAAATTCGAAGCTTAATTGAACACAAATGGTTACAAATTGGGTATTCAAAGTATTGCCCATCGCTAGGGACTACTTTTTTCTATGTTTCCGCGAATTTTCGGATACCAGCTCAGAAGAATAGTTCGTCTTTTGATGCGATTCATTTTTTTCGTTTCCTCGTAAGAGGTGAGTTGCTCATCAGCCAAGCCATGTGCCATCGATCGGAACAAATAGTAATCAGACGGGGCATTATTTGCGCAATACGGCGGGTGCGGTAGAATATTCCATTTCAACGTTTCCAAGTACTTTTTGACGGGTTTGGCGACATGAAAACGAGGGTAGAGGGCCCCGGTGATGGTTCCACACAGATCTGCGTCTTCGAACTTTTTCGGCTGATCGGTACGTTCCTTGTCATCGGTGTCGAAATCACCACTTTTGCAGCGTAGAAACCAGTACTCACATGTTGAAATTGATGGAGTATAACGTCTGTAAGCTTACTCGAGCAGCAAACGGCTCGTACCAGCCGTTTTCTTCAAATGGAAGCAGAACAATAAAGCTTTCCGTAAATTGCATTTATTTAGAACGAAAGTTGACATATTGAATGAACTGGAAATGTATGTTCTTTACATTTGCGCGATGACGCATACTGATAATCTAAGGTATAATATAATATATCGTAGCGAGTAATTGTTTTGGAGTGCCCACAGGCATACACTTATAACGGCATCTCTTAGAAAACCTTTAAAACTAATGCCAATACCTAATATTTTGGAGTTTTAGATTTGTAAATCTATCAGCAGTAAATATATATATTGATTCGAAATTTTCGTATTTTCCTTAAAATTTGGATAGCTACCATCTTCATCTTATGAGAGAGTTAGTGTTGCGAATTACCACTAACAAGGTGGAAGCACCTATCGGGTGCGCAATGTCAAAAGGGGGGTCCAGCCTCTTGAGCCGGCACTGATGGACCAATGGGGGTGGGCGCACTCCCAAGGGAACATCAATTATCAATGCCGGCCCTCTCCTTCTTCATCGAGCAAACCATCGACGCTTGCATCGATGTATCCCGCGCGGTTTATCGGCCACTATCCTTTTATCAGAAGTTGAGATCACATGTGCACTTTTCACGGGACACATTCAGAACAAAATCATACAACTAGTGAGTTAAATTTATCACCGTTTTTAGCATAATTATCACCGAGTACCAAATCAAAAAGGACGGATCATTCTGGAATCATCACTGATTATTGTCAAGAAAATTTAGCATCTAAGGAGGGTCCTGACCTGGAATTCATTCGCTAAGCATATCAGCACGTGCAAGTAATTCACCAATCTTATTCAATAATTAGTGAGAATCCAAGATAGTCAGCACAAACGGTCAATTTGTTTATTGCAACAGTTTCGTCCTTGTTCATGCACAAAATTACTACTGAAATAATATCAAATAGTTAGCTAATGAACAGACTTTAGAGATCAGTGCCATGTGGTCGGCATACATTTGAGTCACATACAAACGCGAGAGAGGGAATGAGCTACCTCACCAATAGTGACTCCACCATTATTTGGACTAGCATCGTATCATGAAGTTTCCCTTTGGCAGAGGTGGATTGTGTAGCTGAAGCTATTGGGAGCAGGTTGTATTATATTTTGCAATACTTTTTTTGTAACATGCATGTAATACACGATCAAAGTGGTATGGCTGTCGGATGCCTTTTACGGGGTTTGGAATCACTCCGCTTATGGAAAAACTAGTGGTGTGCAAATGTGTGTGCCCTATGCAGGGCGCAAACAAAACTTCCCGATTTGGTACTTCAGCACAGAATAAGAACGCAACCACGGCGATCAGCAAACCCAACAGTGATATCAATAATTGAACTTGCGACTAATCATTACTGCACGCGATCGATTTAGTTTTATTTTTAAGCCCCATAAAAATATTCAACTGGAATTCGTGGGCGTAGTTACTTTCTTAATTATCCCACTCTTTGACATCCTTCCCGCAATTGTCGACATATTCATTCGCTATGTATATTCGAGTTCAACTCGCGATATGTTCTAACCTATATTGAAAAAAGTCATATTGAACGTGCATTTATGTTGGAACAATCCTGGTGATATGCATTGTTCCCGTAGTTCAAATTGCTCAGACCACCATGGCTCCTTAATTATGCAAATTATGGAAACCAGCTAAATGACGACCCCTGCCACGAATGGCGCCATGGTCGATGTCTAGCGTCGTAAACTGAGACCAAAAAACGGTCTCGTCAGGTAGATCTCAGTCGACTCAAAATCGAATTCTGAGTCGATTGGTGCATACCAATGTTGACACTTTTTATGAGCCCCTACCAAAAATTTCCCAGATGGCGGACACGGTTTCCGAAAAATGGTCTCGCAAGTATATCTCAATGGACTCAAAATCGAATTGTGAGTCCATTGGTGCATACGAATTTTGACACTTTTTTTGAGCCCCTACTAAAAATTTCCAAGATGGCGGACGCGGTTTGGAGAAAACGGTCTCACGAAGTATATCTCAATCGACTCAAAATCGAATTCTGAGTCGATTGGTGCATACGAACTTTCACACTTTTTTTGAGCCCCTACGCGGTGTCTAAAAAACGATCTCGCCAAGTATATCTCAATCGACTCAAAATCGAATTCCGAGTCGATTGGTGCATACAAATTTTGGCACTTTTTTTGCATCCCTACTAACAACTTCCAAGATGGCGGACGCGGTTTCGGGAAAAACGGTCTCACCAAGTATATCTCAACCGACTCAAAATCGAATTCTGAGTCGATTGGTGCATACGAATTTTGACACTTTTTTTGAGCCCCTACTAAACATTTCTAAGATGGCGGACGCGGTTTCAAAAAGTATTCATTCGGCTGTTACATGAATTAGTGTTCTGGCGGCAATACCTCCTGTATTAAGCAAATTATGAAAAAAAGTAATTCGACATGAAATGGGCATTTTTATATATGGAATAACTTAGCTTATATAAACTTTCCGCTAACCTGAATAGTTCGTGCAGTAGAGCGTTATAAACAATTGAAATTGTTAATAACAATGTATTCGCTGCGCGAATGTCATCTGCATTGAACACTGTTGTATTGTGCGTGGAAACACTCCGATTGAAAGATTCCGAACAGGGCTAACTTTATTCATTCAGTTATTACGTGAATTAGTGTTCCGGCGGCTACACCTCGTTCATTATGCAAATTATGAAAAAAAGTAATTGGACATAAAATGTGTATTTTAATATGGGGAATAACTTGGCTCTATTAATTTTCGGCTAATTTGAATAGTTTGTGCAGTAGAGCGTTATAAACAATTGAATAGATACGCTGGACCGATTGTAGCCAAAAACTAATCAGATCTAAGTGGCTGGGAAACGCTTCGAACGCAATCTTAACAACTTCAATAACTTCAACCGTTTGTGAGAAAGTTCACCGCGAAATTTCACAGACAGACCTGCACACACATACACACACACACAGACTTTTACTCAGAATTTGATGGGAAGCATTTCGGTATAGTTGAAAGCCCTGTAGGACGAAAACCAAAAAAATTCGATTTCGGGGTGATTACAATAACTTCTCCTATCGGGAAGTTAACAAAAATATGCATTATGGCCGCCACCATTCCTCTCTTATATTAGGAGATGCGGTAGTGTCTCTTCGACTAGTGTGTATCCCTTTAAACTACCCCCTCCCCCTCACCCTAAACGCCACCGAGTTTCTCTATGCAACGGCCAACTGCATGGCTATACAGTAAGAATAACTGTTTGAAAATTCAATTTGAAAGTATTTACAAACTATCACTTTTAGAGCCCTGACTTTTTTATATGCTCAATTTAAGATGGTTTCTCGAGTTTGCATAAAAAATCTAATTATAACACTCCATTATTATTAAAACTAGTGAGGGGATGTATTTGCGCCCTTAGTGAGGACACAATGCAAACTTCCCGATTTGGTAACTCGAGTTTTTGAGATTATGTCTGTCTCAAAAATTGATGAGACTTCTCACTTCAGTATTTACTGATTTTTTTTCATTCCTCTATATGTCGCTACCTTTTGTGATTTCTTTCATAATCAAGAGATAACCCCCTCTTCCACGTGAAGGCCATTTACTTCTCATTGAAGCCTTTGAGTCTCATTGAAGCATTTTAAAACCACGAATATACAACTACGTTAAAGAAGTTCAATAAGTCCGTATCTTCGGCTTCACTCGACTTCATGTTCCTGGCGACATTGATACACAAAAATGATATACAAGTATTATATGCTGAGTCGGTCCATGTTTACTGTAGAGACCAATTTTTGCGATCGCCGACGCCATCTAGTCTCCATTCATGCACTCATCACATGAATTATGTTTTTCTAATGGCTCTACCACCTTAATTATGCACATTATGGAAAAAAGTCAATACTCATTAAATATGCATCTTTGTCTGAGGAACAACTTATGTTGACCATTTTTTCCCCTAACTCCAACCGTTTACGAGATATAGCGTTATGAACAATTGAAATTGTTAATAACAATATATATTCTGAACCAATATCAAAAACTAATCAGGGCCGAGTTACCTGAAGACGCGTCGATTGAGACCTCGATGGCTTCGATTGGTGTATCGATTCGTAAGAAATCGTTGACCAAAATTTAGGGTACATACATACAAACATACACACAGACGCACAGACATTGAATCAGAGTTTTTGGGGGATGATTTTGGTACCCTTAAGACTTTGGTACCAGCTACAGGCTGAAATGAGAAAGTTCGATTTCGGGGTAATTACAATAACTTCCCTATCGGGAAATTAAAACATAGTGCATTTCTTTGTTGTTCGGCGCAAACTTTCTGTGGACAGTTGCTTGAATTAGTATCTCACGTATGTATCCTGCGTATATGCCCGTTATAGACATATGCAGGTAAAGAGACAAAAGTGGCCTCAAAATGCCAAGAACGCATTCATGTTTCTATTCGAAAGGGATACAAAGTATAACAGTTGAAAACGTAATCATATAAGTTTAAAATTCTTTCACGATATACACTAAGGCCTTCACAGAACCAATGTGCCAAACATTGAAAACTGAATGACTTCGACTTTCTAAATTAAGCTAAACGAGACTTGCACAAAAGGTATGAAATGACACAAAAATACCAAAGCGGCCTTTTTGTAAAAAAAGAACTTTAACAAGTAGAGCTGTAGATTCATTTGAATTCCATATCTAAGCGTCGATGAGATGGCACAAAAGTATCGAAGTGGAAAATAAAAGTACAAGTATTTTTCTCTACTGCATGTCTTATAACAAAAACAGAACCAGGACTCACATACATGACGCGGTTGTTTTCAGGTTATGAATAATTTGACTACAGCAGTTTCGATCCCTTTTCGTTCTTCATGTAAACTGCGTCATGTAGTACGTAAGTCCTGGTTCTGTTTTTATTATTATTCCATTGCGCAGATAGAACAATTGCACTTCGAGTGTTGATTCCAACTTATTCCTAATGTTTATAATTTTTTTAACCAACATTTTGGAGACGTGACTTATGAATTACCCATATTTTTCAGCGAAGTTTCTTCAAACCTGACGAGAGGGAAAGAATTTCAGTTAACTTTTCAAGCTGCGGAAAACTTGGGTTTCTAACTTTTGTGTTGATATTTGTCAGTCAAAAATTATATGAGAGATGAAACTTCGATTTCTATGAATCACACTATTTTCAGCTGGATTATTTTTAATCATTCTTTGTAATCGAAAAAGCTTACAGACTTCAATTTTGCCGTTAAATAAAATTTCGATAGAAATTGTTTCACTAGTCGCGGGGAAAACATTGCAACGAAGTTTCCAAATAAACCCGAAAAGTTGAAGAATAAAGTAATGAAGAATTCGCCAGGTTGACATATAAAAGAGAAAAATTCCGAAAATTCCGTATATGTTAATGATTCTGAGAGGAATCATCCACAAATAAGCCACGTATAGTGAGATTCGAAATTCTCGGTGAGTTGATTGGAAGCATGCGTGCACAGTATACATACGGAGAACTCCAATTCAGCGTACGTACTCTACATTGAATGGGGGGGGGGGGGAAGAGGCGTATAGTGCGAATTCGGACGCACTGCTAAATGCGCCTGAGGTCGCAGGTGTGTTTTGAAAGCGCAGATTGACCGTAATCAGATCCCGGCATACGTACTTTCGAATCGAATATAATTTAGTGAGATGAGGCAAAATGGGTACCGCGCTGAGAGAATTTTACGATTATTGAGTACAAATACAATTTCATAGAATGAAAAAAAAAATGTACGTAGTTCCAAACATTTTAATCTACACACAAGATGACAAATCCGGAAAATTTCTTAAAATTTCTAACAAATGGCAAGAATCTGAAACCGTTGGATATTTTTTGAACTCCTGAGGATTGTAATGTCATAGTATAGTAAGTAGTGTGAAAGTAACTGTAAACTGTCCTGTCAATACCCAACATCGGAGGGCCAAATCAGAGGAGAAGGTTTCTCTTATCGTTAGTTGTAACACGCGGGCACTGATATAGGCGCCCCTATCTGGGTGATGCTCTAGAGCCAGGGAACACGAAAAAAAAAACATTCACTATACCCTCTAAGTGTTCTTAGATCGGCTGGTGCATACCACATGATATCTAACTCCACCGTGATCATCATTGCTGGTGCATACTGCTTGGGTCTCTGCTAAGCCATTTGAATCACGTAAAATTCTTAGAGATTTTTTAATCGCTCGTATGAACTACCGGCTCTTTCCAAATATGCCAACACACTATCCATCATAGTCCAATATTCCACACCCAATAACTCAAACACTCCCAACACCGTTAAACTCCTTCTAGCAAAGTTAAATTTGTCTATTATAAACAACTTTGCTACTTTTTCCAGATCCCCCTCAGACTATGTACCATTGTTTTCCCCCATTTCCTAATCCACTCTCAGCAGATTCACAAAAAATATTCAATTATATAAAAAACGACTAGGAGGAATTCAAGGTCCTAACCAATGAAATCGTCTCTCTCAACCCTCCTTGCGATAGCACAAAAGCAATAGATATGCAAGTCACAAACTCTACGAATATAATGTCACAAGCCTTGGACTCCACCACTCCTATATGCCTTCATCTAAATTCAATCATATACTGTTTCCCTCTGCGATAACTTCCCTTAAGATGCGAAAAATTGATAACCACCACCTAAAAACCAAACTAAACTAGTGGTGTGCAAATGTGTGTGCTCCATACGGGGCACAAGCAAAACTTCCCGATTTGGGATTTCAGCACAGCATAAGCATGCAAACATGGTGATGAGCAAACTCAACAGTGATATCAATAATTGAACTTGTGACTAATAATTACTGCACGCGATCGATTTAGTTTGATTTTTAAGCCGCATAAACATATTCAACTGGAATTCGTCCGCCTAGTTACCCTCTCTACCTCTGTACGTTCCTAATTATCCCGCTCTTTGACATCCTTCCCGCAATTGTCGACATATTCATTCGCCAAGTATATTCAACTCGCGATATGGTTTAACCTATGTTCAAAAAAGTCATACTGAATGTGCATTTTTGTATAAGGAACGACCCTGGAGATATGCAATTGTTCCAGCACCGTTAACCTAGCAAACCAGGGTTGTGGAATCGAATCGGCAATGGGGCCCAAATTACCTGCTTTTTACCTGCTAATTTTCTACACAAACGAAGAATTTGCTGAATTCATAGTTTACTCAAAATTTCGATTTTTTGGTTTTTTCGCATGAACTCAGCAAACCAACCCTAAAAAAATGGGCCAGTAATGCATGCATCCTTAGCTACGAATTACCTGCTAATTTTCTACAATCGGGAAAACATTTTCCGGCGCCATTTTTTCCCGGGAAATCGAATTTTACTATTTGGCGCGTGAACCTAGCAAACCAACCCTAAAAAAATGGGCCAGTAATGCGTGCATCCTTACCTACGAATTACCTGCTAGCTTTCTACAATCGGGAAAAAAATTTCCGCCGCCATTTTTTCCCGGGAACTCGAATTTTCCCATTTGACGCGTGAACGTAGCAAACCAACCCTAAAAAAATGGGCCAGTAATGCATGCATCCTTACCTACGAATTACCTGCTAATTTTCTACAATCGGGAAAAAATTTTCCGCCGCCATTTTTTCCCGGGAACTCGAATTTTCCCATTCGGCGCGTGAACCTAGCAAACCAACCCTAAAAAATGGGCCAGTGATGCGTGCATCCTTACCTACGAATTATCTGCTAATTTTCTACAATCGGGAAAACATTTTCTGGCGCCATTTTTTCCCGGGAAATCGAATTTTACTGTTTGGCGCGTGGACCTGGCAAACCAACCCTAAAAAAATGGGCCAGTAATGCATGCATCCTTACCTACGAATTACCTGCTAATTTTCTACAATCGGGAAAACATTTTCCGGCGCCATGTTTTCCCGAGCAATTGAATTTTACTATTTGGCGCGTAAACCTAGCAAACCAACGCTAAAAAAATGGGCCAGTAATGCATGCATCCTTACCTACGAATTACCTGCCAATTTTCTACAATCGAGAAAAAAAATTCCGACGCCATTTTTTCCCGGGAAATCTGAACACATTTATTTTCGTCAATCCTATCACAAAAAAAAGTACTTCCCATTTTAAAACAGTTAAGCGTCGCAATTGTTCGAGTGACAGGTCTTCTGTATTGCACATGTGGGGGCAATGGGCCACCTAATTTGCTGAAAAAAAGCGGGACCGTGGGGAGGTGTTGACACATAATAGCCGAGATCTTCTCGGCGCGTGCGGCTCTCCACTCAGTCCGTTTCTTTAGACATTTCAAGCTGGACCAACCAACTCAGCCCGCCAAAGTTTTGACCAATAGAAAAGTAGCACGGAATTTATCATGGATTTACTATGATAAATTGATTTTTTCATCTCTTATATTTTTTTGTATTTTTATGGTTGCTCCAGGATAATATTAAGCTGGACCAATCATAGTCCAAATTCATATTTCTCTTCTTTTTTTTTTCAATTCTGAACACTGAGCAAACTCCAGAAAATTATAAAGGAATTTGCTCACCCTTTAAAAACAACAAATGAGAGAAATTGATCAATTTTTGACAACTAATTGATTGGAGCTCATGTCAATTGGAACATGTGGAACTCCAAGGACATGTGGGCGATCAAACCCGGGAACTCCAGGGAGATTTCCAAATCATCGCCCTAGAGTTTGCTCACTCCTTAGAATTTGAATAAAAATCATCAACATTTTTTAATAATTAATTAATCAAGTGATGATTTCGTGTTCAAGGCGATAACTTGTACCAAGGTGGTGAGAAAACTCGGAAACTTAAGGGTGATGCGTAAAACATCCCCCTAGAGTTTGCTCACTCCTTAAAAATTCAAAAAAAAATCATCAACATTTTTTAATAATTAATTAATCAAGTGATGATTTCGTGTTCAAGGCGATAACGGGAACGAGTTGATGAGCAAACTCGGAAACTTAAGGGTGATGCGTAAAACATGGCCCTAGAGTTGGCTCACTCCGTTGAAATTTAAAAAAAATCATCAATACTTTTTTAATAATTAATTAATCAAGTGATGATTTCGGGTTCAAGGCGATAACTTGGAACAAGTTGGTGAGCAAACTCGGAAACTTCAATAGGATTTGAAAAAAAAATCCCGATAGGGGAGTTATAGTAATCACCGCGATTTTGACATGTCTCAGATCCTTGGAATTTTCGGTTTTATGAACGTTTCATGACCGTCTGCAACTTTTGAGACGATCGTCGCGTGTGTGTGTGTGTTTGTGCGTATGTGCCCACTTTTGTGTGAACGGTTTTTTTTTTAATGTTCGTCTCGCCAAGGCGCAGGTCTGAACGGAGTTTTTTGCAAATCCATTGGCTAGGTTTTGAGTGATTCGCAAAAAATACTGATTTTTTAACTTCCACATATAGGGTAGTATTGTAATCGGTCCGATAATGACCGATGATTCATGATGATGGTGGTGGTGATGATTTCATATTTTTACGATTCTCGACATTTTCCATCATCCTGACCCAATTGCAGAGATACGCCTGTGTGTGTGTGTATGTGTGTAACAGAAATTTTGGCGAACATTTCCAAACCAACCAACCTATCAATTTGTGACGCTTTTTTTTTTGATCGATGCGTCTTACCATTCTCCAGGTCTGTAAGGAGCGATTTTCCCGAAAAATAAGTGGTTCCATTGTTGTTAACAAATTCAATTATTTATAACGTTCTTCTGCCCACACTATTGGAGTTAGCGAAAAATTTATATGAAAGGAGTTGTTCCCCATACCAAAACCCACATTTTATATCGTATGACTTTTTTGCATAATTTGCATATTTAAAGAGCAATGGTAGTTCAAAAAGTCGTCTTACCCCAAAATTTTTTAAAATTGGTCAAGGTTGTGCGCGCTCTAAGTAGTGTGTTATGTTTTTTTTATCGGCACCGTCTATGGTGATTCAAGTCTGAAAAAGCGATTTCCCCGAAAAAATGAGTGGTTCAATTGTTATTAACAAATTCAATAGGTTTTTAACGTTTTACTGCCTAAACTATTAGAGTTAGCGAAAAATTTATGAAAAGAAGTTCTTCTCCCTGCAAAAATACACATTTTATGTACAATGACTCGTTTGCATAATTGGCGTCATTAAAGAGGGATGGTCGTTCGAAAATTTCGGACGCCCCCCCCAGAAAGTTCGTCGTTGCTCGCTATGGGGGACCCCGACAACAAACGGTACTCGTCCATTTTTTAGGGTTGTTTGCTAGGTTCACGCGCCAAATGGGAAAATTCGATTTCCCGGGAAAAAATGGCGCCGGAAAATGTTTTCCCGATTGTGGAAAATTAGCAGGTAATTCGTAGGTAAGGATGCATGCATTACTGGCCCATTTTTTAGGGTTGGTTTGCTAGGTTCACGCGCTAAATGGGAAAATTCGATTTCCCGGGAAAAAATGGCGGCGGAAAATTGTTTTCCGATCGTAGAAAATTAGCAGGTAATTCGTAGGTAAGGATGCATGCATTACTGGCCCATTTTTTTAGGGTTGGTTTGCTAGGTTCACGCGCCAAATGGGAAAATTCGATTTCCCGGGAAAAAATGGCGGCGGAAAATTTTTTCCCGATTGTAGAAAATTAGCAGGTAATTCGTACCTGAGGATGCATGCATTGCTGGTCCATTTTTTTCGGGTTGGTTTGCTGAGTTCACGCGAAAAAAACAAAAAATCGAAATTTTGAGTAAACTATGAATTCAGAAAATTTTTCATTTGTGTAGAAAATTAGCAGGTAAAAAGCAGGTAATTTGGGCCACATTGCCGATTCGATTCCACAACCCTGGTTTGCTAGGTTAACGGCGCTAATTGTTCCCGTATTTCAAATTGCTCGGACGACCATACCTCCTTAATTATACAAATTCTGGGAAAAAGTCATTACATATAGAAGATGTATTTTCATATAAGGAATAATTCTCTCTTAAGAAGTTTCCCAATAACTTTAATATTTTACCCAGTGGAACAGTATAAACAATTACAATTGTTAATAACATTGCCTATACTGCACGAATCTCACCGAAAGTGTAATCCGCTGGATTTTGCACGGAAACGCTTCGATTGGGACTGTCATGACAGCGCTGTGGTCATTCGTTCACTCATTACAGACGTAATTTTTGAGACGGGCATACCTCCTTAATTATGCAAATTGTCGAAGAAAGTCATTCTACATAAAGTACGTATTTTTATATGGGGAACAACTTTGCTTATATTAATTTTGCGCTAACTCTAATAGTTTATGCAATAGAACATTATAAACAATTAGAATAGTTAATAACCATCTATATACTGCACCAATATCACCCAAAATGTAATCCCCTCTAAGTTACATGAAAATGCTTCGATTCCAATATTGACGGTCTCGATAGCTTCATTCGTTCGTGAGAAACCTAGGATCAAAATTTCGGAAACACACCTACATACAATCACGCACACACACACAGGCAGACATCGATTCAAAATTTGTTGAGCATCATTTTAGTATACTTAAAACTCCAGTCACAGGATGAAAAGAAAAATATCGATTTCGGGGTCATTACAATAACTTCCCGAAAATCGGGAATTTAATTACTTGGCCAGAGATATTAAACTAAAAACTCCCGACTGAAAACAAACAACCTGGGTTTCAAATTCATAAAAATAAATCTAAAAGATTACTCAATATAGGCCATTCTCTGTAAAACCGGACAGTCATTTTTCATGATCTCTCAGAATGTCTCGCCAATTTTTTTGGGTGTTCTGTGACTCGAACAAGGTGTACTGAATGTTTTTCAGGATTCATCGACTACTCTTTCTTCTCCTGTAATTAGATCCTCTTGTCTAATAAAAATACCTCATTTCTTCGATTCTAAACATCGAAATATGATGACTAAAAAAAAGTGCATGGTCTCGGATCTTCAAGATGAGAAAATCATCAAAAATCTCAAACCATTAGAAGGCCCATTTTATGACAATTACGGAGGAAAATAGTTTCTTTCTCCACTTGGACACTTATTTTTTAAAAATATTTTTCCATATTATTGTCCTAACTTCTAGGACACCATATGAAAAATGGCACAATGGAAAATCAAAATTTCATAGTTCAATTAGTAGAAAACTACAAGTCGATACAGTCCTCAAATGAGTTTTGTGGGAATATCTCCAAAACTAAAAGAGATAACAGCAAAGTTTTTATGATGAGATTTTTTAACTTCCCGATTATTCGGCTGCCACAAATTTGAACTATGCTGTGAGTTTATTTAGATCATTATTCTAAATGATGATCAAAATATCTATCCCATTTATAGGATTTAAGGTTTTTTTGCTTCTCAAGATATGCGACTTACGCTTTTAGCTTAACAAATCACCCTACGTTAAACACTTGATAATCCTAATACTGACATTACTCCGTAGAAAAATGAGTTCGTTTTCCCTTCCTGTAAATATGACTTTATCGATGTACTTGTGTGAACAACGAATAGTCAATTTATACTAAGAATTACCTGATTAGTTACTCTATCATCATTAGCGTCCTCATCAGGCCATAATCTTGCAATCCTCCTACCGGTCTTTCTTGATCTTACGATGGGGAGTGGTCGTTTGTTCCCGCCTTTCATATACCACGGCCTTTTCCTTGAATCCATAATCTCCACAGTATTCAACGGGTCGATAATGCCCGTTAAATTTGAAGGCTATTAAAAATACATTCTTTATTAGATTTCATTATTTCAAATAATTAAAGACGAATGAAGAGCAATGGAATTCAGAAAGCGATCGTCGTAAAATTGAGAAGTTTTTACATAGTATAGTGATAAAGCTGACTTTTTACCATTGCTTGGGGCTTCCAGGTCGCACCCAAGGTCCGTACGGGCATACAATGTGGGATAAACACATCGTTCTAATTGATGATAAATAAGTGGTGAGTCTGTGTACGCCTCATGCGGGGTATACACAAAACTTCCCGCTTTGATACTTCAGCACACTATACTACCTTTAGTCCTCTCCAATATCCAACCTCAACAGTGATATCAATTTTTTGAAGTGAAACTTCTTATGGGAGGGTTTTGAAATCTCGATCGGCAACCTTTTTGGTGACGCTCGCTCTAACGTAGTAAGTGAGAGGCCTCCGGGAATCGAGCAAGAGTGAGACGGACTACCTTACGTCTCGTCTATGGGGCGAGAGTGAGAGGCCTTTGTGTATCGTGCGAGAATGAGACGGAAGACTTTCTGTCTTTCATCTCATTCTCTGCGTTCAGGCGACGTTGCGATCGCGGAAAACAGCTGTTGGTTTCTAACACAGTGATCATAAGCAACGTATTTTGTTTTTGTGCGTGTCTTCATTACTTAAATCGAGAGTTTTGTGCAAATATGCCGAAGTCGGGTGCAGAAAGGACAAAAACGTAGCGGGAGAAAAAACGGGCGAGTGAAGGAATTGATCAGAATAGAAAACGGAAAAAAAGTAGAACTGAAATTGAACGAGATAGCAGGGAACGGAGGCAAACACGTGCTAACCTCTTACGTGACAGTGTGGACGATAGTGTAAATAATCCAGAGAATGAACTATTAGCAACGACTTCGACTCATCCTCCTCCTGATTGTGATGTACATAGTGGTGATCGATTACAATATTCAGACTTTAATGAGTTTAAAACTGCACATAAGAACTTTCACCGTGATTTTATAAATAATCCATTCGGTTTTACGTGTTGTGTATGTGATAGATTATGGTTTAAAAATGACTTGAAGACTCTATCCGTTGAAAATGAAATTCGTGTTCAACAAAAATTTGCAGAATTCAGAAGTAATAATGAGCTGGCATGCACCAGCTGTCGCCAGGCTTTAAGGAGAGACAAAATTCCAACATTGTCGAAATTGAATGGCTTTGTATATCCCCCGATCTCTGCACATCTTCCGAAGTTAGATTTAGTGTCCGAGAGACTCATTTCTCCTAGAATTCCATTTATGCAAATTCGCAGATTGCGTCATGTGCATGGACAATTTGGAATTTTGGGGCAGGTGATCAATGTTCCAGTGGATGTCAATACAATGGTCAATCACTTGCCCAGGAACATTGACGACGATCACTGTGTTTACGTTCATATCAAGAGAAAAAAAATTCATCGATCAAGCTACTTGACAGGTTTAATAAACAAGAGAAATATTAAAATATGGCTAAGATGCTTAGTACCGAGTCCATTGTATCAACTGTACGACATCAAAGTTGATGAATCTTTCTTTAATGAGGATTGTGTCGTTCATCAGATATCTATAGATGAACTGAGTGAAGACATCCCCATGGAGGAGAGCCTGTTCGCTCAGCAACACACATTACTCTGGAATGACGATAAATATTTGAGGATTGCTCCTGGAGAAATGAATGGCCCTCACAGTCTATTATTTGATGAGCATGCAGAAAAGTTATCTTTCCCTACTATCTATCTCGGACAATTCCGGCGCTTTAGTGAAGATCTCAATGTGACTCCATTCATGATGGCTACCAGTGAGCTAAGGAGATCTGATCGACGTGGGGTTACATCTCATCATTTACTCTATATGGCAATGAGAATTATGAGGTTTAGAGTCCGTGACAGTTTATCCATTGCTTTTAAACACGTAGGTAAAGACACAAAAATTACACGTGAACAAATTCAATCAGAGGAGTATATAAATCATTGTATAGAAAGCAACTTGGCTTTTCTACGTTGTATCCCTAACTCGACTTGGTATTGGGCTGAAAGAAAGAGAGACTTATTCGCAATGATCAGACAACTCGGAAAACCCACGTTATTCCTAACTATGAGTGCTAATGAAGTTGGTTGGCCCTCATTATTACAATTATTATATAAATTGAAGAATAATGGAGCAGAAAGTACAGAACAAGATGTTCAGGAACTCCATTATATTGAAAAGAGCACACTCATCAATGAAGATGCTGTAACATGTGCCATCTATTTTAATAAGCTCATCAATGTTATAATGAACATACTTCAGTCCAAAAAGTCTTCTCCCTTCGGGAAATATCGTGTTGTCCATTATTTGAAAAGAATTGAATTCCAGCATCGTGGGAGCCCCCATGCACACATTCTGCTATGGCTTGAGAATGCTCCAGCGGATCCACTAGGTGCTGACCGACTAAAAGCTATTGGACTAGTTGAATATTGAACTAGTTGATACATTGATATCAGTGGCCACTTCAGAATCGTCGGGGAACATCAAACTACAGACACATAAGCACACGTTCACATGTTACAAAAAAAAAGCTGCGAACGCTTATCAAAAATGCAGATTTGAAGCTCCATTCATGCCATGCAGATACACAACTATACTGACACCAATGCAGAAAGAAGAACCAGGATTCCACACGTATAAACAACATTACAACACGATAGGAACAAACTTAGAGAACAATGACTATGCTGATATTGATAGTTTCTATCAGGGAAATGGAATAGTATCAGATGATTACTACATGAATGTGCTTCGAGCTGGCATCAATCGTCCCACAGTATTTCTTAAACGTCAACCCATGGAAAAGTGGCATAATCCATTCAACCCATTCATTTTCAATATTTTGAAATCAAACATGGATGTGCAATTTATCACCGAAGAATACTCATGTGCTGCATACGTAGTGGAATACGTCAATAAAACGAACTGTGGAATTAGCAGTCTCCAACGTAACATCACTGAAATAATGGATGAACATCCAGAGTTCGATATTGTCGAAATTACTAGGAAAATGAGCGTTGACATGCTAAATCCTGTCGAAATTACCAGTCAGCAAGCTGCATGGTACCTTCTGCGTGAACCGATGTCAAAGTCTTCTTCAGTTGTTACCTATATTTCAACAATATGGCCGATCGATAGACAAAGAATTCGAAAAACTCAGAAAGAACTCAATGAAATGGATGCTGATGATGATGCAACAAACATATGGAAAGAAAATTGGTTTGACAAGTACGAAAAGAGACCTGAAGAGCTAGAAGATGTCAATTTGGCCCAGTTTGTTGCTCATTACACACTGAATAATCAGGGGAATTGGACACGAAGGAAAGAACCTCGGATTATTCGGTACAGAAACTACGACATGGCTGGTGATTTCAATGAATACAAACGGGAAATGGTGACTTTGTATATTCCATTCCGAGACGAAGAATGGGAAGAACAAATTTTATCATGGACGGAAAAAAGCTCAATCAATGGACAAGCTACAATTAGAATTTAGAAGATTATCAACAAATCCATTGATAACTTTGACTGACATTCTCCGAGAGTTCATCAGCAGACCAGGCTTATCAATAACAACCCTCAATTGCCAAAGCTTAGGAGCTCATAGCGGAGATTTCAATGATCCGGTGATTCTACGGTCTAATATGTTGATACTTTCAGAGACGTGGAAGGAAAACGATCAAGAAATTGATGTTCCCAATTTTAATTGTGTCGTACAGTTCAAAAGACATAATGTGAGAGCAGGGGGTGTCGCAATACTTTGCAATACTGCTCATGGAACGAACATCATGACACCCAATATGGACCTGAACTTGAAACAACTAGAATCGCTTTCAATTGGGTTGTCATCTGTTGGAGAAATGTGTGCAGCTGAATGTCGCACAGAAAGCGGACAGCGGATTATGCTTATAGCACTCTCGCTAGATGAGTTCTCTCGCCAGTTCGCTCTCAGAAGATGGCGAAAATAATAGAGTTTATTCACCTTCACTTGCTGCCGTATACTCCAGTGGGGGCTGCAGAAGTTGGAGTAGAGCTGGACAAAATATCTATGATTCTAGGTGGAGATTTTAATGTTAATTTTGCTTCAGAGGATTCCATGCCATTAATTCAGTTCTTGGAACAGAAATTGTCATTGGAAATGAACAATTCACCAATTGAATCGACTGCACGCCATGGTACCACGATCGATGCAGTTTTCTCACGTTACATCGAAAATTTGGAGTCAAGAGTCTTCATTACCTATTTTAGTTACCACAAACCTATCATTCCGTTCATGAAGAGTCTACCAGAGAATGAAGGTGAAGCTGATTGAGATTTAATTCATCATATTCATACTAATATTACTGTATCTTGAAAAAAGTATAATTATTATGATGAATAAATTAATATTTACTATCAAGAAGTGTTTGACACGTGATTAAAATGATTCCTCTCCCTCTAAACATAGAAAATTAAATAATGCTTCCCGATCCAATCATTCAGTTCCACTTCTATCGCGTGTCTTCATGACACACCATTTTTTTTTTGGAGTTTACTCCGTTAGAATCGAGATACGCGGCAGTGTATCGGCCAAGTAACCATTTTTATCACCTATTTGTCCATTCCCTCTTCTCATCTTCTTCTCATCTCATCTCATCTCAGAAATAGACCAACCGGCCAAGAGCTGCTGCATATCTATACACTTCCCAACTACCCCCACCACTACGCCTTGAAAAAAACATTCCATTGAAAATGAATCGGCACTAATTACGCGGAAAGGAACGTCACTTTTATGATATAAATCGCGTATGCCCGTTCCACTCGTATCCCTACTTTATTTTTTGGATTTTTATTAACGTAGATAGATACCACTGAATTTTTCTTATTTACATTTTTCGCGATTCACAAGTTCTTCACACAGAGTCAAGTTTGCAAGTTGCCTGTAACCTCAAGGTGGCATTAACGTCAGGTTGTACGCGCCAAAGAGAATTGACTGAATAAAGTAGAGGCTCAGTTCTCGGCGTTTGGCCGACCCCCAAACCGCTAGATGACTCGGCCACGGTATGGCGCGGCAGTTCATTTCCACGGCTAAGTGAACCATAGTTAGCGGGGGATTAGAAGATAATTATGACAATCATATTGATATCGCTTCCTTTTTCAATGGTGAACAATGGTACGTTATTTATATAATTTTCGTATGCGTAGTTTTCGCAAAAACAAATTATAAAAAAGGACCTATAATTGGTGCAAAAAATATGCAAAAATTAGTTGGGTAGAGAATTCAATAGGAAAAAATTATTAACGCTAAAATAATTTGTTAACTATGGTCAAGTGTAATTGTTAATGATGGGTTCTACAGTTCGCGAGCCTATGCTGAACGCGGAGTGGGGGTAAGGCCACGTGGGCCAACTGACAGAGACCGAAATCGGAAAATGCGCTCTAGTGACTGCGGTTAGCTGTCAAAATTAACTCCAAATGTTGAGTTTGATGCGTGAAACAATAAACGGGATGTGGGTGTGACCCTCTACGGGTCGAACCAATAACTTCCCGATCGTTCCGCCGTATATGTTATATTCACAATTTCCGTCGCTGTCTCAAATTATGGTCTTTATAAAGTTTTCGAAATTTCTAAATATTAAAAAAAATTATAATTCTTAATCTGAAGTAGTTAAATAAACAAAGCCATTTGTTACTAACAATTAACTAAGGGTGTTGGCAAAAAACGTCATAAAACGTCAAATGTGTATTTCGTGGCGGGGAATAACTTTCATTAGACACTTTTTTTCGTGTCTCAAACCGTTCTTCCGATAGAGCGATATAAAAAATTAAATTTGTTCATAACAAGTGAACGGATTATTTGTTGAAAAAATCACTCCTTGCAGACCTGGACACCACTGAAACGCGTCAATTAAAAAAAAAACGAGGAAATCCCTGCGGTGGTTCCGCCGGAAACGTTAAACAAAGTTTTTGTTTACACACACACACACACACACCTACAGACACCTCTCTGAAATCACTTCAGGATGATGGAAATGTCGAGAAATGTGAAAATTTCATGGATCTGGCACTTTTCATTTTCGGGGTCATTACAATAACTTTTTTTTTGCATATGTATTCAATGAAATATACGCGCGGACGGAGGGAGAGGAAATCATGATTAGTTAATTAACAATTTGAATTGTTATCTAAGGTAATGGTGGCCTTTCTGAATGTGGCAAAACTTGGAAAAAATGGGTGGATCTCCAAAAGACCACTCTCGAATTTTATCACCACTTAGAAGTGCCGAACTGTTCATTAATAAATCATCATCAATTAATTAACAATTTTAATTGTCAGGTCAGGTGATGATGACCTTTTTGAATGTGACAAAACTCGGAAAAATTGGTCGACCTTCAAAAGAGCACTCTAATAATTAATAATTGCACTTGACCATAGTTGACAAATTTTTTTAGCAATAATAATATTTTACTATTGTTTACCATTGAATTCCCTACACAACTGATTTTTACCGATTTTTCGCAACAATTCCCCCCGACAATCATAGGTTATTTTTTCATAATTTGTTTTTGCAAATACTACGCATACCAAGGTTTCATAAATAACATACCATTGTTCACCATTGAAAAAGGAAGCAATACCAATATGATTGTTTTAATTATCTTCCACACACCCGCTAACTATGGTGAAGCATATAGCATGCATTCGTGTTGGAAAATATATTCCAATATGGGAGAATCGCCTATTCGAGTTTTTTTCTTTTAAAGTAGTGAAATCTAGAAAAAAAAATGAATTTTGTTTAAAAAAACGCCAAGTAACCAGTTTATTGTGTTGCTGATTATCTCTCTGGTATCTGAAAAAACTAATGAAATATAAAAGAAGCGCCAAGTGAAATATACTTATGAGCAGAAAAATTAGCACAGGCGAGACCAAGATACTTGGCACGGCCGTTTTTGGCTTATCACACGAGTCATATCAATTATGTTGAAATTTGAAAAACATTCGTTCCCATTTTCATGGTGAACATTTATTGTGTGATCTTCCCTGTCTCTATCTATAGACTCTTATTATTTATAAGTAAGATATATATGAAAACAATTTAATGAGTTGATCAAATTTATTTCGTTGATGCTGTAAATCAAAATTAGTCATCAAAATATCCACTGCGCATGCGCAGGGTCCGAGTACATATTTTACGTCATATTCAATTATTTTCAAATTTTTAAAATTTACCATTTTTTTGACTCTTATTGTTAAGTGAAAATTCAACATTTGCCTACGTCGTTGTAGATATTTTTCTTTGTTAGTTGAACAAAGGCCGTATGACGGTATATGCCAAAATAGAAGAAATCAATAAATAATTTTTCTTATTATTCAAATTAAAATTTGCTGTGAAGATAAAACGAACAAAACGTATTGGTTAATGGCAAAATGGTTCGAAACTATAATAGAAAGTCAACGCGACAATCATGGAACAATCTTTCGATGGCAAAAGCGATAGAAGCTGTTTTGGGAGGTATGCAGCTATCAACTGCGGCAGTAAATTACAATGTACCGCGAAATACTCTGCGAAGTCGCGTAGATACGTATAGACAAATTCGTGATATGGACATGACTCTACTGAGAGGGAAGTTATATTTATTAATTTTTTGTCTAGCTGGGGTCCACGAACAATTCTTTTTTTGCAGTATGAACCAGATCATAAAGTTTTCTCTTCGAAATCTGCAATGTCTGATTCTACTAATCTACTGATTTTTTTCACTCTATGAATAAAAATTGATTCTATTTTCGAAACTTGAAAAAACAAAAAATTTCGTCAAAAGATTTTAAATATGGACAATAAACATCAAACAAAAAATGTACTCTTTTTGTTTTTGAAATCATGAAATTTTCTATATTTTTCAAATATTTTATTTCTGCAAATGTTCACAAAGTTTCAAATTTGTACAGGTTAAAAAACTGTGGTATTTATACGGTTTTAAAAAGTTATTTGAATAGTGAATTTTAAACGCTTCCAAAATTTTCTTGGACATTTTTTTTTTCGTAGGTAATTCTATGTTTCAATTCATTGCTGAAACCGACGGCTATGGCCGAGTGGTTAGAGTGCTGGCCTTTGGCACACGAGGTCCACGGATCGAGACCCCGCTTGGGGACTCTCCGATTGGTATAGTAGAGTGGAATTGTCCAGCTCTCGAATTCATAAGGATTCATAGTCAAACGGGAGTTTCGTCAAAGAAACGGCTGTACGAATTGAGGTTTTCCGTGGTTTTCCTTCAATGGTAGATTGACCCAAGCAATGTAAAGCCTGGTAGTCATTGCATTTATTCGGTCAAACTAAGGGAATGCTGTACAGTGTGGGAAAAATTCGGTTTCCATCGGCACCGTGGGAGGGTCGCCGTATATGCATAATCGCATCGAAGCATAAATAAAAAAAATAAAAAAAAATCATTGCTGAAATTTCTTTCGATTAAATAGGTTTGGGAGGACGTCAGACCATTTTCAGTCCTGTTCAAGAAATACAATTGGCGACTAACTTGGAAAATCAGGAAGCTCATCTATCAGGTTTAACCACGATAGAAGTACGTATGTTGGCCTACCAAATGGCAGAGTTGAATGCAATAACGCATCCCTTCAAAAAAGGCATTGCTGGATTGGATTGGCTAAGAGGATTCTTAAAAAGATCCGGCAGCCTTTCCATTCGGAAACCTCAGGCCACGTCTCTTGCAAGAGCTATGTGCTTTAACGAAGTACTTTTGAAGAATTATTTCGAAATACTCCATAAACAGCTCACCCTACATAATGTTGCAGACCTAGAGGCACGACTCCCCCCCCCCCCCGGACGAAGGTTCAATTTGGATGAAACAGGTTTCAGCATTAACCCCAAACAATTAGGAAAGATAATTGCGCAGAAAGGGAAAAAGCAAGTGGGTAAACTAGTCTCTAGTCATCGCGGAAAACTAGTCACAGTTGAACTATGTATTGCAGCGGACGGGACGCTTCTTCCTCCTGCTTTCATCTTCCCTCGAAAAAACCTGAATGCAGCATTGCTCAAGGGCGGAATGGAAGGCTCCTGGGGACTGGCTAATCCAAGCGGATGGATGAATGCGCGTTTGTTCGCCGAATGGTTCTAGTGGTTTGTGGATCTGGTCAAACCAACATTCTACAACCCAGTACTCCTCTTCGTTGACGGACACACCAGTCATACCCAGGACGATGACATGCTCGAGTTTGGTGCGAGGAACCATATCTCTATTATATGTTTCCCACCCCATTGTACTTACTGGCTTCAGCCACTTGATGTTGCAGTGATGAAACCCCTCTCAACGTATTATGCTGACGAAGTGAGCAACTGGATGAGACAGCATCCAGGACAAATGGTAACAGAGTACTCAATATGCTAGCTACTTGGAGCTGCTCTCCAGCGTGCCACTACTCCAACAACTTGCCGCTGCATTCAGGAAAACTGGGATCTATCCCTACAACCCGGATGTCTTCTCCGACGATGATTTCGCCGCCGCTGAGATTACAAATCGTGCGAAATCAGAAGCTTCAGCGCTCGAATCTGGATCTGACAGGGAAGCAGCTTCTGAGTTTGATGACAAAGAGCCTTCCGTGTCTGAGGCCGATGGCGATCATGATACTTCAGCGTCTGAGCCTGATGGTGAAGAACCAGAAGAGCCGTCTCCATCAAGTTCCACATTTTCCCACCACTCTCCACCAGCTTATTCTCCGCAAAGTGCAAATTCCGAATGCGATGAGCCAATGCCAGGAACATCAGGCAGTTCACCAAATCCCCCATCAAACTGGAACCTGCGAGACGCTTAACGCGAAATTTAATGGAAGCCAGTTCTGAATCGAGTGAGGACGAGCCTAAGTTAATTCCCCTTCTTCGAGGATCAAATCCTCATTCGTTTCAAACTTAGAATCAAGAAAAGAGGTTTTCGAAATTCCACCAGCCATTGTTCAGCCCCTTCCAGTTGCTGTACAGAAGCCAGCGCGAAAGAGGCGCGCTAGACGAAAAGCTGCTCTCTTAACTAGTCCGGGTTATATTGCAGCATTGCGCGCCAAAAAGAAAGAGACAAGGGATAAAGAAGAAAGAAAAAATAATAAACGAACCAAGATAGGTGGAAATAACAAAGGTGCTACACAGATGAAACAACATGCAGAGAGTAGTAAAGTGAGGGCTAGGATACCTCTAAAAAAAATGAAAACCGTGGAAGCGAGTGATGGAGATGAAACCGATGCTGCTTGCATTTATTGTGACGGATCGTACTCAAAATCTATGGAGAGGTGGGTCGAATGTGAATGGTGCCAAAAATGGGCTCATAATTCTTGTGCTGGTCTATCATCAGACGAAGAAGAGCTTGATTTTATTTGTACAATGTGCGAGATGATGAAAACGTGATTTAAGTTCATTAAATTTCGATTCCTTTCATTTACAATTATTTGTTACTCTCACATCAAAGACTGATGTATATTATATTACATTTTTTAATTGTTTACGTTGCCCAATAAATAATTGATGAGCTATTTCAATCAGGTGGTTATAAAGCCAGATGAAGCAAGCTTATTTGGAGGGAAATTTGAAGTCATGTTCCCAGGAATGGTTTGGGGTAAACGGTCCTAAATTCTTCTAAAAATCCATTTCTGCGCATATTCTATATAAACGACTCAAACTCCAAATGAACTTGACTGTCTCGTTTTTAACCACGTGCGTAATTATTTCCAACCATTTTCGTTTTTATACATTGGGTGGTAGAGAAAATTCTGTGAAAACTCCCGATCACAATCGTTTGGTATTAGATTGTTGCATTTATATTTTTTCAATTTTGAGCATTTTTTACAATCATCTCTAAGTCGGCCAAAAGTGTGCCACACACACACACACATGAACACCAATCCACCGCCTTCAGCGATTTTGGGATTTTTCCCATGAATTTTTCAGAAATTTGTCAATATGACATTTTCATATTTTCATAATAATTTTTACTCGGTACTATATATAGTTATACCCTAAACTGATGTCATATTATATAATATGATGGACACGTAGAGTTGTTACGCACTTGAACGAAATATAAAGAAAAAAACAGTGCCGATCTTGCCCCATGATTAATAGCTTTTGAAAGTGTCGATCTTGCCCCACCGTCCCCTATGTGTTGAAATCAGCAGCCAGTTCATTAAATTTCAGATATTTGGCGTTTTATTCTCATGTAGAGAACTATTCTGATATTTATTTATATTTATACTGAGCAAGTAAATGAAGTTAGTCAAAAAAGTTAATGAAATAGTGTAACATATATGGAAGAAAATAAACCAAGTGATGATGCGAAAAATCAGAAAAACAAGTGTATGCAGTTACCAGGTAGGTTATGTACTAATTTCTACGTCACTAATTTCTGGCTGTTTGAAAAAAAGTGTGAAATAAACGGGATTTGGGCAGGACCCTCTGCGGGTCGAACCAAGAACTTCCCGATCGTTCTCCCCCGTATATGTTATATACAAAATTTCGGTTTGTGTCTCAAATGGTGAACGTTTAAACTTTTTAAAATTACCAAATAGGTGAAATTTTATAATGCTTAAAATATAAAAATATTTCTGAAAAATATATCCTTTTTTCGATAGCGTTAGATAAACAATTCAATTTGTGAACAACTATGAGTGTTAGCGTAAAAACTCATGAAAAAACAAATGTGTACTTTTACGTGTGGAACAACTTTCATTCAACACCTCATTTCGTATGTCTAATTATTGCCGTGATACAGCGACATAAACCATTCAATTTGTTAACAACAATTAACTATGAGTGTTGGCAAAAAAAGTGATACAACATCGAATGTGCATTTTTACGTGTGGAACGAGTTTCATTTGACACATTATTGCCTATTTCTCACTGTGCTTGCGATATAGCGATCTGAACAATTGAATTTGTTAATAACAATAAACTATGGGTGGCAGCCAAAAAAGTTATACAACATTAAATATGTACTTCTGTGTGTGGAACAAATTTGATTGAACAATTTTTTTCGTATCTTCAATCGTTCTTACGACGCAGCGATATAAACAATTCATTTGTCACTAACTATAAAACCGCTGGGTCGATGATGTTTACAATCTAATCAGGGCTAAGTTCGGCAGAAATCTATCCGAACGATATCTATAATGACTATAAAGAAAACCCAAATCGTATAATTTGTCAGGGAGAAATTGTTCGACAAAATTTTGCTCACAGACGCACACACAAACATCTAGCTCAAAATGGTTGGAAACGTTTCTAGGGGTCATGAAACGTGGAGATCAAGTGAAATTTCCAAGTCCGATTTTCTGACCCATAACAATAACTCCCCTAAGATCGGGAAGTTAACAAAAAAGTTCATAATTAAAATGTACTGTGTAAGTTTCACTTCTGGCGATAAAAATGTCCAGAAATCAAATAAAATAAAATAAAACTATTGAATAACGACGATGATATTTAGAAAATTGATAATGTCAATCTTAATAGTGAAGGGAATAAATGTAAATAGATATAGATTGAAGTATATAGTTCCATGGATTTCAGTTTATTTACCCTCCCAACCCCCTATTGTATATATTCCAAGATAATTATTCTGAAGGAGTAAACTCCAGTCGCGCGTCGGAGCTGACACACATGGTTTTTTTTTTATTTAAGCATTCAAATCGAGTACAGTTTATTCTGCTGAAGAAGAATACAAAAACGGATATATATGGTCTATTCACCTATTATTCTCATATTATATTATGATTGGCTTATGATGCCCTTATATATTTAGTTTACATGACGTAAAAAAAGACTCAATCAGTCGTAGAATCTTTACGTGTAAGGTTTTCAGTGTCTCTGATTCTGTAAGGTGGGAAGATGCGGTTTTTTGGTCTGGCCCTGATCACCCATGAGATGGTTTTTCTCTTGAGCTTTGAGTATCAATGGATTTCAAAGTGATATCAATTGAGACTAATAATTGTGGCACGCGATCAATTGCGTTAATTTGTTAACGCTCCTAAACATTTTCAACTGGGAATCGTCCGCCTAATTACTCTCTCTAATTCTGTATCCACTTAATTACCCCCCCCCCCCCTTTTGATATGCGTCTAGCTATTATCGGAAATTGGCTCGCAAGTTATATAGTACTTGGACTGGCAATATCTTCTAATAAACCATCCGAAGTATCAAAACCACAGCAGCCTCCCCTCAGGCCGTTCACGTAATGTAAGTTGCGTGTTGTCCTCGATTACGAGACTTGGGAAAAGACATGAAACATCACATGTGTACTTTTACTTAAGAAAGAACTTCTATTGCACACTGTCAATTTCTATCCATTGTCGTGAAAACGTTACGAACACGCGCATGCTTCCATTGCATTTCTGCATAGTTTTTGCTCGCCATGTTCCCACCCATAACCATCTCAATTATGCTAATTATAAAAAGGTCATACACATAAGAGCAGGGGCGGCGACTTCTGCGTTTTCGAGGTGTGGAGTACAGGATGTGGGGGGGGGGGGGGGGGGGGGGTAAAAACTTTAATTTCCAATATCGACATTTTATTGTTATCCCTTTGATTTTGAAGTGACAGCAAATGTACTCCGTCTAATCTCATTTTTTATTATGAAATCACTGATTAATCCGTCTAGATCAATGGTTGCTAGGACATCGGAGTGAACACTCGATAAAGCTAAATCATTCAGTCGAGATGATGCCATGGTACGTCGCAAGTACGTTTTTAGGCGTCGAAGGGCTGAGAACGACCTTTCGTTTGTGCACGATGGAGCAGGAACTGTCAGCAAAGTCCTAACGAATTTCGAAAATTCTGGAACCATTCGAGCGAGATCCTGATTGGCTTTCAGAAATTCCACAACGTCCCTCAAATTTTTATAGGCAACAGCTCTCTCATCCATAATGTCGATCACCATGTCTCTGTGCAGCAACAATCTTGCCTGGTTCAGATCTTCGGAGGATTCGCGATCTTTGCACTCTTTGGTATTGTAAAATTCAGTCACTTTTGTGACGCTGATAATGTCGTCTCCAATTGCGAATGCCTCAAATGTACATAGAAGGTTCACCGTTTCTGTGTCGAAACGCGCGTCCAGTTAAGATATAGCGCAATCTAGAATTTCACCGTACAATGTTCTGAAGGCTTCTCCTGGCGAATTAGAGATATCCAGGTCATTCTCATCATCCATACGATGGCGCTTTGGAGCCTTCCTCATTCTCGGAACTTCGAGCTCCTCAAGCCCTAGAATACGTGCAGATTTTTGAGCGTCATCGAACACCGCATCAGAATTTTTCTTCTTCATTGCTCTCAGGCTCTCTTTCAAATTATTCACCATGTTGAAGGACTCGCTTACAGCTAAATCATTCTTCTGCAGTGCTGCATTCAGCATCTCTACTCTTTGGAAAATAGCAATCATCACAGCCAGGTGAAGAAAAAATTCGAATTCCTGCAAGTGTTTTAGAAAACCGGCGGCTTTCACTGAAACTGAGCTGGGGTAATCACGGCTCGTCGATAGCTCTTGTAAAAACCACAATGTCGTCGCGTAGTTCTCCACGTCAGCTAATGTTTCGAGCGATTTGACATGCAGACACCACCTGAAGAAAAGAATTTGTTTGTAAAAATGCAGCTAATTTACTGAAAATATGCCTGGAAATAATACAAATTCATTGCTTTCATACCTCGTTGGACAGAATGGTGACCGCGAAGGGATGTCAGTGGTAATTGTCGCTTGAAGTTTCTTGAAGAAATTGATCCGTTTTGGAGATTCCCGAAAGAAATTGATAAGCTCCTTGATGATTCCAATGAAATTTGGAATTCGGGTTAGGCTTTCGAGAGCATCCTGCACCATCAAATTCAGCGAGTGGGCAAAGCAATGTACCAACAAAGCTCTGGCTTCGAGCTTCCGGATTCGCGTTGGTACCCCAGACAGCTTACCACTAACGTTCCGAGCGCCGTCGAAACACTGTCTTCTCGATTTAGAAATATCCAGATTGAGTCTTATCAAAACATCTTTAATAATACTGAACAAACTTTCAGAGCGAGTGTCATCTGTTTCGTAAAATCCCATGAATATTTCGCTCACTGCGAGCTCTTCTGAAACACATCCTGATACAGATTGATGTTGTTCTACATTTGATACATCGGCGGTTTCATCAGCCATGATTGCGAAATATTCTGCAGATTTGATCGCCTCCATGTGCCGTCGTGTGATGCTGTTGCCCATGCGATGCAGGATTTCGTTTATACAGTCATGACTGGTCCATGTGTAACCAGATCTCGTCAGCCAATTGTCCAATTTTGGGGACATCTTCAGCCCTCATTTCTAACAACTGCATTAAATTAGAATTTTCGTCATCGTGCCCTCTCAATGCTAGTCCCTGTGCGGCTAAGAATCTCACCGTACTGAACATTTTGGTTAAGGCAGTACGCGTGTCAGCCATTTCTTGTCATTTTGAGCTTGAAATTTGTTCAATCACTGTTGTTTTTCGGTATTTAGTCAAGATTAGACAGGCTTCTCGGTGCAGCTGTCCACTCCGGTGAGAATCGAACGCTTTTATTGCGTTTTTCCAACAATCAAATCCGTTGATGACGAATGCTTCACGAAATACCAAACAGTTTCTTGAATTTGATATAGGGAGCCACTTCTGAACTGTCTCAGTGCAATTCTTACAGACCGCTTTTCTCATCGAATTTACATCTAACCAGGGGTAAGTGTTTTGGCATTCTCGCCACTTTTTTGAGGAGACGGGAAGTTCGTCTGAGGGGGAAAAAAACAAATGTTTGCGTCAACGGATTGCCGAATTTTCTTCGGTATATTGAATATTTAGCACTATTTTGGTATAATTTACCTGTTGGAATTAGCTTTCCCGAATTACTCTTTCGACTTCTGGGTTCAATATTGCTATTTCCTTTTGTCGGAGAAGAGACTTCACTTTGTGAACTTGAAGGATTATTTCCGTCTGAATTCGAAGAGGTTATACCACTGTGACTCGTAGATACGACAGCTGTAGTTGTTGAATCTGTCTGGCTTTGACTAAATATTTGTCCATGGTCCATTTCAGGGGTGCTACGGGGTTGGGAAATTGAAGAGCTTCGTGTTTGTGATTACACTGGCGTTACTGGTCGAATACGTGAGCCACTACCACATTGACGCTGACTGTAAGTGATGCAGGGGGATCTCGTGAGCAGCTGAGCGCGTAGAGGGTGGGGATGAGAACGAGAAAGTACTGTACCGATAGTTGCTCGTGCCCCAGGTTTGACGTAAAATGAAAAAAATCGAAAAAAGGAAGAAAAAAAGTAAAAACTGTCACATTTTCCGAGGTGTGAAATTCCATACCTGCAAAATTTGGAGGTGTGGAGTACTCCACACCCTCCATACAATAGTCGCCGCCCCTGCATAAGAGTCAATGTTCTTCTAAGGAATAACTGTTATCATTCAATTTTTCCTGAAATTCTGATCGTTTGCCGAATATAGTGTTACAAACAATTGAAATTGTTCATGACAATATATATATACTACTGCCGGTAGACCAATGTGACTCGTGAGGGCCACAACGAAAAGTTGTAGAGTGTCGAATTCTAAACTGACCCATTCATCAAGCAGATAATTATGAATATTTCACTAGGCGCATGGTGAGTGTGCGGACGACTCATACCGATTACCCGAGTAGGAGTGAAGCGTTAATAGAGGTGCGACCGCTGGATTCCATGAAGACACTTATTTACGACCTCAATGACTGAGATCCTTCGATATGATCGTGAGGAATCGCCAACCGAAATTTTGATTTCACACACACACACACACACACGGACATTTACTCGGAATTTAATGGAAAGCATTCAACATAGAAATATTCCGAGAGCAACGTTGTGATCGCGATTACATAAATGATTGTTCAAACGACCATTCCTCCTTAATTATGTGAATTATTGAAAATAGGCAGTGAACGTGAAATGTGTATTTTTGCATGTGGAACCACTTTTATTAACTTCCCGATATAGGGAAGTTATTGTAATGATCCCGAAAATCGAAAGCGAAATTTTCATGATATTTTCACTTTTTTCGAGGTTTCACATCATCCTGAGTCGTTTTGCGAAAAATGTTTGTATGTGTGTGTCTGTGTGTGTGTGACCAAAAACTTTGTCTAACTTTTCCGAAGAAAACAACGTAGCGATTTACGTGTTTTTTTTTATCGACACGACTTACTATTCTCCAGGTCTGACCCTAGTAGAAATTCGGCTCGATCGGTCGAGGTAGGAATCTCAGTTCTAGGTCGATTTATCAAGTCTCGACGAGCAACGTGCTTCCGACTTCGGGTGTCGGCTGGGTGACCCTCAGCAATAAAAGGTCATTTTTACGACATTACCTGAGCCTATACAGAGCTCCGAAAATTAGACATCGCGCAAGTTTGTAGGACACTCGTAAGGTTAGGTCGAATTGAGCCTGGATCGAGATGAAACTAGCTTCGTTACCGTATCAATGTGTCAGCTTGGTTTGAATTACAAATTTCACGATTCAACTTGGAAGAGTTAAAAATAGTTTGAAGAATTTGTTAAGTTTCTGCCAAGTCGTTTGTTAACAGTACAGTGATACTATTATGAAGCTTCTTTCAATTTAATATAAAATTGAATAAAAGGCTATTGACCCATTTATTTCGGCAATTTCATCAAAGAAGACACTTATTTGATTCATCATGGATGCAAAAAAATTAAACCGGAGAATAGCGGCTACAGCTAATGCCTCACATAAAAAGATCATGGCTAACTTATTTGTTGATTGCGCAGTACCTATGGATATTAACTCTGAAGTAAGAATAAATGAGCAATTTGCGATTAATCACATTGACATTGAGGACAATAGTGATGCTGAAAGTAGAAGTTCATTCAATAGCACTGTAATAGATACAAATACTACCGATGGAGAACTGGATGAAAGTACCACCACTGAAGAACTGGATGAAAATACCACCCCTGAAGAACTGGATGGAAGTAACAACGACGATGAGATTTCGGACGGGGAAAATATGGATATAGATGAGGTTAATGGCGACCATAATATTAATCATGACCAAGGTGCTGAAGTGGAAGTGAAACTATTACGAGTATGGGCAATACAATATAAAATTCCTCAAAGTCATTTAGACCCTCTTCTATCGATATTACGAATGAGATTATTCCCACGTTTACCAGCGTCATCAAAAACATTCTTAAAAACTTCAGGAGCTGCATATGTCATTGACAGTGTGGAAGATGGCGATACCACAATGGGGAAGTTCACATATCTGGGAATTGGCCAAGGACTAAAAGCATGTGTAAATGTTGCTGCGCATCAAGAAAATGTTCTGACGTTACAGTTTCATTGTGATGGTCTATCATTATCAAGATCGAGTTCCAAACATATTTGGCCCATTTTGTGTAAAGTGTATTCCGATATTAGCCATTTGCGGTACACTGATAGAAAAAATCTCCGACACGAAACATCGATTCTCTTCAGACAAGAGATTTGCTTTCAAATGCTCAAATTGAAGCGGCATCTGTACCTCATGCCGTCTATTATAATTCTTATGCTTTACGATGGTTAGATATTTGAGAATGAGCATGTTACATATCAGTTTATTGAATGTTTCTTTCTAAAATTATATTTTTGTTATTAACTTAAATTTTCACCTTTTTCTGTATAAACTTAGTACATGTCGATATATGATGTATTTATTGCCTAATGTAAAGTTCTAGTAACATTTGGAACTCATTCGAAAATCTTCATTGGGAGGATTCCCGCCAAATTGACGAATTTGGCTTTTGCAAAGAAAATCTCTTGTCTCAAGAGAATGGATACTTCGTGTCAGAGATTTTTTCTATCAGTGTAGGACTGTATTGTGGCAGTTCAAAGCCCAAACATTGTGAGTTATATACGAAACAGTTCATCAACGAGGTGAATCAGTTGCAACAAGGAGGAATTACCATAAGAGACAGGTTTTTCGTCATTCAGAATGTTTTATAGCAGATACGCCATCGCGAGCATTTTTGAAAGGTACTAAAGGACACACTGGCTATGAGGCATGTGAACGGTGTTATATCAAAGGGGAAAGAGACGAAAGGGACTACGGTGTTTCCTCCAGTGTTAGGGGAAAGTCGGACAGATCCGTCATTTCGAGATTTTCGAGATCCTGGTCATCATAACGTTCCTTCTCCATTGCTGTTCATCCAGCCTCCTATCAACATGGTATTAAGTTTTGCCTTGGATTTTATGCATTTGGGTTTCTTGGGAATCATGGCCAGAATGTTAGAATATTGGTTTTCCAATACATTTCCGACGAAACTGAGCCATGTGGCCAAAAACTAAATTTCTAGACGACTGACACAGTTGAAACCCCAAATACCTAGAGAATTTCACCGAAAATTGAGGACAGTGAGTGAATTTTCATAGTATAAAGCTACTGAATTAAAATTATTTGCCTTATATCTCGGCCCCATTGTATTGAAAGATATTATAAACGATCGACTTTATGGTCATTTCCTCTTATTCCATGTATCTTCTAGATTATTGTGGTGGAAGAAGTCAGCTACACGGTATACCGACCACGTTAGGAATTTGTTAAATCGCTTTGTACCACAAATACCCGATATATATGGCTCAAACGCAATGTCAATAAATATGCATAATCTTCTTCATGTGGTCGATGATATTGACACTACAGGCTCCAGTTTAAGTGAGTTAACTGCCTTTTGTTTTGAAAATTTCTTGGGAAAAATGAAAAGACAACTTCGATCCTCACGAAAAACTTTGCCTCAACTATGTCGCAGAATATACGAGCAGTCAATGTGCACTCAAGTTGCCCCTCTGATTCCCAAAATTGAAATTCACAAAATCAATGGTCCAAAGATTTAAAAAATTCAGTATAAAGGTTACCTGTTAATTGGCAAAGCCCCAGATAATATAATTTTACTCTCAGATCAGCGAATTGTCGAAATTCACAAGATTATTAGCCAAGAAGACAGAATTGTAATTCAGGGTGCGATATGGAATATAAAGAATTGTGTATATAATCATCCTATGGAATCTAGTGTATTGAATATCTGGGAGCTACAAAATCGCCCAACAGTAAATATAGTTGTAAATTTGGAAGACATCGAAAAGAAAATGATGAAATTACATTTTTATTTTTCCAAACCCTAACGGACCGACTGTAGAGTTGGGTGAAAGTCGAGTAAACTCTAATATTTTTCCAAGATTTTAGAGTTCGGTGAGAGTTGAGTGAGAGTTGGTCAATTCTTTCCAAAATTCGCATTATGTAAAAGTTGAGAGTTGAACTTGGATCTTATGAACAATTCTACATTGAGTAAAACTAAATATTTGATTTTTGTTTTTTTTTTTCTTCAATTAAGCACTTTTCGGTAAAGCACTTATGGCGAACTCTATCCCAACTCTACACGCGATTAAAGTTGAGAGTTGATCTTTGTTCTTATGCCTAACTTTATCCCAACTCTACACGAAATTAGAGTTGAGAGTGAAACTTTTGCATTTTTGAAAATTTTATTTAATAACATTGAGGTTTTGCCCAACTCTATCTCAACTTTACACACGGTTGGAGTTGAAAGTTGAACTTTAGGATTTGGACCCAACTCTATCCGAACTTTATACCGGATTAGAGTCGAAAGTTGGACTATGGGGTTACTTTCCCCCAACTCTATCGGAACTTTATACCGGAATATAGCTGAATGTCGGACTTTAGGATTACTTTCCCCCAACCCTATCCGAACTTCACACCGGGTTAAAGTTGAAAGTTGGACTTTGGGGTTACTTTCCCCCAACTCTATCCGAACTTTATACCGGGATAGAGTTCAATGTTGGACTTTGGGGTTACTTTCCCCCAACTCTGTCCGAACTTTATACCGGAATAGAGTTGAATGTTCGACTTTGGGGTTACTTTCCCCCAACTCTATCCGAACTTTATACCGGGATAGAGGTGAATGTTGGACTTTGGGGGTACTTTCCCCCAACTCTATCCGAACTTTATACCGGGATAGAGTTGACAGTCAAATTTTAGGGTTACTTTGCCCCAACTCTATCCGAACTTTGTTTCGGAATAGAGTTGAAAGTTGAACTTTAGGGTAACTTTCCCCCACTCTATCAGAACTTTATACCGGGATAGAGTTGAAAGTCAAATTTTAGGGTTACTTTGCCCCAACTCTATCCGAACTTTATACCGGGTTAGAGTTGAAAGTTAAACTTTAGGGTTACTTTGCCCGAACTCTTTCCGAACTTAATACCGAGTTGTAGTTGAGAATTGATCTTTGGGTTTATAAAAATTTTATTAGTTTTTTGAAAATTTATTTAAGAACATTGAGGTTTTGGTCAACTCTATTCCAACTATCAACACGGTTAGAGTTGAAAGTTGAACTTTGGGGTTACTTTACCCCAACTCTATCCGAACTTTATACCGGAATAGAGTTGAATGTTGGACTTTGGGGTTACTTTTCCCCAACTCTATCCCAACTTTATACCGGGATATAGTGGAGAGTTGAACTTTGGGGTTACTTTACCCCAACTCTGTTCGAACTTTATACCGGGATAGAGTTGAAGGTCAAACTTTGTGGTTACTTTGCCCCAACTCTATCCGAACTTTATACCGGGTTTGAGTAGAGAATTGATCGTTGGGTTTTTAAACATTTTATTGAATTTTTTAAAAATTCATTCAAGAACATTGAGGTTTTGGTGAACTCTATCCCAACTCTAAACACGGTTAGAGTTGAAAGTTGAACTTTGGGGTTACTTTAGTCCAACTCTATCCGGGTATAGAGTTCGGATCGAGTTGGGGCAAAGTAACCCCAAAGTCCAACATTCAACTCGCTCCCGGTATAAAGTTCGGATAGAGTTGGGGTAAAGTAACCCCAAAGTTCCACTTTCAACTCTAACCCGGTATAACGTTCGGATAGAGTTCGGGCAAAGTAACCCCAACATTCAACTTTCAACTCTACCTGTGTGTAGAGTTGGGATAGAATTGATCAAATCCTCAATGTTCTTAAATGAATTTTGAACAAATTCAATAAAATTTTTAAAAACCCAACGATCAATTTTCAACTTTAACCCCGTATAAAGTTCGTATAGAGTTGGGGTAAAGTAACCCCAAAGTCCAACATTCCGTTCTATCTCGGTATAAAGTTCGGATAGAGTTGGAGCAAAGTAAACCCACAGTTTAACTTTCAACTCTATCCGTGTGTATGTTCTTAAATTAATTTTTTAAAAATTCAAGAAAATTTTGACAAACGCAAAGTTTGATTCTGAACTCCAACCCGGTGTAAAGTTCGGATAGAGTTGGGGTGAAGTGACCCCAAAGTGCAACATTCAACTCGATCCTGGTATAAAGTTCGGATAGAGTTGGAGCAAAGTAACCCCAAAGTTCGACTTTCAACTCTAACCGTGTGTAGAGTTGGGATAGAGTTGACTAAAACCTCAATGTTCTTAAATGAATTTTTAAAAAATTCCATAAATTTTTAAAAAACCCAGAGATCAATTCTCAACTTTCACTCGGTATAAAGTTCGGATAGAGGTGGAGCAAAGTAACCCCAAGATTTAACATTCAACTCTATCCCGGTATAAAGTTCGGATAGAGTTGGGGGAAAGTAATCGCAAAGTCCAACATTGAACTCTATCCCGGTATAAAGTTCGGATAGAGTTGGGGGAAAGTAAGCCCAAAGTTCCACTTTCAAACCTAACCCGGTATAAAGTTCGGATAGAATTCGGGCAAAGTAACCCCAAAATTCAAGTTTCAACTCTACCTGTGTGTAGAGTTGGGATAGAATTGACCAAATCCTCAATGTTCTTAAATGGATTTTAAACAAATTCAATAAATTTTTTAAAAACCCAACGATCAATCCTCAACTCTAACTCTAACTAATCCTCAACTATAACTCTCTCAGTATAAAGTTCGGATAGAGCTGGGGTAAAGTAACCCCAAAGTCCAACATTCCGTTCTATCCCGGTATAAAGTTCGGATAGAGTTGAAGCAAAGTAAACCCACAGTTCAACTTTCAACTCTAACCGTGTGTAGAGTTGGGATAGAGTTGACCAAAACCTCAGTATTCTTAAAGGAATTTTTAAAAAATTCAGTAAAATTTTTAAAAACCCAAAGACCAATTCTCAACTTTAACCCGGTATAAAGTTCAGATAGAGTTCGGGTGAAGTAAACCCAGAGTCCAACATTAAACTCTATGCCGGTATGAAGTTTGCATAGAGTTGGGGCAAAGTAACCCTAAAGTTCCACTTTCAACTCTAACCTGGTATAGAGATCGGATAGAGTTAAGGTAAAGTAACTTCCAACTCTAATCGTGTGTTGAATTGTGATAAAGTCGGGATAGAGTTGGCCGAATCCACAATATTCTTGAATGAAATTTTTAAAAATAGAATGAAGTTTTTAAAAACCCTAGATTCCAATCTCAACTCTATCCGGGTATAAAGTTCGGATAGAGTTGGGGTAAAGTAACCCCAAAGTCCAACTTTCAACTCTAACCGTGTGTAGAGTTGGGATAGAATCGGCTAAAACCTCAATGTTGTTAAATGAATTTGAAAAAAAATTAATAACATTTTTAATAACCCAAAGATCAATTCTCAACTCTAATCCGGTATAAAGTTCGGCTACAGTTGGAGGAAAGTAACCCCAAAGGCGAACATTCAACTGTCTCCCGGTATAAAGTTCGGATAGAGTTGGGGCAAAGTCCAACGTTCAACTCTATCCCGGTATAAAGTTCGGATAGAGTTGGGGGAAAGTAACCCTAAATTCCAACACTCAACTCTATCCTGGTATAAAGTTCGGATAGAGTTGGAGGAAAGTTACCCTAAAATTTAACTTTCAACTCTATTCCGAAACAAAGTTCGGATAGAGTTCGGGCAAAGTAACCGCAAAGTCCAACATTCAACTCTATCCCGGTATAAAGTTCGGATAGAGTTGGGGGAAAGTTACCCCAAAGTTCAATTTTCAACTCTATTCCGAAACAAAGTTCGGATAGAGTTGGGGCAAAGTAACCGCAAAGTCCAACATTCAACTCTATCCCGGTATAAAGTTGAGATAGAGTTGGCATAATACCAGAATTCAGAAAAACATTCAATTCTTAACTTTGAAAAGCATTAAATGTTGAGAAAACGATGATGACATCTCAAAACCTCATTTCGTTATTCATTAAGTGTTAAGAATTGATAAAAAACACGAACTCTCACTCAACTCTATCCCAACTCTAAAATTTTGGAAATATTGTAGAGTTGAACTTTACACTTGGTCCGCTAGGGTGAGAGGAAAAAATAATTACTATTTCGTCATTGGACTGAACCACACGTTTATTCCGACTTTTTCTATTACCTGGTTCCCCTACAACATGTAAATGGAAAGGGTTATATATTTATGCGAATGTAATTTCAGGTGCAATGAAGGAGCAGAAAATTGTCCATGAACACTGGACTGATTTAGGGAAGCTCTCCGGGCAAAAATGAATACGTGGCAATGCGAGTGGTGTAAGCATACAAGAAAGCACCACACTTCCCTGATGATCGAGCATTTGGCTAATGCATGCATACAGTGCCCTCAAAATTTGTCGAATTTCTGCAAATTTCGTTTAGCCCAGAATCCACCGAATCAGAAAAGCACCTCACGAAAACGTAAACGTGCAGCGATGGCAGAAAGCTCGAGTGAGGACGAGAGTGATGTGGAAAGTCAGTTTTCAACGTCTCCAACCAAATGTAAATCAGGCCTCTTTAACAAAACGCGAATTTTTGATAATTTTTATGACACAATGAGCATCAAAGATCAACTCAAGGCCGAATATCTTCTAGCTTTGGCAATTTTCGCTTCAGGGTCACCCCGCAGCCTCACAGAGAATTCGTTTTGAATATCTTTCTTTCGGTTTTACGTCTGAAATTTGAGTGCCCTTCTCGACATATTTCATCCAATGTTTTACTCGAGAAAGTTGATGAGGCAGTCAAAGAGGAAGTAAATCGATGCATCACCAATTCCCCCATAGTTAATCTCTAATGTGATGGCTGGTCAAATCTGAGCAGTGAGGGGATTGTCAATTTCGTTATCACAACCCCGGCACCTGCTTTCTTTGAATCTATTGTTCCTGGCACTGAATTTGGGTATGGAGAATGGATTGCGGAGAAATTAGTTGAACAAATTGAGAAATTGGGAGCTGAGAAAGTTCTGTCAATATGTGTAGATAATGCTTCAGCGATGGGAAAAGCCTGGGAAATTGTGGAGGAAAAATATGAAGCTATGGGTCTCGCAGCATTCGGATGTGTTTCCCATATTTTGAAGCTTTTCATGACGGACTTGGGAAATTTGTCTTCAGTGAAGCCTCTGGTTAGTGACGCCAAATCCATCGTGAACGCGGTACAAAATTCAACGTATTGTCTGCTCATTTTGCAGAGATTAAAAACACGAATGAGCAGGAAACTGGATTTGGCTCCATCGTGAGATGCATGGAGAGTTTCCAAGACAACAAGCACCATCTCCGGGCTCTCGCAATTTGTCCAGGATTGGAGGATAAGTTGAGCCAGCATGTTCGCGGTCTGATTCTTAATTCGACTTTTTGGACAAATTTACCAATGTTCAACGACTTACTGAAACCGGTGACGAACTGAATACTGGTACTCCAAAGCGATCAGCCTTCAATAAGTCAAGTTGCTCCTGCTATGAATCAGATAAGAGACCACATTGAGGACAAATTGAGTTTTTCAGTTTCGTCACTAATAACTATAGAGGAGAAAAAGAAAGTTTTGAAGTGTTTGAAGAAACATGAAGGCTCTTCGTTCTGTCCATTGCACTGCCAATTTGTTAGATCCAGCAGAGAAGGGTTGCGAATTTGGACGCGGTGAAACAAGCACAGGGCTCGGGCTACATTTTTAAAGTAATATCACGACTTGGTTTGAAAGCGAATGAGGTAATGGCAGAATTTATTGATTTCAAAATGAGTGATGGTATTTTCAAGAGCAGCTATCTCGGAATTGTCTCGGTCTCGGTTCCTGCTGTCAAATGGTGGCAAGCTCTCTTTTCAAATACACAATTGAAACAAGTAGCTATCAAGATCCTCAATGTTCCTTCTGTCTCAGCTGCGACTGAACGTACTTTCAGTACATTTGGCTGGATTCACTCAAGATTCTCAATCGTTTAACTCTGAAAAGAGCGACAATGTTAACTTACGTAGCGCACAACATGCGACTTTCCCACATGGAGCAAATTGGAAGGATACTTGAGAGATTGATGTCTGAAACTCCAGCTTTGAGCAAGAAATATGCGGAAAGTTTGAACAGCGGTGAAGAGGAGCCAGAACCTGATTAGGCGGAAGAGGAAAGTGAAGAGTCTGAGTGACTCGTATCCTTTGTTTTCGGGGTAGATTCTCAACTTTTTACTTTATTCATTGCCTTGACAATGATAACTGACAGTATTTGAAACGATAGACTAAAGGAACCCAAAGGAACTGTGTTACGTTTTTGTTCAGTTTACAATATTATAAACGATTTGAGAGAAAACTATGTTAAAGTACTTAAATCTAAGGTAACCGCGGGAGATTTGAATCTAATTATAGAAAAGTACCTTTAAAGATTAATTATTGGAAGTTCGGTAGGTATCTTTAAAACAATTAATATCCTATGATGTAGAAGACTGTTTGAAAATAAAATGTACGCATTGTGATGAAAATCGAGCGATCGAGTAATTTTTTGACAATTCTGACAAATTTTTGTGACAATAAAATTTGTGACAGTCAGATTACATCTAACTAGATCAATTCAATGTGACAATTGAAAATGTGACAGTAACGGTGACTGAAAGAAAATGACGTCACATGACTGTCACATTTGCTGTCATGTGACCGATTCCAAAACGTGACGTAACCTCGCATCCCTGTTCATCACAGTCCCCACATTTTTCCACAGCACCTTTTTCTAAAAGTGCACTTTCTTTCTTTAGGTATACAATATTGAATGGGAGTCTTGATGAAAAGAATTTTGTAATGAATTTATCGGTGGTAATCTCCTTCCAGACATCCACAAAACGGTACAATCGCTCTGCTGGTTTTAATACCAAAGTCACTTCCTCGGTGATGAGCGGTTCGTCGTCCTCGAACTCTTCCTGTGGGGTTCCGTGCGATCTTCCTTTGAACGCTAACTGACGACGTTTCTGCTGTTAACCCACCTCACGGGAGGCCCTGAAGTTTCCCTGTTCTCGTGGCTTCAAAGGCTGTCTTTGTGGCGTTTTATCCTTTATATCCGCACTTGATTTCTTAATTTCCTTTACATCTTTGACTTTCTCTTAAATTTACTCCATACAGCTACTCACCCGACATCATAGATTCTACCAAGGCTTCAATATTTTTATTTAACTGTGGCGTGATGAAAGATTTCCTTGCTACAGATTGTTGATGAAACACATCTGTCATTAATTCCCCAGCATGGCTTATATCATCCAAATAACTTTCTTTCTCAATACCGCCCTCTGGCGGATCCAACATCACCGATACTGCCGCCCCCAAAGCAGCCATTGCTGAACCTACACAATTGGAGTTATTAATAAAATTCACCTTTCCTGTCATATGATCCTAAGTTTTCCTTCTTATTTTTCTCTGGGAGGCCTTGTTTAGCGTATTTTACCCAAGAGTTTTTTTAATTCTCGATGATACTTCACATCTTTGGATTTATTTTCATTGGGATACACACCTAAGACTTTCAAAATTTCGTCTGCAGCCGTCTGTTACTCAGGAATATCACTTGATGAATTGGTATCTTTATTATCATTATCATCCTCCTCAATTAATTCTTCCAGAATCACTTCATTTTCCTTATCTTGCTTGTCATTTGCAGCAAATATAAAAAACAAAGGCTGTGATATTCGGGATTCACATTTGTTGTGTATATTATCACTCATATGCTGTTATTGAACTCAGTCACCATCTATCCTTGAATACGTCGTATGCACCATGAAAACACCGTGTGGGTGATGTCTCTCTTATATCGTGAGGAAATTTGAGAATACTTGCACAATAACGAATGCCTTCACATCAATATATGTACCAGGCAACTTCTTGTTATTAGTTTCAGCTTGATTTGTTGACTCTGTTGGAATTTTTTGGACTTGTACCAATTGTTGGACGATGTCTGTGAGGTTATCTATTTGGTTCTGTAACCGCTCAAATTTTTCGCCTTTCCCGCATTTCCCACAATGATCCTTTCTCGACAGTGATATCAATGATTTCTTCCTTTTGTGTTCTGGCATTTTTGATACTCGAAGTAATATTATTTCAATAGAAAAGAAAGAAAAAACGGCCAATAAGGCAAATAAACTTTGAGTTCGTTTGGCACAACGAAACAATATGAGACTAGAGGACCAGGGAGAGCCTTAAGATAGCGGTGGGGTGCCAGTTGTTTTAATAGATAGGCTTTAAATGTTGTGGTTTTAAGGCATGACAAGCATGACGACATAATTATCATCGACAACGAGACTCTGTAATATAATTGAATTTTGAATGGCAATCTGTTCCACTACCTGAAGTTAATTACAAAGGTGATACTATATATTAGAGATAATCGACCGTTACGAACAAAATGATCAACTATTAAGTGACTGATCGATACATGGTTGAAAACCGGGGGTGCCCTGCAGCTCTCATTTACCTCAAATTCTGTAAGTGATGATTTAGACTTGACACTCTCCTTGGGACACGAGATCCTCATTGCAGGTGAGCTGTTACCCTTCGAGGACCCTGAGTGTTTCATCTGCAAGCGAAAATTTTTTTGTGGTGAAAGCTCTTTACGCGTCTCGTAGATCACCCAAGTAAAACCAACTCAAGACCATCACGAAAAAACATCATAACAAGGTAAGGATAACCAGACCCCCGCCACCGTATACCATTCACTGTCGCTCTTTCACCGTATCCGCTAGTCAACGCAGCCACGCCAAGTATAAGGTGCTTGGTTAGTGTACTGCGCGGAGCGTATAATACAACGAGTGAAATACGTATCTGTTGGTGGTTTATTCGAAACATAATTTTAATGTAAAAATCGAGTCTTAATAGCATAGAAATGCTAAACACATCCGCGGCACAAGAGAGAATATCCCCTCAAAATCACTAAGAGAGAGAAGAGCCTGATGCACACACTAATGACATTAACAGAAGGCAAATATAATCACATAAAGTCAATAAATATCTCATAAAACAGTACTGTTATAATAGAATAATTATGGGCCAATAGGATTGTTTGAGAAAATTTAAAACTTAACATAATTGTATTTTTTGGTTGAAGTTTAACCATTTACTAGGAAGGGCTCAAGTACGATAATCTTAGTACATCATAAAGCTCCAAGGGGTTAATATACAATGAAGACCATGTTTACTGTGATTTGCACTTCGTATCTCAGAAATTTTCTTCTCATGCAACAGCCATAAACCTGTAATAAGATTAGCTTATACTCTCACTTCTCCAACTCCGTCCATTGTAGCGGTCTTCAATTCAAACTCTCCAAAATAAAAACAATCCTTGCACTTTTAACAAACGTTTCGAACACTCTAGGTGTTCCTCTTCAGGCTTATATTTATAATCTGTTACAGAAAACGAACCATTAACATCTTGACATAACAATGTAGGAAGATTTGATTAAATTGACGATCCTCCATGTACATCATTTTAAATTTATGAGATATAATAATATCTAAATTCTTTTTGAAACGTGAAGATGGAAACATAATCTCAGTGCTTGGTTGTTGGCTTACCTTAATCTACTTAAACTATTCATTTCAACATTCGGAATCCATCAATAATTTAACAGTCAACAAACTAAAATGTTTTCCTTCAATTTTTTATAATTCCTAGACAACAAGCTTTATGTAAATTTTGTGGTGGACCGGCCAGTCAAAATTTAAATGCTCTAAATGTCTCCACGTCTTTTGCATTTGTCTTGGTTCTTACGGCTTTCCACTAAGGCATGTTTCCATCAAGCAACTTCTGTGAGTGCTCACTTCCAAATTCTCCCATTGGTGCTTTGTCGCTGTTTCAACCCAACGATGTTCAGTGGCCATTTTTAGAATCTCAAGTTTAATCCTCTGAGGTTAAAAGCGTAGTAGGACGTAGTAAGACCACCGGAGTAGAGATGAACCAATCAGCTCTCGCTGTGCCACGCACGCTAACTCGGACTCATTCGGTTCCCTTCGGGTTTGAGGCTCAATGCCATAAGCAGTGTTCATTGCGGGCGCCTTCGGCTCCCCCGAGAACTTCCTCAAGTTCGTTTCCTGTTGTTCATTTACGTAGCCAAAATAATTTGCGGTCCGTGCGTGAAGTTTTCAATTAAGTAAATGTAATTCTTTGATTTTTCGTTTCTTAAAATGTTTGTGTTGTAAGAGGATGCCCGGTAATACTTTTTGTGATAAATGGTTAATAACAATGGTGTTTGAACTCGGTTAACAATTTTCATCTGTATTGCACGCTCAAGGCCATCAGATAATAAAAAACAATGAAGTACACTTACAGTGGCGTATGTAACTAGGTTATGAAGATGAGAGATTTCGTGATTCGAGAGATTTTAAATGATTATCAGTGAATTATTATTATTGGTGACTGTGACTATTAGTGCATGTGATAATGGATTCGTCCATGAAAAAACAGGTCGTTCCAAAGCAAAGAGTCCTCGTGTTGTTGCAAAAAAAAAAATCCCCCTGCAAAACAAAGAAAATCTCTCCCAAAAAACCTTCAATCCCATTCAAGAGAGGTAGACCTCCACAGCAAAAGAAAGTTCTAGTGACGAAGGAAAAAAAATACAATACAATTATGACAGTGATTCTTCTGAATGCCCTTTCGATGAAGAAGATTATGCGACAGTATCCCTACCTGATCAAGACATTGAGAATGATAAAATTGAATGGTCTATATGTATTCAGCACCATCCTATCCCTGAATTCTGCGGTTCTCCCGGGCTTCAACAAATTCTTCCCCAAGATGCTGATGGAGAAGCATATTTCGACTAATCTCTACGCTAAACAATTGCAACATCAGAATTGCCCAGATCCACGATGGATCCCAGTGACAGCCAGAGAAATCCAGGCATACATCGGTGTGTCGGTTTACATGGGTGTTGTCTCATTACTAACGACAAGAATGTATTTCGTCATTGGCTATGTGTCATGTCCAATGCTGCATCGCTCCATAACATACGATCGATTTCGTTTAATTCAGAAATACATGCATCTAGCTGATAATACAAAAATGCCTCGACGTGAGTCTTCAAATTACGATTTGTTGTATGAGGTTCGTCCAATTTTGAATGTTGCAAGTAAATTTTAAGAAGTCTACCACCCGGAATGCTCTTTGTCGGTTGATAAAAGCATGATTACTTATAAGGGAAAATTGGACACTAAACAGTACATCAGAGATAAACCACACAAACGGGGGTTCAAGATGTGGACATTGGCAGAGAGCAAGAGTGCTTACATCAGACCGTATTTAGGTAAAAAGGAAATTTCGGACAAAGATCTACCGTTGGGTGAATAAATAGATCTCCAATTGACTCCTTCTTTCTCTCATATTTGGCATCAAGTTTTTTTCGATAACTTCTTCACCTCCGTTTGATTAATGTATAAATTACTGGAGAACGAAATTTATGCATGTGGCACTGTCAGAACGAAAATGCGAGAGTGGCCCGTAGAGTTTAAGAAACCGAAAAGTTTAAAACTGCAGGGAGGAGAATTCAGAGTGATGCAACGTGGTCAAGCGAGTGCAACTGTGTGGAAAGACAGTAGAGATGTCTGTATGCTTTCAATAAATTGAAATACAGGAGATTCGTCATCAATCGAGAGGTGGGATGCGAAGGACAAGAAGATCATCAACGTTTCCCGTCTCAGGTTATAGAAGGGTATAATGGATACATGGAGGGCGTAGACCTTGCTGATCAGAAGCGTACATATTATTCCCTTGGTCGGTCTACTAAAAAATGGTGGGAAGACTACTTCAGATTCATGATTGATGTTTCTATCGTCAACAGTCACATTCTCTTGAAGATTGCCAGGAAGAATGTGTACCGGTTTAGCCAACTGGATTTCAGATTGAGACTAGCCCGATGGCTAATTGGAAATTTTTCGAGTCGTCGTTACAAAATTCAATCAGCAGTTCATGAGTTGTGTACTAGAAATCGAGATGATAAGAAGCGAAAGGTCCTACATTCGAGTGTGAAGATCAGAGGTCGAATCAAATCATCAGTTATTTCCCTGAGTGAGAAAAAGAGAACCCCCTCAGGACGTCCAAAACAAACGCCATACAAGTGTTTGTACGGTGATGTTCCATTATGCTGTACGCCAAGGTTCCTCAAATTCCATACTCTATGGAAAACGAGAATATGCGCTATTTTGTTAAATTCACCTGCATTTGAACTCTATTTATCCCTTAATACTCTCCCAATATTTGTGTTAACATGTGTATTCTTCGTTTGTTCTCAATAGTTCAGTTGTAAAACAAAATAAATAATCGTCCAAATTCCTGACCACGACTTTTCACTTCAACAGATAGGTATGCCCCTATTCTATTCTATTCCTTTGGTTGACTATATCCTCTAGAAAAGAGGCAAGTGTCTATTCCTTCTCTGTGGATTGGAGTCGTGATCATAGGTATGCCCCTGAGCCGGCTGACGTTCAAGTAGCCCGCGCGGACCCCACTCCAGGCCCCGCTCCGCGAGTCGGCGAGTGGGGGAAACCAATTTTACCTCAGAGGCTTAAAGGCAAGAATATTTTTGAAGCTGCCGTTAAGAATTTAACTGCAGCATTATTAATTTCATAGATTGAAAGAGAGTCTACTTTCTTTAAAAGAATAACAATTTAGGAGCAGAAAAAATTAGAAAACAATATACAGACTATAGCTTTAATGGAGGGCATTTTATGAGGAACTTCCAAGTTTTACAATTAGTAGAAGAAAAGCAACAGCTTAGGAGAAATTGGTTGAAGAATTTATCTAACTTTGAGTTGCCTGTTGAGGTTGAGGAACTTTTGAGATTAGGGCATGGGTTTGGAGTGTAGGATGATAAAAGCAATTCCAATCTACCAATTTTCATAGGGGAAATTAAAAGCATTTCCAAAAATTTCAAGGGTGAAGGAAAGAATGAATTCAAGAGGACTCTCATCAATTGTGTAAGTAATCATATAAGGAATTTTCAAAAAACCATTGATACCAAATTGAAAAAGTTGAATCATTTGAGGCAGAACAATAATTATATAATCGTCATTAGAGCAGCTAAGGGAGCATTCGCGGTTCTTTTATCTAATGCTGACTATTCCAAGGAGGTTTTGAAAATGATTAAGGAGGATGATACGTGATTACGTGCTAAGGGGGACATAACTGATTGATGACCCAAAAAGTTGGTAATAAGCTCGTGGAAAGGCTATTCTCGAATGAGTGAATTAGTGAAGCAATGTAATAGACTAACGATGAAAACGGCGGTGATATCTAAACTTTATTTGTTGCCCAAAACGCGTAAAAATATTTTACAATTCAGACCAATAGTTTCTTCCATCAATAGTCCACTATATAACTTTTAAGCAAAGTTTTGGTATACTATATTAAAACCAATACAATAATCCGTTTCATCACACATCATTAACAGCTTTCATTTATTAGAAAAATTGGGCAATGGTGAAGTTCCAGACATTTACATGCGACTGTCATTAGATGTAAAATAATTGTTTACTAATGTTCCCATAGAATTTGTGGTTGACGCAATTATTAAAAACAGGAATAAGGTCAAGGGATCTACCCCCTATCATTGTCAACAATACGTATTTTTCTTTTCAGCTCCTCGGGCTTCCCATGGATTCCCCTTTGGCTCCCATTGGCGCCGATAAGGCCATGGACTCCTTGGAATGCTCGGTATTAGACAAGTTAAAAAATAATTTTGATATTCCGTTCTATTATCGCTATGTAAATGGTATCATGACATGTTCACTGAAAATGTAAATTGATGAGAGATTGAGAGCCTTATTTCCATCGAAGCCTCTAATTTACCATGCAGAACGAAATCAACAATTGCATTCGTTTCTTGGTTGCTGATTAGGAAAAATGATGGATTGATTTTTGATTGGTACACGAAGCCTACTTGAAGTGGAGGGATGCTGAATTTCAATTCTTCACATCCTATTAGTCATAAAATGGCTGTTGTTACTAACTTAAGCGATAGAGTTCTGAGATTATGGAATTCAGTTTTTGAAGATAGGATATATATAAGATTCAATACACCTTGATTTTTAATGGTTATCCTATTAAGTTCATTGACGGGATAATCAGGCAACCTTAATCGAGATGTTGAGTAATGTTCAAAATGTGGACATCAATAATCATGAAGAGAGCAAGGAGTACAGAAAAACATTATATGTTCCTTTGCAACTGAATTAATTAACGACTTGAGAAGGTAAATCAGCAATTCTGGGGTTGAGTTGGTAATAAAGGTTTTGCAAAAATTGGGTTCCACATTTAAATTGACGAAGGATAGAGGACCGTTTATATGAAATTAGCACTTTATTCACTTCATTCCATGTTTGAATTGTGAAAAATGTCATATAGGGCAAACCGAAAGATTTTTTGACGTGAGCATGACAGATCATAAATACGGTGAAAGGAATCCCAATATTCCTAGACCGGCGTTTTCTGCACACGCGCATAAAAATCAGCACACTTTTGATTATGTGAACTCCAGAATGCTGGCTTCGGCTAGACAAGGTGAAGGTCTAGAGATCCTGGAAATGTACTACATCAAAAATAGGATTAAAAACTACTGAAAATCGTTGGCTTAACAGGGCGATAAAGCACGAATGAGAGAATTCACAAGTGAATGGTCACGGAAGTCGCTCGATAGCAACATGCCTTAGCGGAAAGCCGTAAGAACCAAGTCAGGTGAAAAACATGTGGAAAAGTTCGGAGCATTTAAATTTTGGCTGGCCTCTCCAGCGCAGAATTTACATAAACCTTGTGGTCTAGGAATTATACAAAATTGGAGGAAAAAATTTTAGTTAATTGACCCTTAAATTATTGATGGGCTCCGCATTTTGAAATGAGTAGTTTGAGTATATTAAGGTGAGCCAAAAACCAAGCATTGAGGTTATTTTTCCACCTTTGAATTTTGAAAAATGTTATCACTTATTATATCTCATAAATTTAAGATGATGTCCATGGAGAATAGTTAAGTTGGTCAAATCGGGGTACATTGTTATGTCATGATGTTAATGGTTTGATCTTTTATAACCGATTATCAATATGACCCTGAAGAGGCACACCTAGTGTGTTCGAAACATTGGTTAAAACTTCAAGGATTGTTTTTATTTTAGACACTTTGAATTGAAGACCGCTGTAATGGCTGGAATTGGAGAAGTGAGACTATAAGGTAATCTATCACTAATTTTATTGTACAATGGTTTATTGCTGTTGCATGAGAAGAAAATTTCTGAGATTACAAATTGTAGATTACAGTAAGCAATGTCTTCATCTTAATTATTGCGGTTTCAATAATTTTCATCAAATAGATTACTGTATTTTGGTGCTACATCGTTTACTAGTTATTGTAGAAGGAAACACAAGATTGCGGTCATATAAAGAACTCAAATCTCGTATAAAAGACATTCAATGAAATGTTTCGAAGATGAATGAAGTCGACTTTGCAAAAAAGATGCGTTAACCATTCACACTTACATCTCATGGGAAGTAAGGCTTCAAACAACTGGGATTCGTACTACAATTTAAATGGCAATTTTTGTGGCATTTATGCGATTCTAATTGACTTGATGTTGTTGCAGTAATAACCCAGAGGTTTCATATTAAATTTATGTTAGTTATATAGCGGTCTCAAAAACGCGTTATTGAGACATATCTAAGTATATGACAATTATCTATATAAACACTAAGAAGCAGTGAGAATTACAGCTTGGAACATTACCATTCGTAATTTCCCGATAGAAAGTTATTGTAACGGCCCCGAAAATGAAAAGTGGAAATTTCATCATATCTCGACTAGATAAGACCACTGAAATGGCAATATTCAGTGGTATTTGGCTTTGACATTACATATTGAAAAAATCAAACAAATATGAAAATACGCCAAGCTCATGAATTGCCCTGCAGTGAATCTTAACGTCACTGATGCAGATAATATGCATGTCAAAAACCGGAAAAATTGATCAAGAAGAAAAAAATTGGTGGAGAAAACAACGTCAGGACCAACGGACTTGGCGCGGTTTGTCCGACACACTCGAGTTTGCGTACCATGGTAATTTGAATATATTTTATTATGTCCTTTCGTCTACACCAGATTATCATATACGATTGTACACATGTGGATGTTATTATGTATTAGCCCCTCCGACTATCAAACGACATACACCTGTATGAGCCCCTCCGACTACCACATGATTTATGTCGTCAATTTGACTGAATATGCTTGTCCGAATATAGCAATGGTTGTTGTAAATATTTCATGACCATAAGTAATTAGAAATAAAAAATATTCAAATTCATTAGAGTTCTCAAAACATCCCCAGCGGTCATAGTGGTGTGATGCACTCGGGAGTTTTCATTTTTTTCTTTAGTCTCCCCATCACGAAAGGTCCACTGAAGTAAGATCTTTCATGGCCCATAATGTGACCTGTGCGGAGTCTTAAGTACGAATAATTTTTCTATAGTAATCGGTGCATTAGTATTTGAAACCGAGGTTGCGTATTTCATTTTTGAATAATCTATTTAGTCTATAATGTATAGTTTTGCTGCTGTTAGACGTATTCGGGTCCATCAATTATAGCTACTACGAACGCTACTAACCGAGTAATACAACGGACTACCTGTTTCTTTGATATGCGTTTTAAAAACCGCGCCAAGTTCGTTGGTCCTGACGCTGTTTTTCCACCAATTTTGTTCTTCTGGATCAATTTTTCCTGTTTTCGACATGCATATTATGTGCATTAGTGACGTTAAGATTAACTGCAGAGCAATTCATGAGCTTGGCGTATTTTCAGATTTGTTTGATTTTTTCACTATGTAATGTCAAAGCCAAATGGCAATGAATATTGCCATTTCAGTGGTCTTATCTAGTGGGCTGTACACCACCTCAAAATATGGACTTGGCCCATTTTATTCAGAAAGTTTTCGATTTTTTTCTGATTTCATTAATTTTTTTGCCTTTCAGTGATCAAAAGTGTTCTGCTTCAACGATACCATTTCACAGTATCTATTTATATATGAATGACCGTTTTATACATGATGTAACTTCTTACGAACAAACTGAATTTGAAAATAACTATTTTCAATTTCCAGTTGTCGATTTGTAATTATCAATTAATCATGATAAATTGACAATCAAACATTATGAGAATGGAAAGTTAACAATTAAAAATTGCTGACTGGAAATCAACAATTAAAAATCAAACATTCACAATTTAAATCGAAAATTAGAAAATTGGTAATTTACAATTTCAAAGTCACCAGTAGAAATTGGGAGTTACGATGATTTGACAACTACAAATTGAAGATTGAAAATTGTCACTCAGAACTTGGCAATTAAGAGTTATGAAAAAGAACCACTAGGAATTGAAAATTGGAAATTAAAAATCGACATCTGATAATTGACAGTTCAAAACCAACAATTAAAAAATTCGTCTCGTAAGAAATACTCAACCCTGGAAGATCGAGATCGAGATCACGAGAAACACATACTGGCACAACTATGTTCAGATTAAGACTAGTCGCTAAGCACCAATTATGCAGCTCATTCAGGTCTCATTGCAATATACGGCCATCTTCTCTTGCAATTTCCCGATAGATTTTGAAATCATCAGCATACATGAAAAGTATGGGTCCTAAATTACCTCCTCAGAGACATAAGCATTTGCCGTTACTTGGTCTTCTATCAGACAAATATGATTCTTCTGAAGGCCCACCTATTGTTTCAAACTTTTGTCACATTCGGAAAGGCCACCATCTGCTCAGATGACAATAATAGTTGTTGATTAATTAATTGTGGTTTGTTAATCAACGTTTGTGTACTTCTAGGTGGTGACGAAATTCCAGAGTGGCCTTCTGGAGGCCTACCTATTTTTTCCACGCTCGATCATATTCAGAAATGCTACCTCAGATAACAATTCAAATTGGTGATCAATTATTCATGATTTGCTAATTAAGTTTTGTCCACTTCTAGGTGGTGGCCTAGTTTTTCCAAGTTTTGTCACATTCAAGAAATCAATTATCATCTTAGATGACAATGGAAATTAATTAATTATTTATCTTCTAATTAATACACATTTCTATGTCATGAGGAAAACTCCAGACGGGCCTTTCTGAAGATCCACCTATTTTTTCCAAGTTTTGTCACACTCGAGAGACCAATCATCACCTCAGATGACAATAATAATTGTTGATTAATTAATTATGGTTTGTTAACCAACTTTTGTGTACTTCTATGTCGTGAGGAAAACTCCAGAGTGGCCTTTCTGAAGGCCCACCTATTTGTTCCAAGTTTTGTCACATTCAGAAAGGCCACCATCACCTCAGATGACAATGGAAATTGTTAATGAATTAATCATGATTTGTTAATTAATTTGCGTGCAATTTCGAAGTGGTGACGAAACTCCGCAGTGGCCTTCTGAAGGACCACCTATTTTTTTCAAGTTTTGTCACCTTCAAAACGGTCACCATCACCTCATATGACAATTAAAATTGTCAATTAATTAATCATGATTTTCTATTTAACTTGTATGCACTTCTAGGTGGTGACAAAACTTTAGAGAGCTCTTCTGAAGGTCCACCCATTTTATCCAAGTTTGGTTACTTTCACAAAGGCCACCATCACCTCAGATGACAATAATAATTGTTGATTAATTAATTATGGTTTGTTAATCAACTTTCGTGTACTTCTACGTCATGACAAAACTCCAGAGTGCCCTTTCTGAAGACCCACCTATTTTTTCCAAGTTTTTTGACATTCAGAAAGTGGAGTGACTATTGGCACAAAATACGGGTTATGTACGGGGCTCCCGTGCGACGGGCTCCGTAGACGGGGTAATAATGACCGATACGGGTGTAAAGAACGGGATGGCCCCGTCGTTTTCAAAATTCCCTAGATCCCGTCACACGGGTTTCGTTTATATGTATTTTTATTTCCTCCTAACTATTTTTTACGTTGAAAACGACAATCAAATAGTTTCACTTGCTACTAATATGATTTACAGGTGAAAATGAATGCAGTTTTTAAACGGAAATTTTTGATTGTGTTAAATCATCAACATAAAGTCATTCAACACCTCAAAATACCTTAAAAATATCATTACAGTCTCATCTAACCTCTCATATATGAGCTGTCACTTTAAGAAAATTACATTTGTTACACTAGGACATTCAATTGCACACTGAAGAAAATAAATTATGAGGGGCCAGTTTCCGACTAGTTAAGGCGAGTCCTTCGGCTAGACAACTAAGTTGATTTGCAATAAAAAGAAAACCAAGTTGATACACAATCAAAGTTGAAGTTAAGTTCTGCTTCCGTGGTATTAGCTGTACTTACTCGTATGTAGCATGGTGGAGGGACTTTGACTTCACCTTTAACTACAGTTTAACCAGAGTTAACCGGACGCAAAACTGCCCCTAAAAGTCAAACTAGAATAAGTGGAACGGAACTTTATAATATATTACAATAAATTATACCGACCAAATCTGGGGATTCGATAGATGAGCGATCCTTCTACCCCTCCACAGGAGATTTTGATATTCTATTTACTATAAAAAAATAATTTTTGAATTTTTTTACTCGATTTCATGCATGTAATGTTGAGCGCAAAATGGACATCGTGAAGAAATAAGTGAATTGGATTTTTTTGAAAGCAAACAATCTGAAAAAATTGAGAAATCCAAACAATTTTGGTCTAAAAATTGGAACATTCCTGAAATTTTAAACAGCTTAAAATCGTAGAAATGCAGGATTGAAAGAAAAGATACAGTTGAAAAAAAGGATAAATTTCTTGAAAGCGTTGGGAATTCGAGAATTTCTACAAACCTCCAGAATCGTTCAAATTTCAAACTCCCCGATATACCTAAAACTCTCCAAAATTCAAAATTATTTTAAAATTGCAAAAATTTCACAAATTGAAGGAAATTAGAGTTTCAAAAACTGTAGGGTGCAAGAATGTGAGAATGCAAAATCTTCACGATTTTGGAATTAAAAAAAATGAAGAATAGCAAATTTACGATTTTTGAAGAATGCAAGATTGAGAAATATTAGAAAAATATCAGAAATATTAGACAGATATCAGAAATATTCATAAAATGATCTATACCAATATTTTCAATAAGTGTGTGTTTCTAACGAAGTTTTCATCACTCATGATTGATCGTATGAATTTCAAACCAATAGTAGTAAGCCATCAAAAAACGAATAGACATAACAGATGGTTAGACTGAACAATTTGGGCAAAACCAAACAGCTGAGGCTTTTTTCAGACGTAGACACTCAAAGTTATACCACTTCAGACATGCCTCGCACTCGAGACAGTCGTCGCTCACCTCTGATTGACACAAGCCACATGTCCAAGGTTCATTTGCTCTTTTTTCTCGTAGAAGTTTTTTGATTTTATTGAAGGCACCTCGATCACAACATTTTCTTAGACGTGATATTAGTTCCTGGACGATATTTTTCCTCCCAAACGAGTCTGAAACAGTGACAGCGGTCAAATTCTGTACCTCAGATGCTGTGATTGGGTAGTCCTCGCTCATAACAGAAGCGACACGATCAGAACCAACAATCCACGAGATCAGCAATTGCAATTTCTCATCATCAGTTCTGCAGGGAAATTTCTTAGGCTTCGGCTGCGCCTCCACCTTGTTAGCCGCTCGATGACCCTCGGCCCTCCTGGTCTTTTTCGGTAGACCGATCGGTCTGAGCACGGTGCCTTTCGGCCTGCCCTTACTCTGCACTTCTCCCAGCTGTAATTGGGGTATTGATGTCATTGATTGAGTGATTGATTCACCATTTTCGTTGATGATGGTTATCGACTTCATCGGGAGATTAGTGGGTGCATTATACTCGGGTGAATTGTCAGTTTTTGCCTTCTGAAGTTTATCAACCGGGGTATGGAAGATCTCATTCGAAGGTACATCTCTTTCGTCGTTTGTTGACATCTAAAACCTTGGGAAATCCGTTTGAACAAAATTGGACGCCGTAGGAGATGAGGTTGCACCTTGTACTGGTGTAGGGTAGCCTGGTGTAACTTTCTGGAAATGGTTTCCAGCAATCGAGGCAGATGTACCTGCAGAGGAATTATGGTTCGTGACTGTTCCCCCGAAGTCTGCAGAGAATGGAGATGGTGGTACTCCGAGGTGATCTGAGGTAGTGGTCTCCACATGCGGTGGTCTGAGGTGGTCTGAGGCGATCTGAGGTGGTGGTCTCCACACGCAAGTCAACACCTTCGTAAGAAACTCGTGCTGAAGGTAGGACTTCAATTATCACTTCTCTATTAATTGGGGATGTTGATTCGAAAGATATGAGTTGTTCTGGCAGAATTCGTAGTATTCATTACATTTGTAGTATAAATTCATTGAAGAAGGATTGCGACAAAAGTAAGTCATTAGACGATTCGCCTGGCTTTTGGAATTCTTGTAGAAGTTTTCTCAAAATGGTCTTTTTGCGTTCAAATTCCTCTAACGTAGCCGCAAACAAATTTTGCTGGAGTTGGTAGAGAAGGTCGTCTGCCTCGTTGAAAAGAACATTTGATGTGTTTTTCTCAGCCAATGCTGAGTCACGCTTGATGGGAGACGCAGTTTCATCTGGAGCTGTTGGGTGATGCGGTGTGCCAGCTTCTTGCAAAATCGCATCAGGTTTTTCGTTCACCACGGACTTTTCTCGATTTTGAATGTCTTGCTGACGTTCCCCAACCGTCATACGTTTTTTTCTCCTCCGATATTCTGAGGGTTCCTGAAAATATAATTGGAACAGAAGACAATGAATTGAGATTAGGTGAAATATATATGCAATAGTTGCAAAAAAAAAATCCAAAATCTTAGACCAAACTACAAACCAAGATGATCCCGATTTGTTCTCTTTTCCCCAGTAAATTAAATAGCATCAACCTTACCGGAGCATTATGATTGTGCTCGAGGGTAACTGCAGTTACTGCTAATAGTTTGTTAGCGCCACAGTTTGTCCTTTTCAACCTGAATGAAACATAGAATGTTAATAATTGGAGGGTTGCTAAGAGAAACAACGTATGTCAAAAAGATTATTAAACAAGGAGTATCTCAGATTCCCGATCTAAAAAAACGTATTTCAATTAATTTGTCTAAAAAGACGTATCTGATCCTTGGGAAATAAATTAGGGTATCCCGATCTATATTTAAAAAAAATTAACTCAGAAAACTCTGAATATCATGCGTTTAAATATCGTATAAAAATTATCCAGAACGATACTTGTGAGTGAATCAGGCGATTGTAAAATCTCATACAATACACTCCCGATAGCTCGCCACCCGGATAGCTCTCCGCATACTCCCGAGCGAGAGGAATTTTTCCCCCACTCTGTACGGGGCATCAGACATGGCGGCCTTCTAGAGTGGAAAGGGCATTAGACTACCCAGTGTTCTTTTCACAAACGAGAAAGGCCAAAAACGTCACAATGAGTGACGTAAAACAAAAACGCAAAACGACCGAAATTGAATTACACATAAAATTGAAAGTTTTAAAAGAATTAGACGATGGGTACACAGTTGAAGTTAGCCCATTTGATACGTTTTTTAATTTTGAAGATTTTTCAATTTCGGCTTACTTAATTTTTTAAACATTTCAACCTTTATTACATGTTCAGTTTTTTTATTGGAAATACGTTGTTGGATTGGAAAAATTTGCGAATATTGGAGGCTGTGGAAATTCGGGACATTTTTATGTTTATTTTTGAAAATTTCAGAAATATGTGCCCTTATATTTCGAGTATTCATCATTTTTATAATTTTTTTAATCAAGATTAAACTAATAAAAATAATCCAATCCGTCAAAAATTTAACATCAAGCAGAAAACGCAGAATTTCCGTGATTCGGTCAACTCGCTTGGGAGCTACCGCAATGGTTATGATCGTCACGTGGCATCGCCAACGCGCCTATATATCTATATATACGGCGTCATAAGATACGCCCGTTGCGCGCACAAAGGTGGCAACCGATAGCTCTCCCGGCGGGGAAATCAGAGCCCCGAAAGTGGAGAGCTATCGGGAGTGTACTATACTACATTCTGCATACTTCATTACACATCTCATATTGACAGCTATCACTAGAACTCAACTTTCTGCGTAACGTCCTTTTCCAATTTCGGAGATACGTATTGAACACTGGTAATCCGATAAGAATGACTGAGTGCAAGATATCATAATAAAATAAAAATAAAAAAATATAAGAGTGAAATACTAATGAATAGGAGATGAATACATACTTGGGTCGATGTTTCACCTTAGGTGTATCGTGTGTTGTGTCTTCTTGTGGTTTACCACTAAAAACGCATTTGTTGTATATTTCATCGTAAATGAGATCCCCATTATAAGTCCCTGGATCGAACATGGGCTTTAATGTTTTTGAGTTGCCTCTTTTGAAAAAGTTTTTTGTTTTTTTCTCCAACACTTCCATCAAATTTTCCGTTTCTTGGAATGATCTAAACTTATTTTCGATCGGACAGCAATCGCCAACTTCCCTGCGTAACTCAGCCAAGGCTGATTCACCTGAATCCATTGCGCAAAAACAATTTCTGAATCTACACTCAATAATGAATATTTCTTGTATGGAGTTCGGACAAACAGTGCACTTCTGTGGATTTCGAAACTAGAACGCATACAAAGATGTACCTTTGGTATGCGTTGTCTAGCCGAGAAGCTACGTCAACTATTCGTGACACCACATAGAATGTTCTAGAACATATCTATGTGTTGATTTCCCATTCCATCGGTTGGAAAGGCTCACGCGAGACGGCGCTAGTGGTCAACACCCACTGGGACATCGGCCGAGTGTCTTTGCCAATGACACCATCACGGTGGTAGACCTGTTGGTAGCGTTGGCGGTTCCCTTAAGCATTGGCACATAGTTTATTCTCTTGAGAAATACATAGAAGTCGTGATGGCACATTCAAAAGTCTCTTCACTGAAGCTAGGGATGAAATATGATTCTTTCGCCGAGGTGGACGCGTTTATAAAAGGTTATAGTTCTCAGGAAAAACAAAAGTTTGTTCGTGGAAATTCGGCCTCGATAAAAAATTCATATCTAGATGGAAAAGTGGAAGAAAAGTTAATATGCAGGCATGTGCATTTTAACTGCAAATTTGGTCCGAAGAGTCTAAAGCCCATGTCAGACGAAGTAGGTGAGTATTTTCATATCGTCATTCAGAAAAAATAAGTGTAATGGAGAATCCATTTCAGTTTCAATGTCCATTGTTTACAGCACCTATGACCACAACTGCCCAGCGTTTATAAAATTCGCGATACCAAGGAAGGATAAATCTGTTTAAGAATTGATGGAATTGAACATTCATGACGCAAATCATGAAGAGTCAACAGTAAGTAGGCACATATGTGATTCTTTCGGCTCATGTTACATCATCTTTGCGTTTTTCCCGTGTAACTTGTCTCAACCCGTCTGACCCGTATCAACCCGTATCAACCCGTCTGACCCGTTTTACCCGTATGAACCCATTTCACCCGTATAACCCGTTTCAATCGTCTAACTCTCCAGCACTGGTTCTTATTCACGATCGAATCTGCGATTCTAACAAACAGTTTCGAAGGAATTTTCTTGTTTCAATGATTTCAATTCATTAACTCACTTTCGATTCAGTCAATTCAACATGTTCGCACATCTTCAATGAGCTTTCTGGATGCCTAGCAATTTCAAAGTTCACGTTGAAGTATTGAATGACATTAATTAAAACATTTGAATTTCCTGTTAAGGCAATCAAACAAGGGCATGAAAGCTAGAAATTTCGAGGGATCATGAGAGTATGACTACGATTGAAATGTCAGAAAATTCAAGCTATCAAATAATTCCTTAAAATTGTTTGAATGAAAATCGGAGTAGCTAACAACACATTGACCAGCTCAGGGAGGTGTTCTTGAAGTGAGACAGTCGTTTCCCCCCTTTGAGGGTCACTTGGGGGGGGGGGGGAAAGAGATCTTGAGGAGACTTTCCGAAATTCGAGAGTTGCAATGTGCAACATTACATTTATGGATATTGGCTGAACAAGCCAAGATATTTCTGTGTTGAATAATAAATAACGGGCGAAAAAAATAGGAGAATTGGTCAATCACATTGATTTTATGTTTCAGAATTATTTTCATACCATCTTAGAACAACGTCGCCGAACATCAGCTATGAAGGAGAAAGCCGCCGCTATGTTTGCTGTAGGTGCCAAGAATAAATTGGTGAAAAATATGTTGGCTGATAAGCATAAAAAAATCCTACTTCAACGGGATATCTCCAATCTGAAGGCAAAAACAAAAAACAAAAACGGGATGTGGGTGTGGCCCTCGACGGGCCAGACCAATAACTTCCCGATGTGTGTGTGTGTGTGTTTAATTAATTAAACGATATTACCTTAATTATGACAGTTACGCAAAAAACACATAAAATATAAAGTGTGTATTTTCATGTGAGCAACAAGATTCATTACAAACTTTTTTGTTTATCTTCAACCGTTCTCGTGATAGAGCGTTTTAAACAATTGAAATTGTTAATAACAATTGAAGGAATTGTTGTATCAAATTTTTACTCCAGACTTGAACACTAGCGAAACACGTCGATTGAAGGAAAAATGAAAAGTTCAAGTTCGAATTTCCGTGTAAGATAATTAATTAATCAATTAATTAATTAATTATGCGTGTTAATAAAAAAAGGCATAAGACATTAAATATGTATTTTTTTGCGGGAAACAACTTTGATTCACCATTTTTTTCGTATCTCCAACCCCTCTTGCGATAGAGTGACATAAACAATTCAATTTGTTAATAACAATTGAAAGAATCAGTTTTTCGACAAATCGCTCCTTTCAGACCTGGAGACCAGCAGGACGCGTCGAACAGAAAAAAAAAAGATAAATCGGTTCAGTGGTCCCGTCGGAAACGTTAAACAAAGTTTTGACCACACACACACACACACACACACATACGGCCACTTCTCTGAAATCGTGTCCGGATGATATCAAACATCGAGAAAAGTGAAAATTTCTTGAAAATTCCACTTTTCATTTTCGGGGTGATTACAATAACTTCCCTCTGGGATCGGGAAGTTAAAAATAAGAATGATTTACCAACGTTCGTAAAGTTACTAGCAGAGGAATGTGGTATAGCAAATATTATTGTTTCGTATCATAAGACTGGCCACCATCCACAATTTTCTCATTCATGTATTGCACCCTTTTCAGACTGTGCAGTCGCTATTTTGCAAGACGTAGATAACAAATTCAGGGGGTTGTACATGTCTACGCCAAGCATGAGGGCTGCTGCAGCAGCATGGCCATCTATCGTTTTCGTAGATGGCACCTATAAATTATTTAATTTGGGATTTCCTCTCATGATTCTCCAAGTTGAGGACTCAAAAGGGAGACCCGAGATAGTAGGTGCTGCAATTATAGCTTCGGAGAACGCAACGACCCTGGAATGGTTGGCACGAACATTCCAGGCTCAAAACCTAGAAGCAAGTAAAAGAATCAGGTGCATCATGCCGATAAGGACCTGACGGCACGTAAGGCAATAAGTACTGTTTTCTCAGGGATTCCCATGTACCTGTGTATTCTTCACGTAGTGAAAGCCGTCAAAGCAGCGATCAACGCTATGAAGTTGACGAATGTGATCAAAACACAGGTTTTGGAAAGTTTTGACTCCCTACTCTACAGTTCCTGTGCTGAACAGTATGATCATATGTACAATGAATTTATGAGTACTGCCCCGAAAGAAGTTCAGGATTACTTCAACAAGGATTGGCATCCCATCCGTGATGAGTGGACAGTATACAGCATGACCGAGGGGACCCTGAGAAACAGAACGAATAATCGCCTCGAGAGCATGAATGCTCAAATTCATGATTTGTGTAATAATAATGGTACCCTGTGCGGATTTGCTCGAAGATTTTTCGCGTTATATCAATCAGTAACGCAAGAAACCGACATGAGGGTAGCCCGAAAGTCCCTGAAGCGTCCGCGTTCATTATTCCCAGTCGGTGGTATTGGTCATGAATATGAGGATCATCTGACAACTCTCGCTAGTGTTGAAGTCCACAAACAGCTGGCTGATTATGACAAAATTACTCTGCAAGACATAACTCCTGATGTATACAAGTGTCACGTCAAATCGAAAGGATCAACTCTGCTGGTTACACCTACGTCTTGCAGGTGCTATTTTCGGAAGTCACGGAATTTGCCATGCAAACATATTTTTGCCACCCGTCACTACTTCCGGTTGCCACTTTTTGATCTAGGCTTGTGTGATGAAATATGGACGAATGATTTTTCTAAGACGAATCATCGGGCTCACCGCACAATTGGAACACCGAGCAAATCATCTGATTTTCATCGCACACCAACGCGTGTTGACAGAACCCCACGACGAGCCTTCACAACTGTCACTGAGCGACGTAGAGAGTTCATGTCGATTGCGCAGGATTTGGTCAATGTCGGTTGTCTGTCTACTGGATCAAACTTTGCGAGATCACGCAGCCTTCTACTAGAGCTCGTGACTGTTCTGAGAAAGAATCGAAGTGCCGATATTGATGCGATTTTATTGGCATTGAAGGGGGAACAAAATTTTGCTGTTACAGATGATGAGGTAAATGATAACCCAGTCGATATCGGTGGATTTGGTGATGAGGCATTGGCAGAAAGTTTACATAACCTTTCCGTTACAGAAAATTTGAATGAACGCGAAACACATACTCCATCATGTTCCGAAATACACGAAATCATCCTGCCAGTTGCGATCAAAATGAGGGGCCACCCTGCTGGTACATCTAGAAATACTACAACGTTTCGTGGAACAAGGAGAAAAAAGATTTCTTTTCAGACTATTCAGGTGAACAAAAACTAAATCGAATTTTGGAGTGGCTGTTTCCTGAGTGGAGTTCCCTGGAGAGCGTCATTAACGGCGAATGCGTCTTTCAGTTAAATGATGTTGCTAGTCTGTCTCATAATAAATTAACGGATTCATTAGGAAGCTCATGCATCGAGCCTGATTTGATTCAAGAGATAGAGAAATATTTCTGCAAGGATGCCTTCTCTACTACTAAGAGATATGATAATAGAAAAGAAAATGGGAGCGTTTGATTGTCAAAATTGCAAATCAAAAGTAAGCGGAGACATTGTTGAATGCGGAGGGTGTTTGCTTTGTTATGATTTCAAATGCACAGGATTGAAACGTCGTCCGAAGAGATTGGCATGGCTCTGTCCTCAGTGTAAATAGAATACAGATTTTTCCAAGTTATGTATTCGCGGTAAGTATCGGAAATGCTGTAATGCAATGGGGGGAAAATATCTGAAAATGATGTCCACTACCATTTGCTTAACGAGCTTCAATTCAAGTGGCACAATGCGATGTGTACTCCAGTCATTATCGCCATAACACAATGTTGTTATTTGTTGTTGACAATTTTCACTCAATGATTGAAAAAACAACGAACTTCAGAGTGTATTCGTAAGAAATCAGAAACTTATGAATTGCAGAGTTCCTTTTTTTATGACTTCTTCAATGGTTTTTAGAACGAAATAACAAATTTATCTGATCACAATTGAATTATCTCCTGGAAAAACGTTCCGAACGATTTCAAATTTTGAGGGTAGATTCAAGATATAACCATCTCTAGAGATAAATTTCCCCAGAATCTTGTTGTTTTTTTTCTAGTGGAACATTCTTAAGAAATCCGGCACTATTGGAAACGACTAAATGAGGTTTATTCATTATAGCATCAGCCATGTCGTATGACGTTTAGGAGTTCTGAACCGCGAACGAGAATTGAAATTTTCTGATAATCTCTTCATGTATATACTGTCGAAGCTATTTCTTTTTCATTTAATTCCTATTATTTTTGATTCCCTGTTTTTTTTTCTTTTTTTAATACTTTTTTGCAGAAATTTCCCCTTAAAACCTGCATTCATTTTCACATGTAAATCATATTAGTAGCAAGTGAAACTATTTGATTGTGGTTTTCAACGTAAAAAATAGTGAGGAGGAAATAAAAATACATAGAAACGAGACCCGTGTGACGGGATCCTGGGAATTTTGAAAACGACGGGGCCATCCAGTTCTTTCCACCTGTATCGGTCATTATTACCCTGTCTACGGAGCCCGTCGCACGGGAGCCCCGTACATAACCCGTATTTTGTGCCAATAGTCACTCCGTTCAGAAAGGCTACCATCACCTCAGATAACAATTAAAATTGTTAATTAAGTAATCCTGATTTCCTCTCCCCCCTTCCACGCGTATATTCCATTGAATCTGTAAAAATGGTCCAACGTTATGTCGGATTTGAATGTGAATATGGTATTTATTCTCTAACGCATCCAACTCAAAATTTGGAGTTGATTTTGAGAGCGAACCTCTGTCGCTCGAGCGCATTTTACCTCCGGGTACTTAGCCGACAAAGTACACAAAGTATGAACAGTACTTGATGTAATCGATTGTACATCGAGTGTACATTATTCTACATTGTTTAATTTTTTTTGTACATCTCCTATTTATTTATAAAAAATTAATGACCTTTTCGTATTTTGAGCCGACAGATAATATAAAATCAGTTAAGTGAAGTAAATTCCCCGTGGATTTTGTAGGAAATCGTTTGTACATTCTAAACACTATAATTTGTTTGTTTGTACATACGTTGTTACGTATGTACAAACAATTAACTATCTTGTCATAACTCCTCCCTCCGCCCCCCCCCCCCCCGTAAGGCGATCCGCGCATGTGCAGTGGCCAATCAGCTGTTCATTACTTCGAACTATGTCTAAAAAATATGGCTCTTGTTGGGATTCACATAACCAGCAATCACCCCAGTTTTTTCTCTAATCCAAATTAATGTTTCTAATGTAATTGAAAAACTAATCACCTTTCCCCAGAGTCACCTCTCCCGAGAATCTTAAGCACGTGGGGGAGGGTGATTAGTTTTCGGAGTGACTAAATGCACCGGGCACGGGCCACGGGAAGAGCATCCGTGTCTGTATTAGAGTGACGGGTGACGGGAAGATCAAACCGTGTCTGTATTGGAGTGACGGGTGAAGGTAAGAAGTTGACCGTCACTGTATTGTAGTAACGGAAAATTGCTAGATTGACTTCCCGTCTCTCCAGAAGTTCCCTATTTTATCCATCACCGATAACGTTGCAATCATTAGGGAAAAAAAATATTTATGCAAGTACATCAACTCTCCTGTCAAAATAATAATAATAATAATAATAATGATGACAGTTGAACTTTTCATTTTTTTCAAATAATTTTTTTGCCGACCGCGGTTCACTTTATATTTAATAATAATCAAATAAAAATACACCTTTGTCGGTAGAATAAATGCGTGAGAACGTTTCGTGCGAGTAAAACAGCCTGACAGATGATTCAATTGTTTTCAGTACACCGAACCTAATGTAAATAGGGGAAATCTTGCCAAAATTAATAGTTGGGGCAAAGTGGACCCCTGGAAAAAAATTCAATTTTCCATTTCTTTTTCATTTTTCACTGTGAACACTAAACTAATAGCATAAAGGAGTGAGCGCACTGACTTTGTACAAGAAAGTTTTCATTATTTCTGGCAAAGCTTTTTTTTAGACATCAAATGTGTTGTTAACAAGTTGTTTCAAGGAAAAATGTTAAGAAACATTTTTTTTAGGGAATTTCATTGTCGACAAAAAATGTTTCTTGCTTTTTTTTTCTTTTAGATACCCTCAATTTTTTTCAAACTCCTTATCCTATTACCAACTTTTCTAGCAAAACTCCTTTGCAATAATTTGAGTTTTAAAAAAAAGTGTCCATGTTGGCCCCCACTCCTCTACTCTGTGGAACAATAGAAAATTAAATGAGTGAAGAATTCTATAAGTCTTAAGAGTTAGAGAATGTTCATCATTCTAGTTTAATAGGTTGAGAAGAAATTAAATTGACCTGTTGTTCCTTCATACAGTACTAATTTTTTTTTATTCCATCAGTGAAATTATAGTCAATACATATGGTGAAATTTTATTAATCGTTTACATATACGTTTTAATTATATATACGTTTATTTTTGGGCCCTTTGTTCCAAAACACAATCTACTACGCTCCAGGAAACTTGAAACTAAATTTCTCTAATACATATTCCGCCATATAACACAATAGAGCTCTTAGATAATACAAAATACAGAAAATCAACTGTCGAATATAAGATTTTACGAGATCCTCACTTCAGTGTGTCATAATATCTTCATAACTAAATAATAAAATAATATAATATAAATCATATATGATAAAATAATACAGAGATAGGAAATTAAATTTGTCGGTCTGATTTAGCTCTACAAAAAAAAAGTACTTTTAAAACTCAGGAAGGATCACTAAAATCATCTTGATTAGTGTGGAGAAGCAAAAATCAAGAAGGACATATAACTTGGAATCTTCTATTGAGTTACTCACCACGAGCAAGTACTTCACCCACATAATTTGATAATTCGTGATAATCAATCAATTAGCACACGGTCCAATCAAGATAGTATATATTTTTTGTCAAGTTTTCTGAATTATTATTACACAATTGGGATCAAACGAATAGTTAGTGAATCAGGTTATACAATGAGCGCCACGTGGCATAAATCAATTCGAATCACATAAAATCATGGGAGGGGGACAGAGCTACATCACCAACTGTGATTGAGTGATCAAAAAAAATTAGGACATGAAATTTAGTCACCCCGCTGGGATATTTAGAATAATTGTTCACAATTAGTTGTACATGCACTCACCATGAAGCTTCCCTTTAGCAGAGGTGAATTGAGTAGCTAAAGCTATTGGGAGCTAAGTGGTGCGATTGCCATCACGAAATCATATCAACATATAGAGTTTCCTGTAAGATCATCAACCCCACTATTACAAAGGAATACTCAACTGAGCTGGATTTATTCGTCAGTAGTTTTGCCGGCACTTTGAAGCATGGAGCCATTGTGTGGTGGAGGAGGGCTACCCAAAAGACGGCGGGCTCGGAGCTTAACCACGTGAGGGCTATGGGACTTAGGGCCATTACAGGGGCCATGAGGACCACTCCCATTGAGGCGCTGGGGACGCTGCTGGGACTACCTTCCATGGAAGTGAAGGTTAAATCGCCCACGATGTCAGCAGCCCACCGGCTAAAGCTGATGGGAGACTGGAGAGGGAACAGGTATGAGAAGGGTCACACTGAAGTGATGAAACTTCTAGAGCACATAGCCCCGAGCGTTATTGATGGCCAGGATTTTAATGCATCAACCATCGCCACAGTGAAGAATGACGAGGTCATATACCCGGATAGGGGCCGGTGGGAGAGGAAATCTGAACGTCTCCACGGCTGGGAACTTAGCTGGTATACGGACGGCTCAAAGAAGGATGGGATGGTGGGTGCTGGTTTACATCTGGTGGGGTCCAATGTGGAATTCAGCTTCCGCTTGGAAGACCACTGCACACTGTTTCAGGCGGAGGTGATTGCGATCCTTGGCTGTGTGAGAGCTCACATACAACGGGGTTATAATGGGAAAAGAATCGCCATATGCTCGGACAGTCAGGCAGCTTTAAAAGCGCTTGATAATCCGTACATCAAATCGGCAATTGTTAGACTATGCAGAGACGCACTGAACATGCTGACTCGCAAGAACAAGGTCAGACTAATTTGGGTACCGGGCCATTCGAATATACCGGGTAACGAAAAAGCTGATGAGCTAGCCAGGAGGGGAGCGGAGGGGAATGAACGTTTCCCTCGGCTTGCCGCAGGACCACCAAGGCAAGCTGTGGAGCAAAACATCCAGGAATGGGCTGTTGATGAGACAGACCAGAGCTGGATGACAACGGTAGGTGCTAGACAATCCAAAATTTTTATCCACAACTGGGTCCCCGAGAGGACTAGGGAGTGAATGGAAATGAACAGGAATCTGCTAAGGACAGTAGTAGCCGCCATTACAGGCCACTGCAAACTGCGTAGGCATATGGACATACTGGGCCTATCTGAAACCACCATATGCCGCTTCTGCGATGAGGAAGAGGGAACTCCCTTCCATGTACTGTGCAAATGCCCAGTGCTTGCTGTACGAAGATATCGGATATGGGGGCATACGTCGTCGGAGGAGGAGGAATGCGGGCAGCTGGGATGCAGGGAGATTCTAAGTTTCATAAGTGGGCTTGGAATATTCCAATAGCCCGGTTATCGTTGCGCTTTTCGTTCTGTTGGAGACAAGAAGGGCCCAGGCCTATATGTCGCTCCTCACTTATAGTGAGCCCACAGCCCCTTTAATAATAATAATAATAATAATTTACACTAATCAAAACCACAGTCCACTTTTTCGAACAGCGATTGGAAGGTAAGAAATTGTAGAGAAATTCTACTTCATTCCCAAACCACAAACGAATCACCCGATTCGATATTCTTTTAAATTCGATCCGTCTTCACGCACCCGACACTTGATTAGATTTTGAAAGAAACTCGTCCACTATTTTCCGGTTTTTTTCTTAAACATGAAAAATGAAAATTTCCAAAGGTTTTTATCAATGATTATTTACGAAGGAAAGTTGTGATTGGAGCTGCGACGTGACGCCCCAAATGAGGAATGGTCATATCAGAGAACTGTGACCGTCATGTTCCTTTGTCTCAAAAAAATTGTCAGACAAAGTCTGTCACTCACAACTCGTCTAATGAAATGCGATATGACCGTCATTTGTTTCTGTCATGTAATTCTCACGTCTTATCCGTTTTAACACCGGTCAGAATTTATTTTGTTCCCGTGATTTCGAAATTCTTACTACATTTGCGATGTCGGTCTTTTGTAAGTCCTGAAACGATGGTATCATCTTCTATTACTTAGTTGATGTCCTCATGCAGAGGCCAGAGTAAATCAATGAAAAGGTTCTTCACCATATTAGATTTTAATGGACGACTTATCAAATATGCATAACTTCTAAATAATTTGTTTCACGTTTTAAACAATAGAATATCTCCGTAACTCTGAGCTTAAACGGTTTTCTCAATATTTCTCCATAGTTTCATCCATTGTCTCAACTCTACCGTTCTGATCACTTTATTCTCTTTGATATTTTTTCGGAAACCGTACCGGCTTGACAGGCTATACAGTCCAATAGTCTTATTTATCTGAGATATAAGATTGCAATCAATTAGATTCGTATTCATCGCCTGAAAGGCCCATATCTGATTGCTCATCTTCATCTTCATCGGAGATCAATTTGTCAACAATTTCTGGAATTTTTGACGTACTGAATATCCGAACATTATGAGCAATGTAAGTCAACATCATGGCTCTACGCACTGTCAAACGATTGCGTTTGGTGGAATGAATCCAACCAAACGTGCTAAATGTACGTTCGGTTGCTGCTGTAGACGGGGACAGGTGATCTCGACCGCGGTAGAATCCTTGCCTTCATTTTACTTTACAGATACAGAAAAACCCAAATTTTGTAAATATTTTCCTTCTAAAATATCACTATGCGTCTAGAAATTGATGTATTCGACCTGTACTTTTTCTGCATCTAAGTGAAGGCTACGAGCCATTTTGGTGATGTATTCTGAACCTATGACTTGTTGCTCACTGGGTAAATCCTTCCCCTTTAGCACTGGATCTAGTCAATTCGCAGCAAAATGGAGCGGTCGCAGAGCCATCTTCTCCCGTTTGTGTAAGCCATTCTTAAGTTTTTGGATTTCTTATGTAGTCATAGGTAGACGCTCTTCAGTTTCAAACTGGACAGAAAGTGATCCTTGACCTCCCTGATTGCCACCACCGCTCGACTAATTTTCGATTGATCACCCTCCAATTGTCTCGTCCAATCCGTCACTGGCTTCAGGAGGTCTCGAAGTAGTCGTAGATTCGTCCAAAACTCCCTATCCATAATCACATCCTTTAACAATTGATCTGGCAGACTCAATCAGCGGTTTTACAGATTCCAGATTCCCAATCGCTGTCATGAGGAGATTGAGAAGATGTGCGATACAACCTAAAGCTGCAAGACCATCGTCGCTGTATTACTCCTGTAGAATTCCCCAGGTTTTTGTCATAGCAGACGCATTGTGCTCAATGCAGACACTCAATATCTTTCTACCTCCTATGTTGTCGATTTTGTTCATTAATTACTTTGCAATAAATTCCTCACTTTCTCTTTCAATGACAGGTACAATGGTATCATAAAACGCAGGTTCGGTGTTGTGACTACAATATTCATAATGCCTTCACGCCTTACATTTGACCAACCATCTGTTTGAATACTGAGAGTTGGGGAATTCAGGATTCGGCTGTCAATTTCGTTCTTGATGAGATTATATACATTTTCCAGTAGGGTATTAGATAAAGTATGAACGGACCGTTTTGGCTGGAGGAACATCAAAAATTGTTGACAGTGTTGATTTTCACACATACTCGATGGAGCTCCTGATGCAAAGATTGCCAGAGAGAATAGATATTCTGCATGTTTTTGGCTTTGGAGTCATTTTATCATAAAATCCATTGAGTGTTGCAGGTCGACTGATAGTTCTTTCAGATTTTTTCCTTTGTTCGGACAAATCTGATGTCTATGATAACATAGAGGATACACGCTCCTCGTCATTGTCTCTAGAGCTTGAATCATTCTGTGGTGTTTCTTTTCGTTGGCGTTTATGAGATTTTGAATTGTTCATCAGGAGTGGTTTACAATAAGATGATATATTGTCGCGATAATGGACGCACTACTGAGGCAGGTGCTATATCATGTGCGTAGTGTGATGCTTCCTCTTTTGTTTGCACCATTTGCACTGCCAAATGTTCATTTTTTCATTTGGCATTTGATCCAAATCATTCCAGTGATCACTTACTACCTTCTTCACTTTCATTTTTACCTGCAACAAAAATGTCTGACATGTAGCTGTTTTGATTGATATTCCGGTTGAGGATGATCTTCACACGTTTAGCCAGTTTTTCTTTATAAACTATTAATTGAATTAACGTGGTGACATATATTATTTTCTCGTACAGCCAGTGTTGAATGAGTCATCAAATTTAATTGCGATTCGACCATTTTTTGCGCGTTTGTGCTAATGCCAAAAATTTACAAAATTGTAGAAAAAAAAACAGAAAAGTGTTTGAACCACAATGAAAGTTGGTGTGTCATTAGTTGATGATGAAACGGAATAACGTGATATTTTGCTTTCACAATTCCAGTCGGTAATCTACCAAAAAAATTTGAAAAAAAATCAGCCAACCGTTTCAATCAATTTTCCGTATTCATTTCATGACAAACTTTCGGTCTGATTAACGGGAAGAATATAACATATATAATAACATATGGAAATATAAAATATATCGAATATTTAAGAACTCAACTTTTGGTAAGCACGGACATAAGAATTATCGTACTTGCGACTGATATTCATCAACTATGCTTACCTTTGATGCGTTAAATTTGGTTCAAATAAACAGTTATGTCACGCCATTCAGTGGTGCAACTCCGTAGGTCCGTACGATAAACTCTCAATTAATTCCATCGGCCATTTTATCATCAACTTTTCGACTCAACAGTTGAGCCAACTCTCTAGCAGAAGATTGAAAAAGTTTATTTTTTCGTGTGGCGCCACCACTGAGTAGCACCACGACTTAGACGCGATATGACCGTCACAAGGTAAGCGGTCACATTACTGTCATGTGACAACATTTGGTCATTGTTCGGTCGGAAATGTGATACGACCATAACGGTTACATGGCCGTTCACTGACATATCATGAAATTTGCTCGCATCTCTAGTTATGATCAAGCTAATCGATGTTGTAATTGGAGTTTCTCAGCGTATTGTAGCTTCGATCAAAGTTTGACTCGCTTTCATGTAGCATATTATTAGTTTTTTTAACTTCCCGACCTTAGGGAAGTTATTGGTGTGGGTCAGAAAATCGAAACTGGAAATTTCACTTGATCTACACGTTTCATGACCCCCAGAAACGTTGCCAACCATTTTCAGCGAGATGTCTGTCTGTGTGTGTGTCTTTTTTCCTCCGTCCCTCTCATTTGTACGCCCCCGGAAACGGCCGTGTAAGCATTCCTTCAGGCGGCGTACCGGAGACTCACCCATGCGGCTGGGGCCGACTTTCGCCATTTTTAGGCCATCGTATTTCTGAACACAGGGTAAACCTCCAGAAACCCCTGTGCTACGATGGCCGGCGCCTATGATGGAACCCACCCCCCCCCCCTGCGTCGGGTTAGGTTCCCGCTCCGCCGGGCGGTCTCATTTTATGGGCACCGCCGATAGCACACACGGAAGTTCCTGCATCGGTTGGAATCCATGAGAAAATATTTTGAAAAAATATTCTCCGGCGGCCGGGCGCGAACCTCGGACCTTCGGAGTAGTAGGCAGATACTCTACCACTACGCCAAAGCCCCGACTGTCTGTGTGTCTGTGTGTGTGTGCGTATGTGAGCAAAATTTTGTGGAACGATTTCTCCTAGACAAATTATCCGATTTGGGGTTTTTTATACTTATTGGCTAGCTTTCCGCCTAACTCAGCCCTGATTAGATTTTGAACATAATCGACCCAGCGGTTCTATAGTTATTAACAAATGAATTGTTTATATCGCTGCATTGTCAGAACGATTAAGGATACGCAGAAAATTATCCAATCAAATTTGTTCGACACACAAAAATACATATTTCAGGTTCTATAACTTTTTGGTTGAAACCGATAGTTCATTGTTATTAACAAATTCAATTGTTTATATCGCTATATCGCAAGAACGCATAGAGATCCGAAAGAATATGCCAAATAGAAGTTGTTCCACAGGTAAAAAGACACATTCAATACTTTATGACTTTTTTCGCTCACACCCATAGTTAATTGTTATTAACAAAATCGATTGTTTATATGCCTCGATCGCGAGAATAATTAGAGATACGGAGTAAAGTGATGAATGAAAGTTCCACATGTAACCATACACATTTAATGTTTTATAACTTTTTTTGCTGACACCGATAGTTCATTATTATTAACAAATTCAATTGTTCAGATCGCTCTATCGTAAGAACGGTTGGAGATACGAAAGAATGTGTTGAATGGAAGTTGTTCCAGACATAAAAATACACACTCGATGCTTTAGGACTTTTTTCGCTGACACACATAGTTAATTGTTATTAACAAAATCAATTGTTTATATCGCTTGATCGCAAGAATAAATAGAGATACGGACCAAAGTGTCCAATGGAAATCATTCCACACGTGACAATACAGATTTAATGTTTAATAACTTTTTTTTCTGACACCGATAGTAATTGTCTTATTAAGTTAAAACGGTTGGAGATACGAAACAAAGTGTCAAATGAAAGTTGTTCCACACGTAAAAATAAACATTTCATATTTTATGACTTTTTTCCTGAAACCCATAGTCAATTGTTATTAACTTCCCGATCTAGGGAAGTTATTGTAATGACCCCGAAAATGAAAAGTGGCAAATCGATAAAATTTTCACGTTTCTCGACGTTTTGCATCATCCTGAAGTGATTTCAGAGAAGTGTCTGTATGTGTGTGCGTATGTATGTGTGTAAGCAAAAAACTTTGTTTAACGTTTCCGGCGGAACCACTCGAGGGGTTTCCTTTTTTTTCGATTGACGCGTTTCAGTGGTTTCCAGGTCTGAAAAGTGTGATTTTTTCAACAAATTATCCGTTCATTTGTTATCAACAAATTGAATTGTTTATATCCCTCTATCGCAAGAACGATTTGAGATACGAAAAAAAGTATTCAATGAAAGTTGTTCTCCGCCAAGAAATACACATTTGATGTTTTATGACTTTTTTTGCCAACACCTATAGTTAATTGTTATTAACAAAATGGATTGTTCATGGCGCTCTATCGGAAGAACGTTTAGAGATACGGAACAAAATGTCCAATGAAAGTCATTTCACACATAAAAATGCACATTTGATGTTTTATGGCTTTTTTGCCAACAACGATAGTTAATTGTTGTTAACAAAATGGATTGTTTATATCAGTGTATCCTGAGAACGATTAGAGATACGAAACAGAGTGTCCAATGAAAGTCGTTCCACACATAAAAATGCGCATTTGATGTTTAATGACTTTTTTTGCCAACACCCATAGTTAATTGTTATTAACAAATTGAATGGTTTATGTCGCTCTGTCGCGGCAATAATTAGAGATACGAAATGAGGTGTTAAATGAAAGTTGTTCCATACGTAAAAGTACACATTTGATTTTGTGACTTTTTATGCTAACCCTCATAGTTTTTCTCAAATTGAATTATTTATCTAACTCTATTTGGAAAATCTCTTTTCCAAATTTTTTCTTTTCTATATTTTAAGAATTATAAAATTGCACGTATTTGGTAATTTTGAAAAGTTTAAAACGTTCACAATTTGAGACACAAATCGAAATGTTGTACACATACGGGGGAACGATCGAGAAGTTATTGGTTCGACCCGTAAGATTAACTCACTATGCATGTATGAGGGCGAGCCTTTAGAGGATTTCGGTCTGAGACTGGCTGTATTAGTAGAACGAGGAAAAAAGGCAGCCGTAAACGATTTCGGATCAGAAGGTGAAGCTTACTACGAAAAACAACTGCAGAAGGTTGATAAATTTCGCTGGGCCAAGAATAGCGGACATGCTACACGCTGGGAAATTGACAAGTCTCCAAAAGGTGATAACTAAACTACGAGATACACAGGTTGCCACTAAGCCCCTACATCCTGTTCAGAAAACGGCTTGGCCACCAGGCGCGCCAAGACAATATAATAAACATTATGAACGTTCTCGGAGACAGTCGTCAGACTATGAATATTACAACCGCTCACCAGGATATCAAACACCTGATCGGCCCACAACCCCTGATAATGAAGCCTGTAGGGTAGCTTCTACTTCAAATCGTAATCTAGCTGATGAAATTACTGATCGGATCAAAGTAGCATTCGAAGACGTCATGGGGCGTTTCCTGTCCCAAACGACGAATATGACGGGTATTATCCCGACACCCAGGCCTGCTCGGACTTGGCGTCATAGATCCGATTCGTTTAACTCTAATAGTAGCTCGCGGTCAGTCTCACCTGTTATGTAATCATCTAGAACTCGCTCGGAAACGCCTGAAAATCCCAGAGACCAGCAGTCGACCTCCAATGCGCAGAACCATTTAAAAGAGGAGCGTGTTCGTCGAGACGGCGCTTCGATGAACAAATCACCTGTGCGCTTTCAATTGTCTTCCCCAAACAGACACTCTCAGCAAAAGCGTCAACAGTAACAAGACGTATCAAGAAGGGACCAGCAATCGCTCTTTCAGGACCAGGTCTGATGAACATCAGGATGCGTACCCTGATTGATACTGGGTCGACTATGAAGCTATTGGGACTGCATTGCCGATAACCAGAGACTATCATCGACAGTACTGAACAAATCAACTTATTGGGCCTGGGGAACAAATTACAGTCGATAATTGGTACCATTACGGTCCCATACGATAATCAAACTAGTGTGAAATTTCACGTAACATCCCAGATGCCAGGAGAATGTGACGCAATCCTAGGAAATGAGTTTTTAGAAGCTACTAAAGCCCAAATTTCATTCTTCAATAATATGTTCACCTTACAACAGGCTCCTACTCGTCCGATGCACGTCTGTTTACCGACCTGCAGTGAAAAGAAATCTCACATCCCAGTAATTTCAGTCAATGAAGGGGGTCCTTGCTTGAAATTGAGAATTCACGGCGTAGGAGAAGAAAAACCATACTACCTGATTGACACAGGGGCAGATGTTTAGAGATACGGAACAAAATGTCCAATGAAAGTCATTTCACACATAAAAATGCACATTTGATGTTTTATGGCTTTTTTGCCAACAACGATAGTTAATTGTTGTTAACAAAATGGATTGTTTATATCAGTGTCTCCTGAGAACGATTAGAGATACGAAACAGAGTGTCCAATGAAAGTCGTTCCACACATAAAAATGCGCATTTGATGTTTAATGACTTTTTTTGCCAACACCCATAGTTAATTGTTATTAACAAATTGAATGGTTTATGTCGCTCTGTCGCGGCAATAATTAGAGATACGAAATGAGGTGTTAAATGAAAGTTGTTCCATACGTAAAAGTACACATTTGATTTTGTGACTTTTTATGCTAACCCTCATAGTTTTTCTCAAATTGAATTATTTATCTAACTCTATTTGGAAAATCTCTTTTCCAAATTTTTTCTTTTCTATATTTTAAGAATTATAAAATTGCACGTATTTGGTAATTTTGAAAAGTTTAAAACGTTCACAATTTGAGACACAAATCGAAATGTTGTACACATACGGGGGAACGATCGAGAAGTTATTGGTTCGACCCGTAGAGGATCAAACCCACATCTCGTTTATTTTATTTGTATTTCATTTAACGTCGCTATATTTATGCTCTCTACCTAAGTGATAATCAGCAACGGAGGTCTACGATGTGTTTGTACACAAAGCACTTATAAATAAATTACATTGATGCTCGTATCACCCTTTATGCGTAATCAGGCCCTTTGAGTTACGAATCCGTCGTCTTAACCAACCGAGCCATCGTAGGTCTCTGGGGTATTATTAGTTATTGATTGATTTTGAGTAGCGCGAAATTTTAATGACTATTCAAAGTTTTATATTCGGTCTAGATGCGTGTATGCCGGCATTTGCACAGGAGACTCTGAATGAGCGATACGCAGCGTGCTTGGGCAGTGCGTGACTTGACATGGTCGCAGGTAGCGACACCTGTTGTATTCCAGTATTCAAAAGTTCATGATTCCTATTTTTTTCTCTGAAACCAGTCTTTGAACATTTAATGGACATATCAGAAAATCTAGGAATGGGGAATAGAAACTCCAAATCGGGAAGTTCTACTTGTGTTCGTAACAGAGGCAAACACACTTCCATCCCACTAGTTGTAAATTTCAGATCATACTCGCAAACAATCATGAATGATATCAATTCTGCACTGAGCGATGTAGCGAGAGGGTATGCTTCATTGCTGAATTATTTGACGCATAATCTTGAAAGAAACGTAAGAGAGCAAAAAATTGGCGTGTAGTTGCTGATGCGCCAGAGAAGTGAAACTTCAGAATAGGGATATCAATTTTTTCTTATCCATTTGAAATAATACTTTGCTTAAAACGATGAAAGTGTAGAAGGGTAAAACATGAGTAGGAAATTATACATAAGAAGGTATGTATGGATTGTTAACTTCCCGATCTTAGGGAAGTTATTGTTACGGGTTGGAAAATCGAAATTGGAAATTTCACTTAATCTCCACGGTTAATGAGCCCTAGGAACGTTTCCAATCATTTTGAGCAAAATTTTGTTGAACGATTTCTCCTAGACAAATTATGCGATTTGGCTTTTTTTACCCTCATTGGATAGGTTTCTGCCTAACTCAGCCCTGATTAGATTTTGAATATAATCGACCCAGCCATTTTATAGTTATTAACCGATGAATTGTTTATATCGCTGCGTCGCGAGAACGATTGAAGATTGGAAAAAAATTATGCAATCAAATTTGTTCCACACACAAAAATGCATTTAATGTTATATAGCTTTTTGGCTGCCACCGATAGTTTATTGTTATTAACAAATGCAATTGTGTAGATCGCTAGATCGCAAGAGCGGTTAGAGATACGCAACAATGTGTCAAATGAAAGTTGTTCCACACGTAAAAATACACATTCGATGTTTTAGACTTTTTTGGCTAACACCCATAGTTAATTGTTCTTAACCAAATCGATTGTTTATATCGCTCGATCGTGAGAAGAATTCGAGACACGGAATAAAGTGTCCACTGAAAGTCGCTCCACACGTAAAAATACACATTCGATGTTTTATAACTTTTTTGGCTAACACTCATAGCTAATTGTCATTAACAAAATCAATTGTTTATATCGCTCGATTATGAGAATAATTGGAGATACGGAATAAAGTGTCCAATGAAAGCCGTTCCACAGATGAAAATACACATTGGATGGTTTATGACTTTTTTGCCAACACCCATAGTTAATTGTTATTAACAAAATGGATTGTTCATATCGCTCGATCCTGAAGACGATTAGAGATATGAAACAAAGTGTCCAATGACAGTCGTTCCACATATAAAAATGCACATTTGATGTTGCATGACTTTTTTTGTCAACACCCATAGTTAATTGTTCTTAACCAATGGAATGGTTTATGTCGCTCGATCACGACAATAACTAGAGATACGAAATGAGGTGTTGAATGAAAGTTGTTCGACACGTAAAAGGACACATCTGATTTTTTTGACTTTTTATGCTAACACTCGTAGTTTTGTACAAATTGAATTGTTTATCTAACTCTATCGCTATGAGGAAGGATATATTTTTTGAAAATCTCTTTATATTTTAAGAATTATAAAATTTCATAGATTTGGTAATTTTCAAAAGTCTGAACCGTTCACAATTTGAGACACAAACCGAAATTTTGAATATAACATATACGAGGGAACGATCGGGAAGTTATTTGTTCGACCCGTAGAGGGTCAAACCCAAATCCCGTTTATGTGCAATGACTTTTTTCCCTAATTTACATAATTGAGGAGGTATGGGCGTCTGAGCAATTTGAAATACGGGAACAGTGCATATCACCAGGGTTGTTCCTTATACAACTAATGGTGTGTGCATGTGTGTGCTCCACTCGGGGCACATACAAAACATCCCGATTTAGTATTTCAGCACAGCGTACTAAATTTATTCTTCTCCAATATACCCCGGTTAATCAGTAGTGTCATACGGAAAACCTGCAGATTTGCGAATTCTAAACTAAGTCATTAATGAAGCAGATAATGATGAATATTTGAGTAGATGCATGGTGAGCATGAGGAGGAGACTTATGGGCGTTACTTGAGTGGGAGTGAGACGGCAATAGGAGTGAGGCCGCAACAGACGATAACTTTAATATTTTACCCAGTGGAACAGTATAAACAATTGCAATTATTAATAACATTGCATATACTCCACGAGTGCCATCCAAAACGTAATCCGCTCGATTCTGAACGGAAATGCTCCGATTGAGACGTTCATGACACCGCTGGGTTCATTCATTCACTTTTAACATACGTAATTGTTGAGACTGCCATACACGGAGAGAAAAGTCCATCAAAAATTACGGAACAAGTCACGTAATGCGCGAGTGAAATCCCATTTCAGATCATGTTTAGGGAACTTGACGGAAAAATAACGAAGCAGACCGTAACATTTCAAGTTCGTTCCTGAAAAAGTGCGTAAAAGTTACGTAATATTTCCGAAAGCAGTAAAACGTACTTAAAAATTCCTCGAAAAGTACGGTTAAAAACGAAAAAGCTATTGAGCGCTCGCGTATTTTTACAGAGCTTTCACTGACATTTTTCCGGCACTTCTTCCGTAAATGTTACTCATGAATTTATGCGTCATATTCTCCCACCACTAGCGCTTCGCCGCCGGCCGGTTACCTTCGGTATATTCTTACAAGAGAGGTAACTTCGGGTTTGGTCCGAGCTCCCCCCCCCCCCCCCCACTCCACGATATTCAACCCGACTCTTGCCAGCGCACGGCGTCAAAGACGAGGAGTGGGGAGATTCGGTACGAAACCCAAAGTTACTTCTCTTGCAAGAAGCATCATACGTTTCGCGATATGTCAAATTGCGCCGATTATTAGATATACACGAAAAGTGACAAACTCAATTATTGTGAAAATATTGGGCTCTACAATCGTAAGTTTTAAGTCTACGATCATCATAACAAAAACATCACCGTAACAATAATATCATGTATTATCATACGCAAATGCCTTGCCATAACTTCCATTACGTACCCTATGAAGAGCACGTGCATGAGGCACACATAGGCGCTACAATGTCTTCTCAGAGTATGTATTATTTATAGTATTAAGTATTTATTTTTTATAATTTTTTATTTTTTATTTTTTAAAAATAATTTTTTATTTTTTAGTATTTATTTATATTTAGTTATAGAATACTAATTAGAGATATAAGAAAACGATATAAAACATCGGAACTAAGGTGAGCGGGCTACTCGGAACTGTGAAGAGAAATTTTAAAAAGTTTAAACATATACAAAACATAATCAAGGGAAACCAGCAGGCGATCCTCGGGTCCCCTCATTCGAATGTGTTACATATGCCATCGTTTTTTTATTTCCCCCAATTTCATTGGTGGTAAGCTTCCAAATGGTCCGATTGCACACAAAATGAAAATGTTCCAGTATTGAAAAAGCCCTTTCCAGGCGGGCGGAAGCAAACACAGGAATATCTCATATTACCCAAAGTAATTGACTCAATGTTGTTGAACCAGTTCATAGATCTCGTTATGGTCCAAGTTTGGAAAAAAAAAGGAATGAATACTTATCGAAAAATGAAGTAATGAAGAAACCGTAAAAATGAAAAAATTGAAATCTAGAAAATTAATGATGCGATTGAATCACCATTCAATAGGGTTCTTCGCCATAACAAAAGGAACCTGTGTTCCACATTTCAAGTTTTTATCACAATTTTTGCGGACTCTAGAGTGCGAAAAAACACAAAAAGTAAAACCAAAGTCAAAAGTTAAAAAATAGGGATATCTCATATTACCCAAACTAATAGACTCAATGTTGTTCAACCATATCAGAGATCTCGTCAAGGCACACCTTTTGAAATAAAAACAACGAAATAGGTTGAATAATTATCGAGAAATAAAATAAAAACCGGGGGAACGAAAAAATTGAAATCTAGAAAACTAATGATACGATCAAATCGCCATTCAACAGGGTTCTTCACCACAACAAAAGGAATCTTTTGTCCAAATTTCAAGTTTTTATCTCAATTTTTGGGGACGCTAGAGTGCGTACCAAAGCAAAAAGCAAAAAAAAGAACAGAAAAATTCAAATATCTCCAATTTCTTGTGAGCAACCTACTAGATGTTCTGCGACCATGCCCTGGAACTCGTTCAGATGCACATTTTGGAAAAAAAATTCCAAAATATTCATTAGTTTCCGAGATATGAACGATCGAAGAAAAAACCACAAAAGTCGATTTCTAATAAACTTACCGGCAGAATTCACTGAAATTGAGCCCACGGCCAGATGCACTCAATACTAATAACTGACAATTTTTTCAGATTTTATTCTCAAAATTTACTCCTTCTTATGTTAAATTTTGTAAATGAAGATTTTCGAAAAAAAATGATACATACAGACACTATGCTCAAACTTCGTATTTTTACGTTTCAAACCATTATATATCGTTTACAAGCATGATTTTCTCTCCGTGTACCTCCTTAATTATGGAAAAAGGCGTTCCACATAAAATACGTATTTTTAACTTCCCGATCCCAGAGGGAAATTATTGCAATCACCCCGAAAATGAAAAGTAGAATTTTCAAGAATTTTTCACTTTTCTCGATGTTTCACGTCATCCGGACACGATTTTAGAGAAGTGTCTGTGCGGTGTGGCCAACACTTTCTTTAACGCTTCCGGCGAGACCACTGGGCCGGTTTATTATTAACCTCCCGATCTAGGGGAAGTTATTGTAGCCACCCTGAAAACCAATATTCGAATTTTCATGAAATTTTAATTTTTCTCGATGTTTGACACTATCCTGACACGTTTTTTGCAATTTTGTGTGCACGGTTTCCAGAAACCAATGAGGCGATTTCAGGTTTTTTTTCAATCGACGCGTCTCGATGGTGCCAAGGTGTAAAAGGAATGGTAAACTGAAGTAACGATTCCTTCAATCGTTGCAAACAATTGAAATTGTTTAAAACGTTGTATTATAAAAACCGTGGGAGATAGAGGAAAAATTTTCCAACGAATGTTGTTCCCCACATGAAGACACATATTTCTTATCTGTTGACTTTTCATCATAATTGCCCTAATTAAGGAGATATCGCTTAATTAATGAACTTTCCGATCTAGACAAGTTATTTAATATGCCTCCACGTTTCATGACATTTCTGACCATCTTAGACAAGTTTTAACAAGATCTATGTGTGTGTGTGTGTTTTTTTTCTACTCTTTCTCTATTCGTATTCAGCCACGTAACCGCTGGTAGGCATTACTTCATGGGCAAGACTACGGATCAGAGTACCCACCCATTGCGGCTGGGGCCGACTTCGCCATTTCAGCTCATCGTATTTCTAATCACAGGGTAAACCTCCAGAAACCCCTGTGATACGATGGCGGGCGTCTACGATGAAACCCTCCCTCCCCCCCCCCCCCAGCGCGACGGGTCGCGTTCGGTCCCGGCTCCCGGTCTCACTTCATGGATACCGCCGATAGCACACACGGAATGTTCCTGCCATCGGTCGGAATCCGTGAGAAAATATTTTTCAGAAAAAATATTTGCAGTGAGCGGGAATCGAACGCGGGACATTTAGAATAGTAGGCAGACACTCTACCCACTACACCAAAGCCCCGTCTGTCTATGTGTGTGTGTGTGTATCTGTGGACATGAAAACTTTGTCGAACGTTTCCTGAAAAACCAATGAAGCAATTTGGGTTTCTTTTTTTTTGATCGATGCGTGGTGCCCAGGCCGGGAGCGACTGCCAAAGTGAAATAACAATTATTTCTATTGTTATTAGCAATTTCAATGCTTTATAATGCTGTATGTCACGAAATGTCATAAAAACCCAAACATGTGTCCAGTAAATGTTGTTTCTTATGTTATCTCCAGACCTATTTCTTCGCCATTTTTAACCATATATATATATATCGGCGCATAGATTATATTTGCGAATAATCAAAAATCAAGTGTATAATCTAGAAATAATATGTAAGTAAGAAAAAGGATTGCTCAATTTAATTCACCGCTTCAGCGACGATTTTCGTTATCAGAATTGCAACTCAACAAAAATCGCTTTCGGTTCCAAAGGTTGAGGAATTTGCAACCCACCAATTTTGAAGCCGAACGAAGGCCAAAACGCCTGGTAACAGCGACCAGCAACGTGTAAAACCCCACCCCAAATCCAGGATTTTCCTGGGACGTACGGAAGCCCCTATCGGTTTAATAAAAATAGACTCTAATCACCAACCGACCGAGAACCACGGTTGCTCAAATTCGGGACTTGAACCATTATAGTTATCCTGCGGAGAATTAAGTCCTAGAGTGAAACGATCTATTAGCTTCGAGCCGTAGTAAAGCTTATCGGATTGATAGTTTTTGACGAAAATCGGAAAATCCCTCATGAAGTAGGGATACGAACGAAATTGGGCAAATCATAGCCTTAAATCGATATAATTTTTCGATGAAGTCGGTTTTTAGTTTTTCATAATAAACATTCTGAAAATGTGAACACGGAAGAAGATAAATATCAGCGCCGCTAATAAAACGCAGCAGAGATATACAAATCGAGGAATCTGTACCTCAATTGACCTTGGCTATAGAAATCTGATCATCCTTAACCACTATCTGTAACCAGCTGTAAAACCAAGCAACCAGAAAAATATACACGCAAAACAAGGTAACCTAGGTGTAATCTGAGTATTTCTATATTACTATCACTCATCTCCTATTTCCAAACCCGAGTCAGTACTCCTAGAGTCCTTCCGAAAAATTTCCATTGATCGTTCTAAATCAATTAATGAAGATGAACATCGTATAAAAACCTACAGATAGGAAATATCAAAGAGTGATTACGAGACTTGCTGGTTCTTTTCTCTCCATCGAAATAAACCATATCGAAATAAAGGTAAATCTCGGGAAATTTCGGATTGTTATATTGAAATAAATAAATCACATATAAACGAAAAAGAGGGAATTTCTCTCTTCATAACGAGTTCATTCTAAAAACGGTAATAATAATAATAGTAATAATTAAAGGTAAATTTTGGATATAGCAACCCAAAATTAAATGGCGCAGTCGGTAAGACAGACAAAGATTCATTCCCATTGCACACTAGCTGTCATTTGATCGGATCCCTGTAACAAAAAGAAAGAGAATAATTAATAATCAAAATGATTATCATCATTTTAAAATAATTCCCATATAATTTGAACCATTAACTAACGTTTTTTTTCCCATCACTAACAATTATAAGATATATATAGAAATAAGTAGGGATAGAACTAGAATCCTCATTTCCACACCATAGACACAAAATGGCTTTTAACACGTCATACCTGGGTGATAGCCCCAACGGTGCGGCTGGGGCACCGCATGACGTGTACATACAAGCCCGCGATCTTGCTAGCGATGTGCCAATATTCTCGGGACTTCCTAATACTACTAGATATGCACAATTTGAGAATGCCTATCGAGATTGTCTAGATTATTTTCCTACTGATGCCGATAGGCTAAAAATTTACATCAAGGAATTTAGCAGCAAAATAAAAGGGCCAGCAAGATTGAAATTGGTAGGGCATTCCATTACGACTCCCGAAGACGTCCTAAAAATTCTTTCCCATTCCTATAAGAAATCTCATGATACTACCTACTTCAACTACAAGATTAACTCACTATGCATGTATGAGGGCGAGCCTTTAGAGGATTTCGGTCTGAGACTGGCTGTATTAGTAGAACGAGGAAAAAAGGCAGCCGTAAACGATTTCGGATCAGAAGGTGAAGCTTACTACGAAAAACAACTGCAGAAGGTTGATAAATTTCGCTGGGCCAAGAATAGCGGACATGCTACACGCTGGGAAATTGACAAGTCTCCAAAAGGTGATAACTAAACTACGAGATACACAGGTTGCCACTAAGCCCCTACATCCTGTTCAGAAAACGGCTTGGCCACCAGGCGCGCCAAGACAATATAATAAACATTATGAACGTTCTCGGAGACAGTCGTCAGACTATGAATATTACAACCGCTCACCAGGATATCAAACACCTGATCGGCCCACAACCCCTGATAATGAAGCCTGTAGGGTAGCTTCTACTTCAAATCGTAATCTAGCTGATGAAATTACTGATCGGATCAAAGTAGCATTCGAAGACGTCATGGGGCGTTTCCTGTCCCAAACGACGAATATGACGGGTATTATCCCGACACCCAGGCCTGCTCGGACTTGGCGTCATAGATCCGATTCGTTTAACTCTAATAGTAGCTCGCGGTCAGTCTCACCTGTTATGTAATCATCTAGAACTCGCTCGGAAACGCCTGAAAATCCCAGAGACCAGCAGTCGACCTCCAATGCGCAGAACCATTTAAAAGAGGAGCGTGTTCGTCGAGACGGCGCTTCGATGAACAAATCACCTGTGCGCTTTCAATTGTCTTCCCCAAACAGACACTCTCAGCAAAAGCGTCAACAGTAACAAGACGTATCAAGAAGGGACCAGCAATCGCTCTTTCAGGACCAGGTCTGATGAACATCAGGATGCGTACCCTGATTGATACTGGGTCGACTATGAAGCTATTGGGACTGCATTGCCGATAACCAGAGACTATCATCGACAGTACTGAACAAATCAACTTATTGGGCCTGGGGAACAAATTACAGTCGATAATTGGTACCATTACGGTCCCATACGATAATCAAACTAGTGTGAAATTTCACGTAACATCCCAGATGCCAGGAGAATGTGACGCAATCCTAGGAAATGAGTTTTTAGAAGCTACTAAAGCCCAAATTTCATTCTTCAATAATATGTTCACCTTACAACAGGCTCCTACTCGTCCGATGCACGTCTGTTTACCGACCTGCAGTGAAAAGAAATCTCACATCCCAGTAATTTCAGTCAATGAAGGGGGTCCTTGCTTGAAATTGAGAATTCACGGCGTAGGAGAAGAAAAACCATACTACCTGATTGACACAGGGGCAGATGTGAATCATATTCTGGAATCCACCCTAGAATCGAACTCACCTATTAATGCGTCGAAGTCGGGGCATCTGAACGGGATCGCTACTAAAGGGATAACGACCAGAGGAACCATCTATCTAAATATTTTTGGGAAGGCACACCTTTTCCGCATAATCAATAATGATCTATCATTCGAAGGGATACGTATCCTAGGTCAACCATTCCTCATACAAGAGAGAGCTGAAGTTCGATATCTGCAACGAAACATTTCGCTCGTCAGGATGCCTGCCAAAACCTCTCTATTGGAACAAAAGGCTCACTCTAACCGAGCCTGTCATTATAGCGCCTAGGGTAAAAATGATAGTACCAATCACCATCTCTAATCCTGAACTTGGAGAAGGATATTTGGCTAAGATACTACTACCCCAAGGAGTCTATCTAGGTGAGGCCATCGTTAGGGTACAAGGAAAAGTTGCCACTGTCCTAATCATTAATACCACGAACGAGTCTATTACACTGAATATCCCACCACCACAAATTCAATCATTCAATACCGCCGATCCGGAACTACCTATAGTCAGCTATAATTACGTCGAAGAACACGATGTTAATGGAGAAGGCAGAACCACAAAAATCCTCGATGCCCTGCGTTTGTACGAATTAAAATCTTTCGAAAAACAAAAGGTAATCAAACTAATACGAAATTTCCCTAACGTGTTCCACGTACCAGGAGATCAACTTGGAAAAGCCACAAATTTTGATTGCAAAATCCGCACTATCGATAAAAAACCAGTCCATAAGGAACAATCCAATTCCCTACACAACATAACGAAGAAGTCAACAGGCAAATCAATGACCTCCTAAAGCATAAAATTGTAAGACACTCTAAATCACCATATAATTCTCCCCTATGGATCGTGCTTAAAAGGGCCGATTCCAAAGGGAACAAAAGATAGAGGATGGTCATCGATTTCTGAGATTTGAATGAGAAAACCATAGGGGATTTATACCCTCTCCCAGATAGCAACGGAATCCTATCACAATTAGGAGGAGCAGAATACTTCTGCGTTTTTGATCTAGCCAGTGGCTTCCATCAGATAGGAATGGATAAATGCGACAGTGAGAAAACTGCTTTTACGGGTCCTAACGGGCAGTATGAATACGCTCGTATGCCTTTTGGCCTGAAACGCCCCAGCCATGTTCCAGCAAATGATGGGCCTGAGGGGGGCAGAACTCCTCTTATACCTGGACGACATCGTTATCTATGGTTCCACGATTGACCAGACCCTCTTACAGCCCGACAAGTGTCGTTTCCTACAAACCCAAGTTGGTTACCTGGGACATATCATCAGTGAAGAAGGAGTCCGTCCTGACCCAAAGAAAATAGAAGCATTAATTCATATGTCTCCCCCGAAAAATACACATCATTTACGGAAACTCTTGGGGTTCACGAACTATTGTCGCAGATTTGTGGAAAATTATTGAGAAGTGACACAACCTTTAACAAATTTGCCGAAGAAAAACACAAAATACTTATGGAAGGAGCAAGAACAAGAAGCCTTCGAACGCCTGAAAACGAGTATCAAAGAAGACTCTACCCTATACCACTCAGACCTTCATCAACCTTTTATTGTAACCGCTTCGGCTTCAGAAAACGGAATTGGCGCAGTCCTGAGTCAAAAGCACGAGGAGGGAGACGAACACCCGATTCCAGAACTCTCAAGGATGCAGAAACCAGATATTCCAGTTCAGAATTGGACTGTCTGGCCGTTGTATATGCCTTAGGGGAATTCAAACCATTCATCTATGCAGTGCCATTCACAGTGGTCACTCATTCACCAGCCTTGAACTGGCTCAGATGTCCCAGTAATCCAACGTCTCGTCAAGTCAAATGGAAAACCTGGCTGAACAATTTTACTTTTGAGGTTGAAGTCAAGAAGGCAAAGAGGGATATGACTGCAGATATATTCGCCTGCGACCCTTTTGAAAATCCTTTAGACGAGAAAAATTCAGCCACCGTACTCGTCGTGTCACCTCTAAAAGAAAAACAAACGAAGTCTATCCTAAAACCAATAAGGAACCCACAATGAACTGCTCCAAAGCCCATACCGACGGGGCTTTGGTGTAGTGGGTAGAGTGTCTGCCTACTATTCTAAAGGTCCCGCGTTCGATTCCCGCTCACTGCAAAATATTTTTTCTGAAAAATATTTTCTGACGGACTCCGACCGATGGCAGGAACATTCCGTGTGTGCCATCGGCGGTATCCATGAAGTGAGACCGTGAGCCGGGACCGAACGCGACCCGTCGCGCGGGGGGGGGGGGGAGGGTTCCATCGTAGACGCCCGCCATCGTATCACAGGGGTTTCTGGAGGTTTACCCTGTGATCATAAATACGATGAGCTGAAACGGCGAAGTCGGCCCCAGCCGCAATGGGTGGGTACTCTGATCCGTAGTATTGCCCATGTAGTAATGCTTACCAGCGGGGACGTGGGTGAATACGAATAGAGAAAGAGTGGAAAAAAAAAAAAAAAAAAAAAAAAAAAGCCCATACCCAAAAGGGTACGGATACAGAGCGATTCCGAAGCCCTTCAACCATCGGGATCAGGCAACACGATAGGCCAACGGGTCCGCAATAGGAAAACCTCAGAAATAAATTATGGAAAAAGAGAACCAATCTTGTACCGATCAACACGTCCTTACATAAAAAAAAATTCGTGACAAGCGCGCCTGTTAAGCCTGAACACAATCTTCCCACCATGCATGTACTGCTCCAAGAAACTGCACCAATCACGAGAAGCGAACCAGAGAAATCACGAGAAACGAACAATTACTGAATAAGGGGGTACCACCTAAAAACAACACTTCATTGGAGGGTCTCCCCATCAATCCAGAGACAAACGAGGAAGAAGATGACGTCTTCATAACAGAAGAACCTCCTCAAGAAATAGACATCTCCGGAATAGTCGAAGCTAACCCAACAAATGAAGAAGAAGATGATGCCCTTCTAGAGAAATTACAAGAGATCGATCCACCATTAACAAAAAATCCTGCACTCGAAGAGAGTGTACAGAAATTTAACCAATAGTTGAATTCCCTGAGGGAAAGGGGGAAGGAAGTACTAGATCCAGACACATACATAGAATCCACTAAAGAAAATCTATATGAGACAATGGCCTGGGACAACTTCGTTCCATACTATCACGAATCGAAACTATTAGATCAACCAGAAGAGATTAATGCAGATCTAGAAGAGAGGCTACGGAGGCTGCATGACAAATCATCCCCATTGACGACCAAATCATCAATCTCGGACATTGAAGAAGAAGAAATACCACCAAGGTCACCACCACAAAACAACAACACCCTACCACGAAGGTCTATAATTACACAAGGGCACACTACACGTCGATCTCTGTGCCCAACACCGAAAGCTAAACCACCACCATTGGCTGGATCCTCACCCGTTTACACCAATCTGCCACCCACTGAAATGTCCAACCTAGACAGACCTTAGAAGTCAGAAGAGTCAGTGTCAACTATCCCAAATCAGACCAAAGTTATACCAGGAACAGAGTTGACCGATCACAGTTTTCAACTCACTGATGCCAGTTGTGACTTCACCGAGGATGACGAATTCTCCCAACGGAACATGGAAGAGGGAATAAATTTAATTCCATCAAGCGATCATTGGGACTCACAAATGAACCTGCAGGAGACACGAGATGGAAGATGATGATTGAGATGGAGATGGAACCTTCACCAGGGGGCACGTAGCTCACTTTATAGCAGCAGACTGTGAAGTTACCAAACCAAACACCCAGCTGTTGGTAGACCTAAAGATGATCGATTTGGGAAACTTGCGCGAACTCAAACCGCAACCAGGACAAGTCATGGTAACTCAACACGGCAAATTTCGAATATTCACTATGGTCGCAAAAGAACACCACTTCGACAAAGTGAAACCAACGACACTGAGACTCTGTCTCCAAAATCTAAGAGAAGCCTTGGAAAAATATGAAGTCATGGAAATAAAGATACTAAATAAAGGAGACGAAATTAACGAGTACACCGACCTGCGCTGCTATTTAGAAGGAGAATTTCAAAGGGCCCCTACACAGGTCACTCTATGCCATGGAGACATAAGAATGCCCCCTGAAATGTTAAGAGGCGAAATCATCAGGGAATGTCACGAAAGCCTACCAGCAGGTCACAAGGGCATCGTCAATACGTTTAAAAGGATCAGGGAACGTTTCTATTGGCCTGGCCTTAAGCAAGACGTGGAAAAATTCGTCGCCAGATGTAAAATTTGTGCATTACAAAAGGAGTTAAGGATAAAAACAAAACAACCGATGCTAATCACTGAAACCCCGTCTGAATGCTTCGAGAAAATATCTATCGATACAGTGGGCCCAATGCCACCCACTAAAAATGGAAATATTCATGTCCGCACTATACAGGACAATTTTTCGAAACACTGTACGGCTGTCCCTCTACCAGATATCAGAGCACATACTGTCGCAGAAGCTCTCACTACACAGTATGTCCCCATTTTTGGATGCCCCAAAATTACCCTCAGCGACCGAGGCACGAGTTTCACCAGTAAACTTATCGCAAGGATGAGTCACCTCTTACGTTTGCATCACATTACTACCTCGGGTTATCGACCACAGACCGACGGCGCACTACAGCGAAGTCATCACACCCTTGCAGAATATCTGCGAGCCTATACTGACGAAATTCAGGATTTGGACATGTTACTACCTTACGCCATGCTATGTTATAACAATACGGTCCATAATGCCACCAAATTTACACCTTTCGAAGTAATATTCGGAAAAAGGGCTCGATTAACAACAAACATTACTGACGCATCCCGAATCAAGACCTATGGTGATTACCTCCTTGACATGGCAAGAAAAATGGAGAGAATTCGAACAATAGCAGTCCAAAACCTGGTAGCTGCCAAACATAAATCGAAAGAATATTATCACAGGAATGTCAAACCTATCAAACTTCAGAAAGGGGGCTTTGTCTACGTTCAAAAGGAACCCCGACAAGGTAAACTGGCTAACCATTTCACCGGCCCTTACGAAATCATTGACATCACCGAAAGAGGAAATGTAATCCTAGAAACATAGGAAGGGAAAAGGTTCCAAAAACATCCGAACAAAATAAAAATCTGTGCAGACGACTAACAAGATATAGTTAAATTCTGACAATCCTCCCCCTATCGAAACTCGGATTATCATGCGCCTTTTCACCTACAGGAATAAAGAGGAAATGGGATCACAACCAAAGGATAATGAAAGGATAAACATCTACGTTGATGGGTCTTGTTCTAAGAACGGAAAAGAAGATGCTGTAGCTGGAATAGGTGTATTGTTCGGAAATCGACATCCCCTCAACACAGCAAAGACTCTCCATCAAAAAAAAGTAACGAACATAGTAGCAGAAATTCTAGCAGCCAGAGAAGCCTGTGAGATCTGCCTGCAACACAAGATTCCAAAAGTGAAGATCATCACAGACTCGGAATACTTGATCAACTGCATAACCGAATACATCGAAAAATGGGAAGCAAATGGATGGTTAAACGCAAAATGTAAACCGGTCGCAAATCAGGAGTTACTGCGAGATCTAAGGCACTTAATCCAACAATTAGGTGTAGAATTCGAGTACGTACCAGGACACCGGGGTGTATGCGGAAACGAACAGGCAGATACACTCGCAAAAATCGGTTCCAAAATCTACCACCCTTCTAAGAAAATGGGACAGAAAACCAAATTATTGAAGTATGACGATACAACAGATAAACCCCCATACGCACCTTACCTCTACATACCAGCCCGCAGATACTAACCACCTTCCGTCAATTATCCTCGTAACCAAAAAATAATCCACATCGTTAATCTAATTGCAGAAACAAGAATATCCTCAAGATGAAGGTTTTGTGGGGAACTATCCTAACCATGCTCCTTCAACTAAGCCAAGGATTGAGGCCAACATACCAAATACACCCCTTAACACATAATCCTGGTCTATACTACGAAAAAATCGATGAAATCAGACTCATAAGCAAATCATGGAAGTTAATGATCACCCCAAATGTGCGAGGAGTACTAAACACCGGGCTTCTAGGGCTAGAAGTAGCTAGACAGAACAACCAAACGTGTACTGAACAATACATCAATCGAGACTGCATTCACTGTCTCCGAATGGGTCTCCATGAAGACATAAACCAAGAATTAGTTGCTATGAAAAACCACCTGAAATATATCTTAGAGCACCCTAATATTGAGTCGAGCGTATTGAAACGTAAATCTAGATCCCCTCTGTTGGGAATCATAGGCACAATTTCACGCAAACTATTTGGCACCATGGACTACAATGACCAACAACATATCAAAAAGAAAATCGACCGCCTCTATCAAGATCAAAGTCAAATCCCACAACCGATAGAAAACTCTACACATATAATTCAAGCAGAAATTAACAATATTAAGGAATCTCAGTTGAGGGGTCACCAAAACATCAAAGGAATGGAACATGGCCTAGAGAGCCTGAGTAAGAGTATGGAGACAACTCAAAATACTATTGCACGCCTAAAGTATATGGAAAGGCTCGATCATATGGGCATACACATTGAATATGCCGCTCGTAAATATTTGGATAATACCAACAAAATAGTTCACGCCATCAAAGATGCACAACATGGAAAAATCAGTCCATATCTGCTCTCCCAAGAACAGCTAATCATGGCACTAAATGAAATAGAAAAAGTAAACCGGAACGATTTATTTCCTATCCAAAGGAACAAGCTGGACCTCGCTACCCTGTCACAGATAAGCAACACCGAGATTGCCTACCATCAAGGGAGATTCTTGGTCACTCTCAAAATACCATTGATGTCAAGAGAATCATTCGAATTGTATAAGATGATGCCCTGCAAAATTCCCCAGATGCTCCCAAAGTCACGGAAAATAGCCACCCACATCAGTCCAAGGACAGACTACATTATGGTATCAAGATTAACATCTCGGTACAGCGTGATAAACCAAGACTTCCTAGACGAATGTGTGCCATTAGAAACATGTTTAGCATGCCAAAAGGGGGTATCTCTACGAAAAACCAATAGCAAAGCAACTTGCGAGTACCAATTACTTATGAATAATGAATTTCAACCGAAAGAGGATCTCTATAGGAACTGTGACATAAGGCTCACAAATAACCTAGAAACATCTTGGACAAAACTAACTACTGCAGACGGTTGGATCTACTCTACCATGGAACCAGAGTCCATAGAAATAATTTGTAATGACCAACTATCACCACTACAGACTATAAATGGGACGGGCATCCTGGTACTCAATCCTAACTGCACTACAGACACTTCAGGAGTACGGCTGGAAACCACTAACGTCGTGCAGTCTGAACTTCCAATGATCCATGGCATACCTACAACGTTAAATATAACAAGATTAGCCCCAATACTGTGGGAACAGCCCAAAGCACCGGGTTCCTTGTTCCAAGCCACACAAGAGATACTCCCACACGAGAATAAGGCTGACCTGTTCGATAAGTCAATGCAAGAAACCATTGACGCAGCAAGAAACATCGGCTTACACCACCAAGAATAATCACAGCGTAAACTCCTGACTATGACGAGCTTTGGCATTATGGGCGGACTAGGCATAATCCACAGCTTCCTCACAGTGATGGCCTACAGGAAAGGCTTGAACATATGTCTAATCTTCCGCTGCTGCTCATCGCTCAAGAAACTTCGCCGCCAGAGGAGGACTCCCGAGATCGCGACGACCAATGCATCAAGTCACGTACTCCAAGGACCAACCGAGGTACTAGTGCTGACAGCACAATCAGGAACGACAACAGGACAGCCCCAGCCCCAGGTCAACAAAACAGAACCCATTAGTTCAGCATTCTGCATACGTCGAACCTAACCAGTAACCTGTGAATCGAAAAACAAGTAAGCGTAGGGCCAATAGTAATGTTAACCTCAAACGAATGCGTCATACTTTTGCTTAACAAACAAAGCGTATGACACGAAAAATTAATTCAACTTTTGCTCAACAAAAACTAACTAAAACAAATATTGATTATATATATATAAGTAAATAATATAAATAGCCACGCACCTAAAAATTCTCTTCCAAAAATATATATATATATATTCTATATTATATATATATATATATTATATTATATATATATATATATTATATTATATATATTATATATATTATATTATATATATATATATAATAATAATATGGGTACATATATGTATGCATATGTATATATAGAGGCGAACAACGAGGCTAAACCACTCAGAAAAACATATAAAACAAAATGTATAGATTGGCGAAACTCCTCTATTCTACGAAAAATATATAATTTTGATATGCAAAATAGCTATTTTATAATTTTTTTTTTTTGGGGCCAATATATACAGGGTGTCCCGCAACTGCGCACTCTAAATTTGATAGTGGGAAGAGAGCAAAATTTGGAGTCGAAAGTTCCTTTCCACTTTTCTCTCCAAGGCCCCCCCCCTCCGAGTTACTCAATTTTTGAATGAGCAAATCAGAGCGTAGCTCCGGCTTCTTGACCAGTGGTTCTCCATTGAATAGTTATGAATTAGTTTTCACATGTTCCACGTCACATGTCCCATGTGTGTATGAGTATGTGGATGAGTATGTGTATGTGTACATGTATGTGTATGTGTATGTGTACATGTATGTGTATGTGTATGTGTATGCGTATGTGTACATGTAAGTGTGTGTGTATGTGCACATACATGTACACATACTCATACACACATGGGACATGTGACGTGGAACATGTGAAAACTAATTCATAACTATTCAATGGAGAACCACTAGTCAAGGGGGCGGAGCTACGCTCTGATTCGCTCATTTAGAAATTGTGTAATTCGGTGGAGGGGCTTCGGAGAGAAAAGTGGAAAAGGAACTTTCGACTCCAAATTTTGCCCTTTTCCCCCCCTCAAATTTAGAGTGCGCAGTTGCGGGACACCCTGTATATTGGAAGTATATGTTTTTCCACGTGGGAAAAGATGCGGTCGCCAACCATTACTTACCGCCCCCCCCCCATATATACATAACACTATTTACTTACATTTGTCGACCGTCACACTACACACTTCCAAAACCACCCGGGAAATGATTTGCACAAAACCAAATTAATAAATCTAGATATTTATTGATACATACTCCGATTTTACACCGCCTGATGCAATGCACAGGAGAATTGCAACTGCCATTCTTCCACAGTGTGGAGTGCAAGGCGTGTAATCGCAACGATGATGAACCCCATACGCCTCACCGATTAGGCAGGAGAATTCTTCTCTCCATATACTGCATGCAAATGCATCATGCCTTCAACCCATAATACAATTCCATAGTAATCGTAATATTAATTCAAATTAAATAAACATAAACTAAGTAAAGAATAATAACATTTAATAATAATAAATCAAAAATAAAAGAAATTTACTATATTCGGTGTGCGCATACGTGTGTATGTATGCATGCATGTGTGTATGCATGTATGCATGTGTGTATGTTTTTTTTTTAGTCTTTCTTTATTCGTATTCACCCACGTAACCGCTGGTAGGCATTACTTCATGGGCAATACTACGGATCACAGTACCCACCCATTGCGGCTGGGGCCGACTTCACCATTTCAGCTCATCGTATTTCTAATCACAGGGTAAACCTCCAGAAACCCCTGTCATACGATGGCGGGCGTCTACGATGGAACCCTCCCTTTCCCCCCCCCCCCCCCCCGCGCGACGGGTCGCGTTCGGTCCCGACTCACGGTCTCACTTCATGGATACCGCCGATAGCACACACGGAAGGTTCCTGCCATCGGTCGGAGTCGGTGAGAAAATATTTTTCAGAAAAAATATTTGCAGTGAGCGGGAATCGAACGCGGGACCTTTAGAATAGTAGGCAGACACTCTACCCACTACACCAAAGCCCCGTCGCTGCATGTGTGTATGCATGTAGGTATGTATGTATGTGTGTATGTATGCCTGCATGTTTTTTTTTTTTTTTTAAAGAAAAAAGAGAAAGAAGGAAGCCAACCTCCTTCCTCACGCTTCCTTCTTTCTCTTTCCACCCTTTTTTAAAAAAATCTTTATTGAAAACAAACCAAAAAAACTTACAAATTAAAAGTACAAATACAGAAAAAAAAACAAAAACAAGGGACAATACCCCTTGGCCTGCACTAATAGAAGGACAACCTTCTATATCCCAGTATCCCCAAATGACGACGGAACATCTGCGGAGCAATACTTCGTTGCGTAGGGGACGACAGCCGCGGCTTCCTTAGTAGCGAATCCTGTCTGGTCGTTCACGGTAAGAAGATCCTCCATTTAATCTGGATTTTTCCTCCTCCTCGCGGCGCAGCTCCTGCAGAACCTCCATTGCGAAGTTGCTTGTCGCGTTCCATGCTGCCTCTGATGACAGCGTAACTTCCACAAGATTTCCAACATTAATGGGTTTGCCTACGCTGTTTTCCCATATAGACCGTTGGACGTCGAAACGCGGACATGCAAAGAGAACATGTTCCGCGTTTTCCTGAATTCCCTGACACTTTGGGCAATCTGGGGAATCTTCATGCTTGAATTTGTGAAGATATTCCCGAAAGCACCCGTGTCCTGAGAGCATCTGGGTTAGGTAGTAATTGACTTGTCCATGTGATCGGTCAAGCCAAACATTCAACTCCGGAATAAGTCGATGAGTCCACCGGCCTTTGCTCGAGGCGTCCCACTGTAGCTGCCATCGCTGGATGCTGTGGTTACGTTCTTCTCTCCTCAGTTCTACTGGGCTCAGCTTAGTTGACGCTTTGCGTGTGTAGAGTCGCCTACGCTCCTCCGCTAGAACTTCGATAGGTATCATCCCAGCAATGACGCACACTGCTTTGTTGGATACTGTCCGGTATGCGCCAGCTACCCTCAGGGCACTCAGCCTGTAGACTGGAACAACTTGCCGTCGTGCTGCTTGACTTCGTAGGGCATCTGTCCATATGGATACCATATGTTAATACCGATGTGACAACTGATGATAACAAGAGTCTTCTCCTCTGTTTTGGCCCTCCAATGTTCGGCATTAGTCTTGCAAGGGCAGTCCTCACTGCACCCGCCTTACTGCTTGCATGTTGGGCTTGTTGTCGAAAACTGAGCCGGGCATCAATCATAATTCCTAAGTACCGTATATAGGGCTGGGAAGTTATTTTGTGCTCGCCGACTTGCAGCGTGATTGTCTCCAATTTCTTTCGGCTCGTGATGAGTAGTGCCTCAGTCTTATGCTCTGCAAGTTGTAGACCAATGGAGTCTATCCATTTCCGTATCTTGTTAAAAACATTATCGAAAATCAGCTGAAGCCTGAATAGATGTTTTTCCACGATGGTTATAGCCACGTCATCTGCAAACGCCACGAGCTTTGCCCCCGTCGGCAGTGCCAGTTTCAGCAATTCGTCGTACACGATATTCCACGGAAGGGGCCCCAACACTGAACCTTGAGGTACACCCCCAGTCACCTTATATATTTTGGGGCCTACTTCTGTGTCATACTTGAGAACTCTGTCGGTGAAGTAGTTACCTACCATCTTTTGGAGATATGCCGGTACAGATAGCTTCGATAATGCCGCCAAAATGGAATCCCACCGTACCGAGTTGAAAGCGTGCTTGACGTCCAGAGTAACAACCAAACAGTATTGTTTCGTACCTCCTTTCCATCGTCCACCCTCAATCGCTCTCTTCGCTGTTTTTACCGCCAGGTCTATAGCATCCAACGTAGATCGTCGTCGTCTGAAGCCGTATTGGGCTTCGCCCAATAGGGGTTCCACCACTGCCTCAATTCTCTGATGTATAATGCGCTCCAGGATCTGGCCCGCAGTATCCAGCATACAGAGTGGACGATATGATGACGGTTCGTCGGGAGGCTTTTTTCCCTTAGGAAGCAGTACGAGTCTCTGTTGCTTCCATCTGCTGGGGAAGATACCTTCCTGAATGCAAGCATTGTACATATCGAGAAAGATTCCAGGTGCTGCATTAATGGCGGCCTTCAGTGCTATGTTTGGAACACCATCGAGACCATGGGCCTTGTTGTTGCCCACTCTACTACAGGCCTGCAATAGTTCATCAGCTGTAATCCGTGGAATTTCGTCGTTGATACCGTTCTTCACATACGTCCCAGTAATATTCGTTGGTTGAGGAAATAAGACAGAGACAATCCTCTCCAGGAGCTCAGGGCAGGTCGGTGATGGCATCGGTTGACTCTTAAGTCGCGCCATAACCACCTTGTACGGTCTGCCCCAAGGATCCTTATCCACTTTCTCCAAAATCTCGTTTCAACAGTCTCGTTTGCGAAGCTTTATGGCCTTGGTGAGTTTACGCTTAGCGGCTTTAAACTTCACTTCCAGGCTTTCAGGATTAGACTTCTTCCTTGCGCGTTGCCAGGATCGTCTCGCTGCGAAATATTCCTTGCGGAGGGTCGCGATTTCATCGCTCCACCAATACACCGGTGGCCGTCGGTTTCCACTAAATTTCCTGGGCATAGTGGCATCGCAGGCGTCGGTGACTCTCCGCATGACTCCGTCTACTTTTTCTGCGGTATTGCTACCGTTTACGGGGTCAGTGTTCAGTGCTACACGGAAGGTGGTAATGTCGAATTTTCTCACATTCCAGCCGACTCCGTTTGTTCTTTCTGATGTGGGCGCGAACCTCCGGTCAACAGACACCTCCCAGAGTACCGCTCTATGATCACTGGTAGTATAGATCTCACATACCTCCCATGCACAGTTTCCTTTCAGCAGGCTACTGCTGACAAAGGTGAGATCTATGATTGAGCTCGCTTGGCCTCTGCGAAATGTTGGTTCACTTCCATTGTTCAATAGGACAACATCTAAAGTCGAGAAGGCTTCTAGTAAAGCACGTCCTCGCTGATTCTTCTCCTTGCTACCCCAGTCGACTGCCCAGGAATTGAAATCTCCCGCAATGGCCACCGGGAAATGTTGTTTCGCATCCATCACGAGTCTATCTAGAAATGTTGTGAAGTCTTCATAACAAAGGCTTGGTGCTGCATAGCAGCTATAGAAATAGATACCATTCACCTTGGCCACAACAAATCCAGACTGTTCGACACCATCGTATGCTTCAAACGGTAAACCACCGCAGGACCAAATGACGGCTTTATTGCTAGTATCAGTCCCGCAGTTTTGGGAATGTAGATTCCTGCAAGGTTCGGAAATGACGGGAACATCAATCTTCAGGTCTCGAACCGTCTGCGTCAGCAGATCGTGTGCTGTTGCGCAGTGAGTAAGGTGCACCTGTAACACTCGCACTATGGCTGTGTACGGATCTTCTGGACTGCACCCTGGTAGACTCGACATTTGATGCTACCAGTTACATGGGTATGGTCTTTCGTGGGCTCCAGTTCTACGCATAAAACGCATTCCGGAGACGCTTTACAATCGGAGCTTTTGTGTCCTTTTTCGCCGCATTTATAACACAGGTCCGATCGATCAATGGAGCTCTTGCAATTAACGGTAAGATGCTCGTACTGCCAACACTTGAAGCACTTCATGGGCCTTACCACTGTCACAATACGGGCATATACCAGGCTTATTCGTATTTTACTGCCCTTGCTCAATACGTTCCTTGCCGTAGCTGTAGGAAGTATTACTGTAGCTGTTTGTGTTCCGAAGGCTCCTGATGGCACTCAGTGGGACGTCACTATCCGCGCCGTCAGCTCTTCTCAAGGCATCGAGAATATCCTCTTTGGTTGTGACCTCATCGAGGTCTCTTATTTACAGTTCTTCTTGTGGTCCTTTATTGAGGACTTTTGCGTCATTTTTGAGGGCTCCAAGCAGGGCCTTCTCCAGCTCAATTGTTTGCTCTTTCTTTCCTCTGGCAAGAATTAACAGAACATCTCCTGCGGCTGTTTTGCGTATTTTGTCCACGCATGCGCTAGCCGCATAGACACTCTGGTCTTTCTTTATTCGGCCCAAAATTTCCGAGTACATCTCCGTACCGGTTGGACGAATAATCAGCGCATCCGGTCGGATAGCTGTTCTCTTCTCTGGCTTAGGTTTACTCTGCGTAACTCCTGGGGGGTTTTGGGACGGCCTCCGTTTTTTCCTTCGTCTCTTGCTCTTCTCCCAAACACTTTCATCATCTTCCATCTCCGGATTGGATACTTCGTCCGTGGCCCTGTTTCCACTTGGTGAAGTCTCATTACTCACCAGCTCCTCCACATTCGTGGGTACTGTTAGAGCACTTTTGAGCTTTCCTGCTGTGTCATTGGGCGGCGTTCTCTCCTTTCTTTTATCCCGTCTTGTTGGCGTAGCTTGGGATGTTCCGGGTCTTTCGATGGGATCATGGCCGCTCTGTTGATTTGTCTGGAACAATCTGGCACCTGGGGATGTCAGCCATGCCGCTGCTGGCAAGGGTGTTTTGAATCCTCCACTTTCCGTCATGGCTCTTATCCGCTTCGCGGATGTTTGGATCTTCCGAGCAAGATTTCGGATGTCTTCGTTGATCGTTCTTCGATTTTTATCGGTAAGAAAATTCACCAGCGTTGCCAGATCATTTTCCTGCTGATCCCATGCCCTCTTCATCGTAGTTTGTAATCCCCTTGTAGCATGTGGGGCCAAGTGGGTCACCCGGGGACAATCAAGTAATGCTCTTCCCACAATCCGAGGAGCCAGCGCCGGCCACCAGGGCTTTCACCTGATCGGAACCGACGGCG
>BQMI01000046.1:0-58751 GCA_026005395.1 Asobara japonica | reverse complement strand
TTCCGTAACCACTTCAAATTCACTGTATTGGGTAATTCGATGCACTGAAACACGATGCAACATACGGCAAACGCTAACATTCGACCGTTCTCGAGTTATCACCGAATTGCTCGATTTTTCGAAAAACGTGAAACAATATCGTTCTGGTTTTTCCAAAACACTATCGTACACTTCCCGTAACTACTTCAAATTCACTGTATTGGGGTAATTCGATGCGCTGAACACGATGCAACATACGGCAAACGCTAACATTCGACCGTTCTCGAGTTATCATCAAAACAGTGAGGACTATGAAAAACGTGCTTTTCAGCGCGTGAAACGCTCGAATATCGCATAAACGGGTTTTCCTTCAAAAACTACCGTACACTTCCCGTAACCACTTCAAATTCACTGTATTGGGGTAATTCGATGCGCTGAACACGATGCAACATACGGCAAACGCTAACATTCGACCGTTCTCGAGTTATCATCAAAACAGTGAGGACTATGAAAAACGTGCTTTTCAGCGCGTGAAACGCTCGAATATCGCATAAACGGGTTTTCCTTCAAAACACTACCGTACACTTCCCGTAACCACTTCAAATTCACTGTATTGGGGTAATTCGATGCGCTGAACACGATGCAACATACGGCAAACGCTAACATTCGACCGTTCTCGAGTTATCATCAAAACAGTGAGGACTATGAAAAACGTGCTTTTCAGTGCGTGAAACGCTCGAATATCGCATAAACGGGTTTTCCTTCAAAACACTACCGTACACTTCCCGTAACCACTTCAAATTCACTGTATTGGGGTAATTCGATGCACTGAACACGATGCAACATACGGCAAACGCTAACATTCGACCGTTCTCGAGTTATCACCGAATTGCTCGATTTTCGAAAAAACAAGTTTCTGCCAAAACACTATCGTACACTTCCCGTAACTACTTCAAATTCACTGTATTGGGGTAATTCGATGCGCTGAACACGATGCAACATACGGCAAACGCTAACATTCGACCGTTCTCGAGTTATCATCAAAAGAGTGATCACTATGAAAAACGTGCTTTTCAGCGCGTGAAACGCTCGAATATCGCATAAACGGATTTTCCTTCAAAACACTACCGTACACTTCCCGTACCCACTTCAAATTCACTGTATTGGGGTAATTCGATGCACTGAACACGATGCAACATACGGCAAACGCTAACATTCGACCGTTCTCGAGTTATCACCGAATTGCTCGATTTTCGAAAAAAACAAGTTTCTGCCAACACACTATCGTACACTTCCCGTAACTACTTCAAATTCACTGTATTGGGGTAATTCGATGCGCTGAACACGATGCATCATACGGCAAACGCTAACATCCGACCGTTCTCGAGTTATCACCGAATTGCTCGATTTTTGAAAAAAACAAGTTTCTGCCAAAACACTATCGTACACTTCCCGTAACTACTTCAAATTCACTGTATTGGGGTAATTCGATGCGCTGAACGCGATGCAACATACGGCAAACGCTAACATTCGACCGTTCTCGAGTTATCATCAAAACAGTGAGGACTATGAAAAACGTGCTTTTCAGCGCGTGAAACGCTCGAATATCGCATAAACGGGTTTTCCTTCAAAAACACTACCGTACACTTCCCGTAACCACTTCAAATTCACTGTATTGGGGTAATTCGATGCACTGAACACGATGCAACATACGGCAAACGCTAACATTCGACCGTTCTCGAGTTATCACCGAATTGCTCGATTTTCGAAAAAAACAAGTTTCTGCCAAAACACTATCGTACACTTCCCGTAACTACTTCAAATTCACTGTATTGGGGTAATTCGATGCGCTGAACACGATGCAACATACGGCAAACGCTAATATTCGACCGTTCTCGAGTTATCATCAAACAGTGAGGACTATGAAAAACGTGCTTTTCAGCGCGTGAAACGCTCGAATATCGCATAAACGGGTTTTCCTTCAAAAACACTACCGTACACCTTCCGTAACCACTTCAAATTCACTGTATTGGGGTAATTCGATGCACTGAACACGATGCACCATACGGCAAACGCTAACATTCGACCGTTCTCGAGTTATCACCGAATTGCTCGATTTTCGAAAAAAACAAGTTTCTGCCAAAACACTATCGTACACTTCCCGTAACTACTTCAAATTCACTGTATTGGGGTAATTCGATGCGCTGAACACGATGCAACATACGGCAAACGCTAACATTCGACCGTTCTCGAGTTATCATCAAAACAGTGATCACTATGAAAAACGTGCTTTTCAGCGCGTGAAACGCTCGAATATCGCATAAACGGGTTTTCCTTCAAAAACACTACCGTACACTTCCCGTACCCACTTCAAATTCACTGTATTGGGGTAATTCGATGCACTGAACACGATGCAACATACGGCAAACGCTAACATTTGACCGTTCTCGAGTTATCACCGAATTGCTCGATTTTCGAAAAAAACAAGTTTCTGCCAACACACTATCGTACACTTCCCATAACTACTTCAAATTCACTGTATTGGGGTAATTCGATGCGCTGAACACGATGCAACATACGGCAAACGCTAACATCCGACCGTTCTCGAGTTATCACCGAATTGCTCGATTTTTGAAAAAAAACAAGTTTCTGCCAAAACACTATCGTACACTTCCCGTACCCACTTCAAATTCACTGTATTGGGGTAATTCGATGCACTGAACACGATGCAACATACGGCAAACGCTAACATTTGACCGTTCTCGAGTTATCACCGAATTGCTCGATTTTCGAAAAAAACAAGTTTCTGCCAACACACTATCGTACACTTCCCATAACTACTTCAAATTCACTGTATTGGGGTAATTCGATGCGCTGAACACGATGCAACATACGGCAAACGCTAACATCCGACCGTTCTCGAGTTATCACCGAATTGCTCGATTTTTGAAAAAAAACAAGTTTCTGCCAAAACACTATCGTACACTTCCCGTAACTACTTCAAATTCACTGTATTGGGGTAATTCGATGCGCTGAACACGATGCAACATACGGCAAACGCTAACATTCGACCGTTCTCGAGTTATCATCAAAACAGTGAGGACTATGAAAAACGTGCTTTTCAGCGCGTGAAACGCTCGAATATCGCATAAACGGGTTTTCCTTCTAAAACACTACCGTACACTTCCCGTAACCACTTCAAATTCACTGTATTGGGGTAATTCGATGCACTGAACACGATGCAACATACGGCAAACGCTAACATTCGACCGTTCTCGAGTTATCACCGAATTGCTCGATTTTCGAAAGAAAACAAGTTTCTGCCAAAACACTATCGTACACTTCCCGTAACTACTTCAAATTCACTGTATTGGGGTAATTCGATGCGCTGAACACGATGCAACATACGGCAAACGCTAACATTCGACCGTTCTCGAGTTATCATCAAAACAGTGAGGACTATGAAAAACGTGCTTTTCAGCGCGTGAAAACGCTCGAATATCGCATAAACGGGTTTTCCTTCAAAAACACTACCGTACACTTCCCGTAACCACTTCAAATTCACTCTATAGAGGTAGTTCGAGGCGCTGGACACGATGCAACATACGGCGAACGCTAACATTCGACCGTTCTCGAGTTATCACCGAATTGCTCGATTTTCGAAAAAAACAAGTTTCTGCCAAAACACTATCGTACACTTCCCGTAACTACTTCAAATTCACTGTATTGGGGTAATTCGATGCGCTGAACACGATGCAACATACGGCAAACGCTAACATTCGACCGTTCTCGAGTTATCACCGAATTGCTCGATTTTCGAAAAAAACAAGTTTCTGCCAAAACACTATCGTACACTTCCCGTAACTACTTCAAATTCACTGCATTGGGGTAATTCGATGCGCTGAACACGATGCAACATACGGCAAACGCTAATATTCGACCGTTCTCGAGTTATCATCAAAACAGTGAGGACTATGAAAAACGTGCTTTTCAGCGCGTGAAACGCTCGAATATCGCATAAACGGGTTTTCCTTCAAAAACACTACCGTACACTTCCCGTAACCACTTCAAATTCACTGTATTGGGGTAATTCGATGCACTGAACACGATGCAACATACGGCAAACGCTAACATTCGACCGTTCTCGAGTTATCACCGAATTGCTCGATTTTCGAAAAAAAACAAGTTTCTGCCAAAACACTATCGTACACTTCCCGTAACTACTTCAAATTCACTGTATTGGGGTAATTCGATGCGCTGAACACGATGCAACATACGGCAAACGCTAACATTCGACCGTTCTCGAGTTATCATCAAAACAGTGATCACTATGACAAACGTGCTTTTCAGCGCGTGAAACGCTCGAATATCGCATAAACGGGTTTTCCTTCAAAAACACTACCGTACACTTCCCGTAACCACTTCAAATTCACTGTATTGGGGTAATTCGATGCACTGAACACGATGCAACATACGGCAAACGCTAACATTCGACCGTTCTCGAGTTATCACCGAATTGCTCGATTTTCGAAAAAAACAAGTTTCTGCCAAAACACTATCGTACACTTCCCGTAACTACTTCAAATTCACTGGATTGGGGTAATTCGATGCGCTGAACACGATGCAACATACGGCAAACGCTAACATCCGACCGTTCTCGAGTTATCACCGAATTGCTCGATTTTTGAAAAAAACAAGTTTCTGCCAAAACACTATCGTACACTTCCCGTAACTACTTCAAATTCACTGTATTGGGGTAATTCGATGCGCTGAACACGATGCAACATACGGCAAACGCTAACATTCGACCGTTCTCGAGTTATCATCAAAACAGTGAGGACTATGAAAAACGTGCTTTTCAGCGCGTGAAACGCTCGAATATCGCATAAACGGGTTTTCCTTCTAAAACACTACCGTACACTTCCCGTAACCACTTCAAATTCACTGTATTGGGGTAATTCGATGCACTGAACACGATGCAACATACGGCAAACGCTAACATTCGACCGTTCTCGAGTTATCACCGAATTGCTCGATTTTCGAAAAAAAACAAGTTTCTGCCAAAACACTATCGTACACTTCCCGTAACTACTTCAAATTCACTGTATTGGGGTAATTCGATGCGCTGAACACGATGCAACATACGGCAAACGCTAACATTCGACCGTTCTCGAGTTATCATCAAAACAGTGAGGACTATGAAAAACGTGCTTTTCAGCGCGTGAAACGCTCGAATATCGCATAAACGGGTTTTCCTTCAAAAACACTACCGTACACTTCCCGTAACCACTTCAAATTCACTCTATAGAGGTAGTTCGAGGCGCTGGACACGATGCAACATACGGCGAACGCTAACATTCGACCGTTCTCGAGTTATCATCAAAACAGTGAGGACTATGAAAAACGTGCTTTTCAGTGCGTGAAACGCTCGAATATCGCATAAACGGGTTTTCCTTCAAAAACACTACCGTACACTTCCCGTAACCACTTCAAATTCACTGTATTGGGGTAATTCGATGCACTGAACACGATGCAACATACGGCAAACGCTAACATTCGACCGTTCTCGAGTTATCACCGAATTGCTCGATTTTCGAAAAAAACAAGTTTCTGCCAAAACACTATCGTACACTTCCCGTAACTACTTCAAATTCACTGTATTGGGGTAATTCGATGCGCTGAACACGATGCAACATACGGCAAACGCTAACATTCGACCGTTCTCGAGTTATCATCAAAACAGTGAGGACTATGAAAAACGTGCTTTTCAGCGCGTGAAACGCTCGAATATCGCATAAACGGGTTTTCCTTCAAAAACACTACCGTACACTTCCCGTAACCACTTCAAATTCACTGTATTGGGGTAATTCGATGCGCTGAACACGATGCAACATACGGCAAACGCTAACATTCGACCGTTCTCGAGTTATCATCAAAACAGTGAGGACTATGAAAAACGTGCTTTTCAGCGCGTGAAACGCTCGAATATCGCATAAACGGGTTTTCCTTCAAAAACACTACCGTACACTTCCCGTAACCACTTCAAATTCACTGTATTGGGGTAATTCGATGCGCTGAACACGATGCAACATACGGCAAACGCTAACATTCGACCGTTCTCGAGTTATCATCAAAACAGTGAGGACTATGAAAAACGTGCTTTTCAGTGCGTGAAACGCTCGAATATCGCATAAACGGGTTTTCCTTCAAAAACACTACCGTACACTTCCCGTAACCACTTCAAATTCACTGTATTGGGGTAATTCGATGCACTGAACACGATGCAACATACGGCAAACGCTAACATTCGACCGTTCTCGAGTTATCACCGAATTGCTCGATTTTCGAAAAAAACAAGTTTCTGCCAAAACACTATCGTACACTTCCCGTAACTACTTCAAATTCACTGTGTTGGGGTAATTCGATGCGCTGAACACGATGCAACATACGGCAAACGCTAATATTCGACCGTTCTCGAGTTATCATCAAAACAGTGAGGACTATGAAAAACGTGCTTTTCAGCGCGTGAAACGCTCGAATATCGCATAAACGGGTTTTCCTTCAAAAACACTACCGTACACTTCCCGTAACCACTTCAAATTCACTGTATTGGGGTAATTCGATGCACTGAACACGATGCAACATACGGCAAACGCTAACATTCGACCGTTCTCGAGTTATCACCGAATTGCTCGATTTTCGAAAAAAACAAGTTTCTGCCAAAACACTATCGTACACTTCCCGTAACTACTTCAAATTCACTGTATTGGGGTAATTCGATGCGCTGAACACGATGCAACATACGGCAAACGCTAACATTCGACCGTTCTCGAGTTATCATCAAAACAGTGATCACTATGAAAAACGTGCTTTTCAGCGCGTGAAACGCTCGAATATCGCATAAACGGGTTTTCCTTCAAAAACACTACCGCACACTTCCCGTACCCACTTCAAATTCACTGTATTGGGGTAATTCGATGCACTGAACACGATGCAACATACGGCAAACGCTAACATTCGACCGTTCTCGAGTTATCACCGAATTGCTCGATTTTCGAAAAGAACAAGTTTCTGCCAACACACTATCGTACACTTCCCGTAACTACTTCAAATTCACTGTATTGGGGTAATTCGATGCGCTGAACACGATGCAACATACGGCAAACGCTAACATCCGACCGTTCTCGAGTTATCACCGAATTGCTCGATTTTTGAAAAAAACAAGTTTCTGCCAAAACACTATCGTACACTTCCCGTAACTACTTCAAATTCACTGTATTGGGGTAATTCGATGCGCTGAACACGATGCAACATACGGCAAACGCTAACATTCGAGCGTTCTCGAGTTATCATCAAAACAGTGAGGACTATGAAAAACGTGCTTTTCAGCGCGTGAAACGCTCGAATATCGCATAAACGGGTTTTCCTTCTAAAACACTACCGTACACTTCCCGTAACCACTTCAAATTCACTGTATTGGGGTAATTCGATGCACTGAACACGATGCAACATACGGCAAACGCTAACATTCGACCGTTCTCGAGTTATCACCGAATTGCTCGATTTTCGAAAAAAAACAAGTTTGTGCCAAAACACTATCGTACACTTCCCGTAACTACTTCAAATTCACTGTATTGGGGTAATTCGATGCGCTGAACACGATGCAACATACGGCAAACGCTAACATTCGACCGTTCTCGAGTTATCATCAAAACAGTGAGGACTATGAAAAACGTGCTTTTCAGCGCGTGAAACGCTCGAATATCGCATAAACGGGTTTTCCTTCAAAAACACTACCGTACACTTCCCGTAACCACTTCAAATTCACTGTATTGGGGTAATTCGATGCACTGAACACGATGCACATACGGCAAACGCTAACAGTCGACCGTTCTCGAGTTATCACCGAATTGCTCGATTTTCGAAAAAAACAAGTTTCTGCCGAAACACTACCGTACACTTCCCGTAACCACTTCAAATTCACTGTATTGGGGTAATTCGATGCGCTGAACACGATGCCACATACGGCAAACGCTAACTTTCGACCGTTCTCGAGTTATCATCAAAACAGTGAGGACTATGAAAAACGTGCTTTTCAGCGCGTGAAACGCTCGAATATCGCAGCAAACGGGTTTTCCTTCAAAAACACTACCGTACACTTCCCGTAACCACTTCAAATTCACTGTATTGGGGTAATTCGATGCACTGAACACGATGCACATACGGCAAACGCTAACAGTCGACCGTTCTCGAGTTATCACCGAATTGCTCGATTTTCGAAAAAAACAAGTTTCTGCCGAAACACTATCGTACACTTCCCGTAACTACTTCAAATTCACTGTATTGGGGTAATTCGATGCGCTGAACACGATGCAACATACGGCAAACGCTAATATTCGACCGTTCTCGAGTTATCATCAAAACAGTGAGGACTATGAAAAACGTGCTTTTCAGCGCGTGAAACGCTCGAATATCGCATAAACGGGTTTTCCTTCAAAAACACTACCGTACACTTCCCGTAACCACTTCAAATTCACTGTATTGGGGTAATTCGATGCACTGAACACGATGCAACATACGGCAAACGCTAACATTCGACCGTTCTCGAGTTATCACCGAATTGCTCGATTTTCGAAAAAAACAAGTTTCTGCCAAAACACTATCGTACACTTCCCGTAACTACTTCAAATTCACTGTATTGGGGTAATTCGATGCGCTGAACACGATGCAACATACGGCAAACGCTAACATTCGACCGTTCTCGAGTTATCATCAAAACAGTGAGGACTATGAAAAACGTGCTTTTCAGCGCGTGAAACGCTCGAATATCGCATAAACGGGTTTTCCTTCAAAAACACTACCGTACACTTCCCGTAACCACTTCAAATTCACTCTATAGAGGTAGTTCGAGGCGCTGGACACGATGCAACATATGGCGAACGCTAACATTCGACCGTTCTCGAGTTATCACCGAATTGCTCGATTTTCGAAAAAAACAAGTTTCTGCCAAAACACTATCGTACACTTCCCGTAACTACTTCAAATTCACTCTATAGAGGTAGTTCGAGGCGCTGAACACGATGCAACATACGGCAAACGCTAACATCCGACCGTTCTCGAGTTATCACCGAATTGCTCGATTTTCGAAAAAAAACAAGTTTGTGCCAAAACACTATCGTACACTTCCCGTAACTACTTCAAATTCACTGTATTGGGGTAATTCGATGCGCTGAACACGATGCAACATACGGCAAACGCTAACATTCGACCGTTCTCGAGTTATCATCAAAACAGTGAGGACTATGAAAAACGTGCTTTTCAGCGCGTGAAACGCTCGAATATCGCATAAACGGGTTTTCCTTCAAAAACACTACCGTACACTTCCCGTAACCACTTCAAATTCACTGTATTGGGGTAATTCGATGCACTGAACACGATGCACATACGGCAAACGCTAACAGTCGACCGTTCTCGAGTTATCACCGAATTGCTCGATTTTCGAAAAAAACAAGTTTCTGCCGAAACACTACCGTACACTTCCCGTAACCACTTCAAATTCACTGTATTGGGGTAATTCGATGCGCTGAACACGATGCCACATACGGCAAACGCTAACATTCGACCGTTCTCGAGTTATCATCAAAACAGTGAGGACTATGAAAAACGTGCTTTTCAGCGCGTGAAACGCTCGAATATCGCAGCAAACGGGTTTTCCTTCAAAAACACTACCGTACACTTCCCGTAACCACTTCAAATTCACTGTATTGGGGTAATTCGATGCACTGAACACGATGCACATACGGCAAACGCTAACAGTCGACCGTTCTCGAGTTATCACCGAATTGCTCGATTTTCGAAAAAAACAAGTTTCTGCCGAAACACTATCGTACACTTCCCGTAACTACTTCAAATTCACTGTATTGGGGTAATTCGATGCGCTGAACACGATGCAACATACGGCAAACGCTAATATTCGACCGTTCTCGAGTTATCATCAAAACAGTGAGGACTATGAAAAACGTGCTTTTCAGCGCGTGAAACGCTCGAATATCGCATAAACGGGTTTTCCTTCAAAAACACTACCGTACACTTCCCGTAACCACTTCAAATTCACTGTATTGGGGTAATTCGATGCACTGAACACGATGCAACATACGGCAAACGCTAACATTCGACCGTTCTCGAGTTATCACCGAATTGCTCGATTTTCGAAAAAAACAAGTTTCTGCCAAAACACTATCGTACACTTCCCGTAACTACTTCAAATTCACTGTATTGGGGTAATTCGATGCGCTGAACACGATGCAACATACGGCAAACGCTAACATTCGACCGTTCTCGAGTTATCATCAAAACAGTGAGGACTATGAAAAACGTGCTTTTCAGCGCGTGAAACGCTCGAATATCGCATAAACGGGTTTTCCTTCAAAAACACTACCGTACACTTCCCGTAACCACTTCAAATTCACTCTATAGAGGTAGTTCGAGGCGCTGGACACGATGCAACATATGGCGAACGCTAACATTCGACCGTTCTCGAGTTATCACCGAATTGCTCGATTTTCGAAAAAAACAAGTTTCTGCCAAAACACTATCGTACACTTCCCGTAACTACTTCAAATTCACTGTATTGGGGTAATTCGATGCGCTGAACACGATGCAACATACGGCAAACGCTAACATTCGACCGTTCTCGAGTTATCACCGAATTGCTCGATTTTTGAAAAAAACAAGTTTCTGCCAAAACACTATCGTACACTTCCCGTAACTACTTCAAATTCACTGTATTGACGTAATTCGATGCGCTGAACACGATGCAACATACGGCAAACGCTAGCATTCGACCGTTCTCGAGTGATCATCAAAACAGTGAGGACTATGAAAAACGTGCTTTTCAGCGCGTGAAACGCTCGAATATCGCATAAACGGGTTTTCCTTCAAAAACACTACCGTACACTTCCCGTAACCACTTCAAATTCACTCTATAGAGGTAGTTCGAGGCGCTGGACACGATGCAACATACGGCGAACGCTAACATTCGACCGTTCTCGAGTTATCACCGAATTGCTCGATTTTCGAAAAAAACAAGTTTCTTTCAAAACACTATCGTACACTTCCCGTAACTACTTCAAAATCACTGTATTGGGGTAATTCGATGCGCTGAACACGATGCAACATACGGCAAACGCTAACATTCGACCGTTCTCGAGTTATCACCGAATTGCTCGATTTTTGAAAAAAACAAGTTTCTGCCAAAACACTATCGTACACTTCCCGTAACTACTTCAAATTCACTGTATTGGGGTAATTCGATGCACTGAACACGATGCAACATACGGCAAACGCTAACATTCGACCGTTCTCGAGTTATCACCGAATTGCTCGATTTTCGAAAAAAACAAGTTTGTGCCAAAACACTATCGTACACTTCCCGTAACTACTTCAAATTCACTGTATTGGGGTAATTCGATGCGCTGAACACGATGCAACATACGGCAAACGCTAACATTCGACCGTTCTCGAGTTATCATCAAAACAGTGAGGACTATGAAAAACGTGCTTTTCAGCGCGTGAAACGCTCGAATATCGCATAAACGGGTTTTCCTTCAAAAACACTACCGTACACTTCCCGTAACCACTTCAAATTCACTGTATTGGGGTAATTCGATGCACTGAACACGATGCACATACGGCAAACGCTAACAGTCGACCGTTCTCGAGTTATCACCGAATTGCTCGATTTTCGAAAAAAACAAGTTTCTGCCGAAACACTACCGTACACTTCCCGTAACCACTTCAAATTCACTGTATTGGGGTAATTCGATGCGCTGAACACGATGCCACATACGGCAAACGCTAACATTCGACCGTTCTCGAGTTATCATCAAAACAGTGAGGACTATGAAAAACGTGCTTTTCAGCGCGTGAAACGCTCGAATATCGCAGCAAACGGGTTTTCCTTCAAAAACACTACCGTACACTTCCCGTAACCACTTCAAATTCACTGTATTGGGGTAATTCGATGCACTGAACACGATGCACATACGGCAAACGCTAACAGTCGACCGTTCTCGAGTTATCACCGAATTGCTCGATTTTCGAAAAAAACTAGTTTCTGCCGAAACACTATCGTACACTTCCCGTAACTACTTCAAATTCACTGTATTGGGGTAATTCGATGCGCTGAACACGATGCAACATACGGCAAACGCTAATATTCGACCGTTCTCGAGTTATCATCAAAACAGTGAGGACTATGAAAAACGTGCTTTTCAGCGCGTGAAACGCTCGAATATCGCATAAACGGGTTTTCCTTCAAAAACACTACCGTACACTTCCCGTAACCACTTCAAATTCACTGTATTGGGGTAATTCGATGCACTGAACACGATGCAACATACGGCAAACGCTAACATTCGACCGTTCTGGAGTTATCACCGAATTGCTCGATTTTCGAAAAAAACAAGTTTCTGCCAAAACACTATCGTACACTTCCCGTAACTACTTCAAATTCACTGTATTGGGGTAATTCGATGCGCTGAACACGATGCAACATACGGCAAACGCTAACATTCGACCGTTCTCGAGTTATCATCAAAACAGTGAGGACTATGAAAAACGTGCTTTTCAGCGCGTGAAACGCTCGAATATCGCATAAACGGGTTTTCCTTCAAAAACACTACCGTACACTTCCCGTAACCACTTCAAATTCACTCTATAGAGGTAGTTCGAGGCGCTGGACACGATGCAACATATGGCGAACGCTAACATTCGACCGTTCTCGAGTTATCACCGAATTGCTCGATTTTCGAAAAAAACAAGTTTCTGCCAAAACACTATCGTACACTTCCCGTAACTACTTCAAATTCACTGTATTGGGGTAATTCGATGCGCTGAACACGATGCAACATACGGCAAACGCTAACATTCGACCGTTCTCGAGTTATCATCAAAACAGTGAGGACTATGAAAAACGTGCTTTTCAGCGCGTGAAACGCTCGAATATCGCATAAACGGGTTTTCCTTCTAAAACACTACCGTACACTTCCCGTAACCACTTCAAATTCACTGTATTGGGGTAATTCGATGCACTGAACACGATGCAACATACGGCAAACGCTAACATTCGACCGTTCTCGAGTTATCACCGAATTGCTCGATTTTCGAAAAAAAACAAGTTTCTGCCAAAACACTATCGTACACTTCCCGTAACTACTTCAAATTCACTGTATTGGGGTAATTCGATGCGCTGAACACGATGCAACATACGGCAAAAGCTAACATTCGACCGTTCTCGAGTTATCATCAAAACAGTGAGGACTATGAAAAACGTGCTTTTCAGCGCGTGAAACGCTCGAATATCGCATAAACGGGTTTTCCTTCAAAAACACTACCGTACACTTCCCGTAACCACTTCAAATTCACTCTATAGAGGTAGTTCGAGGCGCTGGACACGATGCAACATACGGCGAACGCTAACATTCGACCGTTCTCGAGTTATCACCGAATTGCTCGATTTTCGAAAAAAACAAGTTTCTGCCAAAACACTATCGTACACTTCCCGTAACTACTTCAAATTCACTGTATTGGGGTAATTCGATGCGCTGAACACGATGCAACATACGGCAAACGCTAACATTCGACCGTTCTCGAGTTATCACCGAATTGCTCGATTTTTGAAAAAAACAAGTTTCTGCCAAAACACTATCGTACACTTCCCGTAACTACTTCAAATTCACTGTATTGACGTAATTCGATGCGCTGAACACGATGCAACATACGGCAAACGCTAGCATTCGACCGTTCTCGAGTGATCATCAAAACAGTGAGGACTATGAAAAACGTGCTTTTCAGCGCGTGAAACGCTCGAATATCGCATAAACGGGTTTTCCTTCAAAAACACTACCGTACACTTCCCGTAACCACTTCAAATTCACTCTATAGAGGTAGTTCGAGGCGCTGGACACGATGCAACATACGGCGAACGCTAACATTCGACCGTTCTCGAGTTATCACCGAATTGCTCGATTTTCGAAAAAAACAAGTTTCTTTCAAAACACTATCGTACACTTACCGTAACTACTTCAAATTCACTGTATTGGGGTAATTCGATGCGCTGAACACGATGCAACATACGGCAAACGCTAACATTCGACCGTTCTCGAGTTATCACCGAATTGCTCGATTTTTGAAAAAAACAAGTTTCTGCCAAAACACTATCGTACACTTCCCGTAACTACTTCAAATTCACTGTATTGGGGTAATTCGATGCACTGAACACGATGCAACATACGGCAAACGCTAACATTCGACCGTTCTCGAGTTATCACCGAATTGCTCGATTTTCGAAAAAAACAAGTTTGTGCCAAAACACTATCGTACACTTCCCGTAACTACTTCAAATTCACTGTATTGGGGTAATTCGATGCGCTGAACACGATGCAACATACGGCAAACGCTAACATTCGACCGTTCTCGAGTTATCATCAAAACAGTGAGGACTATGAAAAACGTGCTTTTCAGCGCGTGAAACGCTCGAATATCGCATAAACGGGTTTTCCTTCTAAAACACTACCGTACACTTCCCGTAACCACTTCAAATTCACTGTATTGGGGTAATTCGATGCACTGAACACGATGCAACATACGGCAAACGCTAACATTCGACCGTTCTCGAGTTATCATCAAAACAGTGAGGACTATGAAAAACGTGCTTTTCAGCGCGTGAAACGCTCGAATATCGCATAAACGGGTTTTCCTTCAAAAACACTACCGTACACTTCCCGTAACCACTTCAAATTCACTGTATTGGGGTAATTCGATGCACTGAACACGATGCAACATACGGCAAACGCTAACATTCGACCGTTCTCGAGTTATCACCGAATTGCTCGATTTTCGAAAAAAACAAGTTTCTGCCAAAACACTATCGTACACTTCCCGTAACTACTTCAAATTCACTGTATTGGGGTAATTCGATGCGCTGAACACGATGCAACATACGGCAAACGCTAACATCCGACCGTTCTCGAGTTATCACCGAATTGCTCGATTTTTGAAAAAAACAAGTTTCTGCCAAAACACTATCGTACACTTCCCGTAACTACTTCAAATTCACTGTATTGGGGTAATTCGATGCGCTGAACACGATGCAACATACGGGAAACGCTAACATTCGACCGTTCTCGAGTTATCATCAAAACAGTGAGGACTATGAAAAACGTGCTTTTCAGCGCGTGAAACGCTCGAATATCGCATAAACGGGTTTTCCTTCTAAAACACTACCGTACACTTCCCGTAAACACTTCAAATTCACTGTATTGGGGTAATTCGATGCACTGAACACGATGCAACATACGGCAAACGCTAACATTCGACCGTTCTCGAGTTATCACCGAATTGCTCGATTTTCGAAAAAAAACAAGTTTCTGCCAAAACACTATCGTACACTTCCCGTAACTACTTCAAATTCACTGTATTGGGGTAATTCGATGCGCTGAACACGATGCAACATACGGCAAACGCTAACATTCGACCGTTCTCGAGTTATCATCAAAACAGTGAGGACTATGAAAAACGTGCTTTTCAGCGCGTGAAACGCTCGAATATCGCATAAACGGGTTTTCCTTCAAAAACACTACCGTACACTTCCCGTAACCACTTCAAATTCACTCTATAGAGGTAGTTCGAGGCGCTGGACACGATGCAACATACGGCGAACGCTAACATTCGACCGTTCTCGAGTTATCACCGAATTGCTCGATTTTCGAAAAAAACAAGTTTCTGCCAAAACACTATCGTACACTTCCCGTAACTACTTCAAATTCACTGTATTGGGGTAATTCGATGCGCTGAACACGATGCAACATACGGCAAACGCTAACATTCGACCGTTCTCGAGTTATCACCGAATTGCTCGATTTTTGAAAAAAACAAGTTTCTGCCAAAACACTATCGTACACTTCCCGTAACTACTTCAAATTCACTGTATTGGGGTAATTCGATGCACTGAACACGATGCAACATACGGCAAACGCTAACATTCGACCGTTCTCGAGTTATCACCGAATTGCTCGATTTTCGAAAAAAACAAGTTTGTGCCAAAACACTATCGTACACTTCCCGTAACTACTTCAAATTCACTGTATTGGGGTAATTCGATGCGCTGAACACGATGCAACATACGGCAAACGCTAACATTCGACCGTTCTCGAGTTATCATCAAAACAGTGAGGACTATGAAAAACGTGCTTTTCAGCGCGTGAAACGCTCGAATATCGCATAAACGGGTTTTCCTTCAAAAACACTACCGTACACTTCCCGTAACCACTTCAAATTCACTGTATTGGGGTAATTCGATGCACTGAACACGATGCACATACGGCAAACGCTAACAGTCGACCGTTCTCGAGTTATCACCGAATTGCTCGATTTTCGAAAAAAACAAGTTTCTGCCGAAACACTACCGTACACTTCCCGTAACCACTTCAAATTCACTGTATTGGGGTAATTCGATGCGCTGAACACGATGCCACATACGGCAAACGCTAACATTCGACCGTTCTTGAGTTATCATCAAAACAGTGAGGACTATGAAAAACGTGCTTTTCAGCGCGTGAAACGCTCGAATATCGCAGCAAACGGGTTTTCCTTCAAAAACACTACCGTACACTTCCCGTAACCACTTCAAATTCACTGTATTGGGGTAATTCGATGCACTGAACACGATGCACATACGGCAAACGCTAACAGTCGACCGTTCTCGAGTTATCACCGAATTGCTCGATTTTCGAAAAAAAACAAGTTTCTGCCGAAACACTATCGTACACTTCCCGTAACTACTTCAAATTCACTGTATTGGGGTAATTCGATGCGCTGAACACGATGCAACATACGGCAAACGCTAATATTCGACCGTTCTCGAGTTATCATCAAAACAGTGAGGACTATGAAAAACGTGCTTTTCAGCGCGTGAAACGCTCGAATATCGCATAAACGGGTTTTCCTTCAAAAACACTACCGTACACTTCCCGCAACCACTTCAAATTCACTGTATTGGGGTAATTCGATGCACTGAACACGATGCAACATACGGCAAACGCTAACATTCGACCGTTCTCGAGTTATCACCGAATTGCTCGATTTTCGAAAAAAACAAGTTTCTGCCAAAACACTATCGTACACTTCCCGTAACTACTTCAAATTCACTGTATTGGGGTAATTCGATGCGCTGAACACGATGCAACATACGGCAAACGCTAACATTCGACCGTTCTCGAGTTATCATCAAAACAGTGAGGACTATGAAAAACGTGCTTTTCAGCGCGTGAAACGCTCGAATATCGCATAAACGGGTTTTCCTTCAAAAACACTACCGTACACTTCCCGTAACCACTTCAAATTCACTCTATAGAGGTAGTTCGAGGCGCTGGACACGATGCAACATACGGCGAACGCTAACATTCGACCGTTCTCGAGTTATCACCGAATTGCTCGATTTTCGAAAAAAACAAGTTTCTGCCAAAACACTATCGTACACTTCCCGTAACTACTTCAAATTCACTGTATTGGGGTAATTCGAAGCGCTGAACACGAGGCAACATACGGCAAACGCTAACATTCGACCGTTCTCGAGTTATCACCGAATTGCTCGATTTTTGAAAAAAACAAGTTTCTGCCAAAACACTATCGTACACTTCCCGTAACTACTTCAAATTCACTGTATTGACGTAATTCGATGCGCTGAACACGATGCAACTTACGGCAAACGCTAACATTCGACCGTTCTCGAGTGATCATCAAAACAGTGAGGACTATGAAAAACGTGCTTTTCAGCGCGTGAAACGCTCGAATATCGCATAAACGGGTTTTCCTTCAAAAACACTACCGTACACTTCCCGTAACCACTTCAAATTCACTCTATAGAGGTAGTTCGAGGCGCTGGGCACGATGCAACATACGGCGAACGCTAACATTCGACCGTTCTCGAGTTATCACCGAATTGCTCGATTTTCGAAAAAAAACAAGTTTCTGCCAAAACACTATCGTACACTTCCCGTAACTACTTCAAATTCACTGTATTCGGGTAAGTCGATGCGCTGAACACGATGCAACATACGGCAAACGCTAACATTCGACCGTTCTCGAGTTATCACCGAATTGCTCGATTTTTGAAAAAAACAAGTTTCTGCCAAAACACTATCGTACACTTCCCGTAACTACTTCAAATTCACTGTATTGACGTAATTCGATGCGCTGAACACGATGCAACATACGGCAAACGCTAACATTCGACCGTTCTCGAGTTATCATCAAAACAGTGAGGACTATGAAAAACGTGCTTTTCAGCGCGTGAAACGCTCGAATATCGCATAAACGGGTTTTCCTTCAAAAACACTACCGTACACTTCCCGTAACCACTTCAAATTCACTGTATTGGGGTAATTCGATGCGCTGAACACGATGCAACATACGGCAAACGCTAACATTCGACCGTTCTCGAGTTATCACCGAATTGCTCGATTTTTGAAAAAAACAAGTTTCTGCCAAAACACTATCGTACACTTCCCGTAACTACTTCAAATTCACTGTATTGACGTAATTCGATGCGCTGAACACGATGCAACATACGGCAAACGCTAACATTCGACCGTTCTCGAGTTATCATCAAAACAGTGAGGACTATGAAAAACGTGCTTTTCGGCGCGTGAAACGCTCGAATATCGCATAAACGGGTTTTCCTTCAAAAACACTACCGTACACTTCCCGTAACCACTTCAAATTCACTGTATTGGCGTAATTCGCTGCGCTGAACACGATGCAACATACGGCAAACGCTAACATTCGACCGTTCTCGAGTTATCACCGAATTGCTCGATTTTCGAAAAAAACAAGTTTCTGCCAAAACACTATCGTACACTTCCCGTAACTACTTCAAATTCACTGTATTGGGGTAATTCGATGCGCTGAACACGATGCAACATACGGCAAACGCTAACATTCGACCGTTCTCGAGTTATCATCAAAACAGTGAGGACTATGAAAAACGTGCTTTTCAGCGCGTGAAACGCTCGAATATCGCATAAACGGGTTTTCCTTCAAAAACACTACCGTACACTTCCCGTAACCACTTCAAATTCACTCTATAGAGGTAGTTCGAGGCGCTGGACACGATGCAACATACGGCGAACACTAACATTCGACCGTTCTCGAGTTATCACCGAATTGCTCGATTTTCGAAAAAAACAAGTTTCTGCCAAAACACTATCGTACACTTCCCGTAACTACTTCAAATTCACTGTATTGGGGTAATTCGATGCGCTGAACACGATGCAACATACGGCAAACGCTAACATTCGACCGTTCTCGAGTTATCATCAAAACAGTGAGGACTATGAAAAACGTGCTTTTCAGCGCGTGAAACGCTCGAATATCGCATAAACGGGTTTTCCTTCAAAAACACTACCGTACACTTCCCGTAACCACTTCAAACTCACTGTATTGGGGTAATTCGATGCGCTGAACACGATGCAACATACGGCAAACGCTAACATTCGACCGTCCTCGAGTTATCATCAAAACAGTGAGGACTATGAAAAACGTGCTTTTCAGCGCGTGAAACGCTCGAATATCGCATAAACGGGTTTTCCTTCAAAAACACTACCGTACACTTCCCGTAACCACTTCAAATTCACTGTATTGGGGTAATTCGATGCGCTGAACACGATGCAACATACGGCAAACGCTAACATTCGACCGTTCTCGAGTTATCATCAAAACAGTGAGGACTATGAAAAACGTGCTTTTCAGTGCGTGAAACGCTCGAATATCGCATAAACGGGTTTTCCTTCAAAAACACTACCGTACACTTCCCGTAACCACTTCAAATTCACTGTATTGGGGTAATTCGATGCACTGAACACGATGCAACATACGGCAAACGCTAACATTCGACCGTTCTCGAGTTATCACCGAATTGCTCGATTTTCGAAAAAAAAAAGTTTCTGCCAAAACACTATCGTACACTTCCCGTAACTACTTCAAATTCACTGTATTGGGGTAATTCGATGCGCTGAACACGATGCAACATACGGCAAACGCTAATATTCGACCGTTCTCGAGTTATCATCAAAACAGTGAGGACAATGAAAAACGTGCTTTTCAGCGCGTGAAACGCTCGAATATCGCATAAACGGGTTTTCCTTCAAAAACACTACCGTACACTTCCCGTAACCACTTCAAATTCACTGTATTGGGGTAATTCGATGCGCTGAACACGATGCAACATACGGCAAACGCTAACATTCGACCGTCCTCGAGTTATCATCAAAACAGTGAGGACTATGAAAAACGTGCTTTTCAGCGCGTGAAACGCTCGAATATCGCATAAACGGGTTTTCCTTCAAAAACACTACCGTACACTTCCCGTAACCACTTCAAATTCACTGTATTGGGGTAATTCGATGCGCTGAACACGATGCAACATACGGCAAACGCTAACATTCGACCGTTCTCGAGTTATCATCAAAACAGTGAGGACTATGAAAAACGTGCTTTTCAGTGCGTGAAACGCTCGAATATCGCATAAACGGGTTTTCCTTCAAAAACACTACCGTACACTTCCCGTAACCACTTCAAATTCACTGTATTGGGGTAATTCGATGCACTGAACACGATGCAACATACGGCAAACGCTAACATTCGACCGTTCTCGAGTTATCACCGAATTGCTCGATTTTCGAAAAAAAAAAGTTTCTGCCAAAACACTATCGTACACTTCCCGTAACTACTTCAAATTCACTGTATTGGGGTAATTCGATGCGCTGAACACGATGCAACATACGGCAAACGCTAATATTCGACCGTTCTCGAGTTATCATCAAAACAGTGAGGACAATGAAAAACGTGCTTTTCAGCGCGTGAAACGCTCGAATATCGCATAAACGGGTTTTCCTTCAAAAACACTACCGTACACTTCCCGTAACCACTTCAAATTCACTGTATTGGGGTAATTCGATGCACTGAACACGATGCAACATACGGCAAACGCTAACATTCGACCGTTCTCGAGTTATCACCGAATTGCTCGATTTTCGAAAAAAACAAGTTTCTGCCAAAACACTATCGTACACTTCCCGTAACTACTTCAAATTCACTGTATTGGGGTAATTCGATGCGCTGAACACGATGCAACATACGGCAAACGCTAACATCCGACCGTTCTCGAGTTATCACCGAATTGCTCGATTTTTGAAAAAAACAAGTTTCTGCCAAAACACTATCGTACACTTCCCGTAACTACTTCAAATTCACTGTATTGACGTAATTCGATGCGCTGAACACGATGCAACATACGGCAAACGCTAACATTCGACCGTTCTCGAGTTATCATCCAAACAGTGAGGACTATGAAAAACGTGCTTTTCAGCGCGTGAAACGCTCGAATATCGCATAAACGGTTTTCCTTCAAAAACACTACCGTACACTTCCCGTAACCACTTCAAATTCACTGTATTGGGGTAATTCGATGCACTGAACACGATGCAACATACGGCAAACGCTAACATTCGACCGTTCTCGAGTTATCACCGAATTGCTCGATTTTCGAAAAAAACAAGTTTCTGCCAAAACACTATCGTACACTTCCCGTAACTACTTCAAATTCATTGTATTGGGGTAATTCGATGCGCTGAACACGATGCAACATACGGCAAACGCTAACATCCGACCGTTCTCGAGTTATCACCGAATTGCTCGATTTTTGAAAAAAACAAGTTTCTGCCAAAACACTATCGTACACTTCCCGTAACTACTTCAAATTCACTGTATTGGGGTAATTCGATGCGCTGAACACGATGCAACATACGGCAAACGCTAACATTCGACCGTTCTCGAGTTATCATCAAAACAGTGAGGACTATGAAAAATGTGCTTTTCAGCGCGTGAAACGCTCGAATATCGCATAAACGGGTTTTCCTTCAAAAACACTACCGTACACTTCCCGTAACCACTTCAAATTCACTCTATAGAGGTAGTTCGAGGCGCTGGACACGATGCAACATACGGCGAACGCTAACATTCGACCGTTCTCGAGTTATCACCGAATTGCTCGATTTTCGAAAAAAACAAGTTTCTGCCAAAACACTATCGTACACTTCCCGTAACTACTTCAAATTCACTGTATTGGGGTAATTCGATGCGCTGAACACGATGCAACATACGGCAAACGCTAACATCCGACCGTTCTCGAGTTATCACCGAATTGCTCGATTTTTGAAAAAAACAAGTTTCTGCCAAAACACTATCGTACACTTCCCGTAACTACTTCAAATTCACTGTATTGGGGTAATTCGATGCGCTGAACACGATGCAACATACGGCAAACGCTAACATTCGACCGTTCTCGAGTTATCATCAAAACAGTGAGGACTATGAAAAACGTGCTTTTCAGCGCGTGAAACGCTCGAATATCGCATAAACGGGTTTTCCTTCTAAAACACTAGCGTACACTTCCCGTAACCACTTCAAATTCACTGTATTGGGGTAATTCGATGCACTGAACACGATGCAACATACGGCAAACGCTAACATTCGACCGTTCTCGAGTTATCACCGAATTGCTCGATTTTCGAAAAAAACAAGTTTCTGCCAAAACACTATCGTACACTTCCCGTAACTACTTCAAATTCACTGTATTGGGGTAATTCGATGCGCTGAACACGATGCAACATACGGCGAACGCTAACATTCGACCGTTCTCGAGTTATCACCGAATTGCTCGATTTTCGAAAAAAACAAGTTTCTGCCAAAACACTATCGTACACTTCCCGTAACTACTTCAAATTCACTGTATTGGGGTAATTCGATGCGCTGAACACGATGCAACATACGGCAAACGCTAACATTCGACCGTTCTCGAGTTATCACCGAATTGCTCGATTTTTGAAAAAAACAAGTTTCTGCCAAAACACTATCGTACACTTCCCGTAACTACTTCAAATTCACTGTATTGACGTAATTCGATGCGCTGAACGCGATGCAACATACGGCAAACGCTAACATTCGACCGTTCTCGAGTTATCATCCGAACAGTGAGGACTATGAAAAACGTGCTTTTCAGCGCGTGAAACGCTCGAATATCGCATAAACGGGTTTTCCTTCAAAAACACGACCGTACACTTCCCGTAACCACTTCAAATTCACTCTATAGAGGTAGTTCGAGGCGCTGGACACGATGCAACATACGGCGAACGCTAACATTCGACCGTTCTCGAGTTATCACCGAATTGCTCGATTTTCGAAAAAAAACAAGTTTCTGCCAAAACACTATCGTACACTTCCCGTAACTACTTCAAATTCACTGTATTGGGGTAATTCGATGCGCTGAACACGATGCAACATACGGCAAACGCTAACATTCGACCGTTCTCGAGTTATCATCAAAACAGTGAGGACTATGAAAAACGTGCTTTTCAGCGCGTGAAACGCTCGAATATCGCATAAACGGGTTTTCCTTCTAAAACACTACCGTACACTTCCCGTAACCACTTCAAATTCACTGTATTGGGGTAATTCGATGCACTGAACACGATGCAACATACGGCAAACGCTAACATTCGACCGTTCTCGAGTTATCACCGAATTGCTCGATTTTCGAAAAAAACAAGTTTCTGCCAAAACACTATCGTACACTTCCCGTAACTACTTCAAATTCACTGTATTGGGGTAATTCAATGCCCTGAACATGATGCAACATACGGCAAACGCTAACATTCGACCGTTCTCGAGTTATCACCGAATTGCTCGATTTTTGAAAAAAACAAGTTTCTGCCAAAACACTATCGTACACTTCCCGTAACTACTTCAAATTCACTGTATTGACGTAATTCGATGCGCTGAACACGATGCAACATACGGCAAACGCTAACATTCGACCGTTCTCGAGTTATCATCCAAACAGTGAGGACTATGAAAAACGTGCTTTTCAGCGCGTGAAACGCTCGAATATCGCATAAACGGTTTTCCTTCAAAAACACTACCGTACACTTCCCGTAACCACTTCAAATTCACTGTATTGGGGTAATTCGATGCACTGAACACGATGCAACATACGGCAAACGCTAACATTCGACCGTTCTCGAGTTATCACCGAATTGCTCGATTTTCGAAAAAAACAAGTTTCTGCCAAAACACTATCGTACACTTCCCGTAACTACTTCAAATTCACTGTATTGGGGTAATTCGATGCGCTGAACACGATGCAACATACGGCAAACGCTAACATTCGACCGTTCTCGAGTTATCACCGAATTGCTCGATTTTTGAAAAAAACAAGTTTCTGCCAAAACACTATCGTACACTTCCCGTAACTACTTCAAATTCACTGTATTGGGGTAATTCGATGCGCTGAACACGATGCAACATACGGCAAACGCTAACATTCGACCGTTCTCGAGTTATCATCCAAACAGTGAGGACTATGAAAAACGTGCTTTTCAGCGCGTGAAACGCTCGAATATCGCATAAACGGTTTTCCTTCAAAAACACTACCGTACACTTCCCGTAACCACTTCAAATTCACTGTATTGGGGTAATTCGATGCACTGAACACGATGCAACATACGGCAAACGCTAACATTCGACCGTTCTCGAGTTATCATCAAAACAGTGAGGACTATGAAAAACGTGCTTTTCAGCGCGTGAAACGCTCGAATATCGCATAAACGGGTTTTCCTTCAAAAACACTACCGTACACTTCCCGTAACCACTTCAAATTCACTCTATAGAGGTAGTTCGAGGCGCTGGACACGATGCAACATACGGCGAACGCTAACATTCCACCGTTCTCGAGTTATCACCGAATTGCTCGATTTTTGAAAAAAACAAGTTTCTGCCAAAACACTATCGTACACTTCCCGTAACTACTTCAAATTCACTGTATTGACGTAATTCGATGCGCTGAACACGATGCAACATACGGCAAACGCTAACATTCGACCGTTCTCGAGTTATCATCAAAACAGTGAGGACTATGAAAAACGTGCTCTTCAGCGCGTGAAACGCTCGAATATCGCATAAACGGGTTTTCCTTCAAAAACACTACCGTACACTTCCCGTAACCACTTCAAATTCACTGTATTGGCGTAATTCGATGCGCTGAACACGATGCAACATACGGCAAACGCTAACATTCGACCGTTCTCGAGTTATCACCGAATTGCTCGATTTTCGAAAAAAACAAGTTTCTGCCAAAACACTATCGTACACTTCCCGTAACTACTTCAAATTCACTGTATTGGGGTAATTCGATGCGCTGAACACGATGCAACATACGGCAAACGCTAACATTCGACCGTTCTCGAGTTATCATCAAAACAGTGAGGACTATGAAAAACGTGCTTTTCAGCGCGTGAAACGCTCGAATATCGCATAAACGGGTTTTCCTTCAAAAACACTACCGTACACTTCCCGTAACCACTTCAAATTCACTCTATAGAGGTAGTTCGAGGCGCTGGACACGATGCAACATACGGCAAACGCTAACATTCGACCGTTCTCGAGTTATCACCGAATTGCTCGATTTTCGAAAAAAAAAAGTTTCTGCCAAAACACTATCGTACACTTCCCGTAACTACTTCAAATTCACTGTATAGGGGTAATTCGATGCGCTGAACACGATGCAACATACGGCGAACGCTAACATTCGACCGTTCTCGAGTTATCACCGAATTGCTCGATTTTCGAAGAAAACAAGTTTCTGCCAAAACACTATCGTACACTTCCCGTAACTACTTCAAATTCACTGTATTGGGGTAATTCGATGCGCTGAACACGATGCAACATACGGCAAACGCTAACATTCGACCGTTCTCGAGTTATCATCAACAGTGAGGACTATGAAAAACGTGCTTTTCAGCGCGTGAAACGCTCGAATATCGCATAAACGGGTTTTCCTTCGAAAACACTACCGTACACTTCCAGTAACCACTTCAAATTCACTGTATTGGGGTAATTCGATGCACTGAACACGATGCAACATACGGCAAACGCTAACATTCCACCGTTCTCGAGTTATCACCGAATTGCTCGATTTTCGAAAAAAACAAGTTTGTGCCAAAACACTATCGTACACTTCCCGTAACTACTTCAAATTCACTGTATTGGAGTAATTCGATGCGCTGAACACGATGCAACATACGGCAAACGCTAACATTCGACCGTTCTCGAGTTATCATCAAAACAGTGAGGACTATGAAAAACGTGCTTTTCAGCGCGTGAAACGCTCGAATATCGCATAAACGGGTTTTCCTTCAAAAACACTACCGTACACTTCCCGTAACCACTTCAAATTCACTCTATAGAGGTAGTTCGAGGCGCTGGACACGATGCAACATACGGCGAACGCTAACATTCGACCGTTCTCGAGTTATCACCGAATTGCTCGATTTTCGAAAAAAACAAGTTTCTGCCAAAACACTATCGTACACTTCCCGTAACTACTTCAAATTCACTGTATTGGGGTAATTCGAAGCGCTGAACACGAGGCAACATACGGCAAACGCTAACATTCGACCGTTCTCGAGTTATCACCGAATTGCTCGATTTTTGAAAAAAAACAAGTTTCTGCCAAAACACTATCGTACACTTCCCGTAACTACTTCAAATTCACTGTATTGACGTAATTCGATGCGCTGAACACGATGCAACTTACGGCAAACGCTAACATTCGACCGTTCTCGAGTGATCATCAAAACAGTGAGGACTATGAAAAACGTGCTTTTCAGCGCGTGAAACGCTCGAATATCGCATAAACGGGTTTTCCTTCAAAAACACTACCGTACACTTCCCGTAACCACTTCAAATTCACTCTATAGAGGTAGTTCGAGGCGCTGGGCACGATGCAACATACGGCGAACGCTAACATTCGACCGTTCTCGAGTTATCACCGAATTGCTCGATTTTCGAAAAAAACAAGTTTCTGCCAAAACACTATCGTACACTTCCCGTAACTACTTCAAATTCACTGTATTCGGGTAAGTCGATGCGCTGAACACGATGCAACATACGGCAAACGCTAACATTCGACCGTTCTCGAGTTATCACCGAATTGCTCGATTTTTGAAAAAAACAAGTTTCTGCCAAAACACTATCGTACACTTCCCGTAACTACTTCAAATTCACTGTATTGACGTAATTCGATGCGCTGAACACGATGCAACATACGGCAAACGCTAACATTCGACCGTTCTCGAGTTATCATCAAAACAGTGAGGACTATGAAAAACGTGCTTTTCAGCGCGTGAAACGCTCGAATATCGCATAAACGGGTTTTCCTTCAAAAACACTACCGTACACTTCCCGTAACCACTTCAAATTCACTGTATTGGGGTAATTCGATGCGCTGAACACGATGCAACATACGGCAAACGCTAACATTCGACCGTTCTCGAGTTATCACCGAATTGCTCGATTTTTGAAAAAAACAAGTTTCTGCCAAAACACTATCGTACACTTCCCGTAACTACTTCAAATTCACTGTATTGACGTAATTCGATGCGCTGAACACGATGCAACATACGGCAAACGCTAACATTCGACCGTTCTCGAGTTATCATCAAAACAGTGAGGACTATGAAAAACGTGCTTTTCGGCGCGTGAAACGCTCGAATATCGCATAAACGGGTTTTCCTTCAAAAACACTACCGTACACTTCCCGTAACCACTTCAAATTCACTGTATTGGCGTAATTCGCTGCGCTGAACACGATGCAACATACGGCAAACGCTAACATTCGACCGTTCTCGAGTTATCACCGAATTGCTCGATTTTCGAAAAAAACAAGTTTCTGCCAAAACACTATCGTACACTTCCCGTAACTACTTCAAATTCACTGTATTGGGGTAATTCGATGCGCTGAACACGATGCAACATACGGCAAACGCTAACATTCGACCGTTCTCGAGTTATCATCAAAACAGTGAGGACTATGAAAAACGTGCTTTTCAGCGCGTGAAACGCTCGAATATCGCATAAACGGGTTTTCCTTCAAAAACACTACCGTACACTTCCCGTAACCACTTCAAATTCACTCTATAGAGGTAGTTCGAGGCGCTGGACACGATGCAACATACGGCGAACGCTAACATTCGACCGTTCTCGAGTTATCACCGAATTGCTCGATTTTCGAAAAAAACAAGTTTCTGCCAAAACACTATCGTACACTTCCCGTAACTACTTCAAATTCACTGTATTGGGGTAATTCGAAGCGCTGAACACGAGGCAACATACGGCAAACGCTAACATTCGACCGTTCTCGAGTTATCACCGAATTGCTCGATTTTTGAAAAAAACAAGTTTCTGCCAAAACACTATCGTACACTTCCCGTAACTACTTCAAATTCACTGTATTGACGTAATTCGATGCGCTGAACACGATGCAACTTACGGCAAACGCTAACATTCGACCGTTCTCGAGTGATCATCAAAACAGTGAGGACTATGAAAAACGTGCTTTTCAGCGCGTGAAACGCTCGAATATCGCATAAACGGGTTTTCCTTCAAAAACACTACCGTACACTTCCCGTAACCACTTCAAATTCACTCTATAGAGGTAGTTCGAGGCGCTGGGCACGATGCAACATACGGCGAACGCTAACATTCGACCGTTCTCGAGTTATCACCGAATTGCTCGATTTTCGAAAAAAACAAGTTTCTGCCAAAACACTATCGTACACTTCCCGTAACTACTTCAAATTCACTGTATTCGGGTAAGTCGATGCGCTGAACACGATGCAACATACGGCAAACGCTAACATTCGACCGTTCTCGAGTTATCACCGAATTGCTCGATTTTTGAAAAAAACAAGTTTCTGCCAAAACACTATCGTACACTTCCCGTAACTACTTCAAATTCACTGTATTGACGTAATTCGATGCGCTGAACACGATGCAACATACGGCAAACGCTAACATTCGACCGTTCTCGAGTTATCATCAAAACAGTGAGGACTATGAAAAACGTGCTTTTCAGCGCGTGAAACGCTCGAATATCGCATAAACGGGTTTTCCTTCAAAAACACTACCGTACACTTCCCGTAACCACTTCAAATTCACTGTATTGGGGTAATTCGATGCGCTGAACACGATGCAACATACGGCAAACGCTAACATTCGACCGTTCTCGAGTTATCACCGAATTGCTCGATTTTTGAAAAAAACAAGTTTCTGCCAAAACACTATCGTACACTTCCCGTAACTACTTCAAATTCACTGTATTGACGTAATTCGATGCGCTGAACACGATGCAACATACGGCAAACGCTAACATTCGACCGTTCTCGAGTTATCATCAAAACAGTGAGGACTATGAAAAACGTGCTTTTCGGCGCGTGAAACGCTCGAATATCGCATAAACGGGTTTTCCTTCAAAAACACTACCGTACACTTCCCGTAACCACTTCAAATTCACTGTATTGGCGTAATTCGCTGCGCTGAACACGATGCAACATACGGCAAACGCTAACATTCGACCGTTCTCGAGTTATCACCGAATTGCTCGATTTTCGAAAAAAACAAGTTTCTGCCAAAACACTATCGTACACTTCCCGTAACTACTTCAAATTCACTGTATTGGGGTAATTCGATGCGCTGAACACGATGCAACATACGGCAAACGCTAACATTCGACCGTTCTCGAGTTATCATCAAAACAGTGAGGACTATGAAAAACGTGCTTTTCAGCGCGTGAAACGCTCGAATATCGCATAAACGGGTTTTCCTTCAAAAACACTACCGTACACTTCCCGTAACCACTTCAAATTCACTCTATAGAGGTAGTTCGAGGCGCTGGACACGATGCAACATACGGCGAACACTAACATTCGACCGTTCTCGAGTTATCACCGAATTGCTCGATTTTCGAAAAAAACAAGTTTCTGCCAAAACACTATCGTACACTTCCCGTAACTACTTCAAATTCACTGTATTGGGGTAATTCGATGCGCTGAACACGATGCAACATACGGCAAACGCTAACATTCGACCGTTCTCGAGTTATCATCAAAACAGTGAGGACTATGAAAAACGTGCTTTTCAGCGCGTGAAACGCTCGAATATCGCATAAACGGGTTTTCCTTCAAAAACACTACCGTACACTTCCCGTAACCACTTCAAATTCACTGTATTGGGGTAATTCGATGCGCTGAACACGATGCAACATACGGCAAACGCTAACATTCGACCGTCCTCGAGTTATCATCAAAACAGTGAGGACTATGAAAAACGTGCTTTTCAGCGCGTGAAACGCTCGAATATCGCATAAACGGGTTTTCCTTCAAAAACACTACCGTACACTTCCCGTAACCACTTCAAATTCACTGTATTGGGGTAATTCGATGCGCTGAACACGATGCAACATACGGCAAACGCTAACATTCGACCGTTCTCGAGTTATCATCAAAACAGTGAGGACTATGAAAAACGTGCTTTTCAGTGCGTGAAACGCTCGAATATCGCATAAACGGGTTTTCCTTCAAAAACACTACCGTACACTTCCCGTAACCACTTCAAATTCACTGTATTGGGGTAATTCGATGCACTGAACACGATGCAACATACGGCAAACGCTAACATTCGACCGTTCTCGAGTTATCACCGAATTGCTCGATTTTCGAAAAAAAAAAGTTTCTGCCAAAACACTATCGTACACTTCCCGTAACTACTTCAAATTCACTGTATTGGGGTAATTCGATGCGCTGAACACGATGCAACATACGGCAAACGCTAATATTCGACCGTTCTCGAGTTATCATCAAAAGAGTGAGGACAATGAAAAACGTGCTTTTCAGCGCGTGAAACGCTCGAATATCGCATAAACGGGTTTTCCTTCAAAAACACTACCGTACACTTCCCGTAACCACTTCAAATTCACTGTATTGGGGTAATTCGATGCACTGAACACGATGCAACATACGGCAAACGCTAACATTCGACCGTTCTCGAGTTATCACCGAATTGCTCGATTTTCGAAAAAAAAAAGTTTCTGCCAAAACACTATCGTACACTTCCCGTAACTACTTCAAATTCACTGTATTGGGGTAATTCGATGCGCTGAACACGATGCAACATACGGCAAACGCTAATATTCGACCGTTCTCGAGTTATCATCAAAACAGTGAGGACAATGAAAAACGTGCTTTTCAGCGCGTGAAACGCTCGAATATCGCATAAACGGGTTTTCCTTCAAAAACACTACCGTACACTTCCCGTAACCACTTCAAATTCACTGTATTGGGGTAATTCGATGCACTGAACACGATGCAACATACGGCAAACGCTAACATTCGACCGTTCTCGAGTTATCACCGAATTGCTCGATTTTCGAAAAAAACAAGTTTCTGCCAAAACACTATCGTACACTTCCCGTAACTACTTCAAATTCACTGTATTGGGGTAATTCGATGCGCTGAACACGATGCAACATACGGCAAACGCTAACATTCGACCGTTCTCGAGTTATCATCAAAACAGTGATCACTATGAAAAACGTGCTTTTCAGCGCGTGAAACGCTCGAATATCGCATAAACGCGTTTTCCTTCAAAAACACTACCGTACACTTCCCGTAACCACTTCAAATTCACTGTATTGGGGTAATTCGATGCACTGAACACGATGCAACATACGGCAAACGCTAACATTCGACCGTTCTCGAGTTATCACCGAATTGCTCGATTTTCGAAAAAAACAAGTTTCTGCCAAAACACTATCGTACACTTCCCGTAACTACTTCAAATTCACTGTATTGGGGTAATTCGATGCGCTGAACACGATGCAACATACGGCAAACGCTAACATCCGACCGTTCTCGAGTTATCACCGAATTGCTCGATTTTTGAAAAAAACAAGTTTCTGCCAAAACACTATCGTACACTTCCCGTAACTACTTCAAATTCACTGTATTGACGTAATTCGATGCGCTGAACACGATGCAACATACGGCAAACGCTAACATTCGACCGTTCTCGAGTTATCATCCAAACAGTGAGGACTATGAAAAACGTGCTTTTCAGCGCGTGAAACGCTCGAATATCGCATAAACGGTTTTCCTTCAAAAACACTACCGTACACTTCCCGTAACCACTTCAAATTCACTGTATTGGGGTAATTCGATGCACTGAACACGATGCAACATACGGCAAACGCTAACATTCGACCGTTCTCGAGTTATCACCGAATTGCTCGATTTTCGAAAAAAACAAGTTTCTGCCAAAACACTATCGTACACTTCCCGTAACTACTTCAAATTCATTGTATTGGGGTAATTCGATGCGCTGAACACGATGCAACATACGGCAAACGCTAACATCCGACCGTTCTCGAGTTATCACCGAATTGCTCGATTTTTGAAAAAAACAAGTTTCTGCCAAAACACTATCGTACACTTCCCGTAACTACTTCAAATTCACTGTATTGGGGTAATTCGATGCGCTGAACACGATGCAACATACGGCAAACGCTAACATTCGACCGTTCTCGAGTTATCATCAAAACAGTGAGGACTATGAAAAACGTGCTTTTCAGCGCGTGAAACGCTCGAATATCGCATAAACGGGTTTTCCTTCTAAAACACTACCGTACACTTCCCGTAACCACTTCAAATTCACTGTATTGGGGTAATTCGATGCACTGAACACGATGCAACATACGGCAAACGCTAACATTCGACCGTTCTCGAGTTATCACCGAATTGCTGGATTTTCGAAAAAAACAAATTTCTGCCAAAACACTATCGTACACTTCCCGTAACTACTTCAAATTCACTGTATTGGGGTAATTCGATGCGCTGAACACGATGCAACATACGGCAAACGCTAACATTCGACCGTTCTCGAGTTATCATCAAAACAGTGAGGACTATGAAAAACGTGCTTTTCAGCGCGTGAAACGCTCGAATATCGCATAAACGGGTTTTCCTTCAAAAACACTACCGTACACTTCCCGTAACCACTTCAAATTCACTCTATAGAGGTAGTTCGAGGCGCTGGACACGATGCAACATACGGCGAACGCTAACATTCGACCGTTCTCGAGTTATCACCGAATTGCTCGATTTTCGAAAAAAACAAGTTTCTGCCAAAACACTATCGTACACTTCCCGTAACTACTTCAAATTCACTGTATTGGGGTAATTCGATGCGCTGAACACGATGCAACATACGGCAAACGCTAACATCCGACCGTTCTCGAGTTATCACCGAATTGCTCGATTTTTGAAAAAAACAAGTTTCTGCCAAAACACTATCGTACACTTCCCGTAACTACTTCAAATTCACTGTATTGGGGTAATTCGATGCGCTGAACACGATGCAACATACGGCAAACGCTAACATTCGACCGTTCTCGAGTTATCATCAAAACAGTGAGGACTATGAAAAACGTGCTTTTCAGCGCGTGAAACGCTCGAATATCGCATAAACGGGTTTTCCTTCTAAAACACTAGCGTACACTTCCCGTAACCACTTCAAATTCACTGTATTGGGGTAATTCGATGCACTGAACACGATGCAACATACGGCAAACGCTAACATTCGACCGTTCTCGAGTTATCACCGAATTGCTCGATTTTCGAAAAAAACAAGTTTCTGCCAAAACACTATCGTACACTTCCCGTAACTACTTCAAATTCACTGTATTGGGGTAATTCGATGCGCTGAACACGATGCAACATACGGCGAACGCTAACATTCGACCGTTCTCGAGTTATCACCGAATTGCTCGATTTTCGAAAAAAACAAGTTTCTGCCAAAACACTATCGTACACTTCCCGTAACTACTTCAAATTCACTGTATTGGGGTAATTCGATGCGCTGAACACGATGCAACATACGGCAAACGCTAACATTCGACCGTTCTCGAGTTATCACCGAATTGCTCGATTTTTGAAAAAAACAAGTTTCTGCCAAAACACTATCGTACACTTCCCGTAACTACTTCAAATTCACTGTATTGACGTAATTCGATGCGCTGAACACGATGCAACATACGGCAAACGCTAACATTCGACCGTTCTCGAGTTATCATCCAAACAGTGAGGACTATGAAAAACGTGCTTTTCAGCGCGTGAAACGCTCGAATATCGCATAAACGGGTTTTCCTTCAAAAACACGACCGTACACTTCCCGTAACCACTTCAAATTCACTCTATAGAGGTAGTTCGAGGCGCTGGACACGATGCAACATACGGCGAACGCTAACATTCGACCGTTCTCGAGTTATCACCGAATTGCTCGATTTTCGAAAAAAACAAGTTTCTGCCAAAACACTATCGTACACTTCCCGTAACTACTTCAAATTCACTGTATTGGGGTAATTCGATGCGCTGAACACGATGCAACATACGGCAAACGCTAACATTCGACCGTTCTCGAGTTATCATCAAAACAGTGAGGACTATGAAAAACGTGCTTTTCAGCGCGTGAAACGCTCGAATATCGCATAAACGGGTTTTCCTTCTAAAACACTACCGTACACTTCCCGTAACCACTTCAAATTCACTGTATTGGGGTAATTCGATGCACTGAACACGATGCAACATACGGCAAACGCTAACATTCGACCGTTCTCGAGTTATCACCGAATTGCTCGATTTTCGAAAAAAACAAGTTTCTGCCAAAACACTATCGTACACTTCCCGTAACTACTTCAAATTCACTGTATTGGGGTAATTCAATGCGCTGAACATGATGCAACATACGGCAAACGCTAACATTCGACCGTTCTCGAGTTATCACCGAATTGCTCGATTTTTGAAAAAAACAAGTTTCTGCCAAAACACTATCGTACACTTCCCGTAACTACTTCAAATTCACTGTATTGACGTAATTCGATGCGCTGAACACGATGCAACATACGGCAAACGCTAACATTCGACCGTTCTCGAGTTATCATCCAAACAGTGAGGACTATGAAAAACGTGCTTTTCAGCGCGTGAAACGCTCGAATATCGCATAAACGGTTTTCCTTCAAAAACACTACCGTACACTTCCCGTAACCACTTCAAATTCACTGTATTGGGGTAATTCGATGCACTGAACACGATGCAACATACGGCAAACGCTAACATTCGACCGTTCTCGAGTTATCACCGAATTGCTCGATTTTCGAAAAAAACAAGTTTCTGCCAAAACACTATCGTACACTTCCCGTAACTACTTCAAATTCACTGTATTGGGGTAATTCGATGCGCTGAACACGATGCAACATACGGCAAACGCTAACATTCGACCGTTCTCGAGTTATCACCGAATTGCTCGATTTTTGAAAAAAACAAGTTTCTGCCAAAACACTATCGTACACTTCCCGTAACTACTTCAAATTCACTGTATTGGGGTAATTCGATGCGCTGAACACGATGCAACATACGGCAAACGCTAACATTCGACCGTTCTCGAGTTATCATCCAAACAGTGAGGACTATGAAAAACGTGCTTTTCAGCGCGTGAAACGCTCGAATATCGCATAAACGGTTTTCCTTCAAAAACACTACCGTACACTTCCCGTAACCACTTCAAATTCACTGTATTGGGGTAATTCGATGCACTGAACACGATGCAACATACGGCAAACGCTAACATTCGACCGTTCTCGAGTTATAACCGAATTGCTCGATTTTCGAAAAAAACAAGTTTCTTCCAAAACAGTATCGTACACTTCCCGTAACTACTTCAAATTCACTGTATTGGGGTAATTCGATGCGCTGAACACGATGCAACATACGGCAAATGCTAATATTCGACCGTTCTCGAGTTATCATCAAAACAGTGAGGACTATGAAAAACGTGCTTTTCAGCGCGTGAAACGCTCGAATATCGCATAAACGGGTTTTCCTTCAAAAACACTACCGTACACTTCCCGTAACCACTTCAAATTCACTGTATTGGGGTAATTCGATGCACTGAACACGATGCAACATACGGCAAACGCTAACATTCGACCGTTCTCGAGTTATCACCGAATTGCTCGATTTTCGAAAAAAACAAGTTTCTGCCAAAACACTATCGTACACTTCCCGTAACTACTTCAAATTCACTGTATTGGGGTAATTCGATGCGCTGAATACGATGCAACATACGGCAAACGCTAATATTCGACCGTTCTCGAGTTATCATCAAAACAGTGAGGACTATGAAAAACGTGCTTTTCAGCGCGTGAAACGCTCGAATATCGCATAAACGGGTTTTCCTTCAAAAACACTACCGTACACTTCCCGTAACCACTTCAAATTCACTGTATTGGGGTAATTCGATGCACTGAACACGATGCAACATACGGCAAACGCTAACATTCGACCGTTCTCGAGTTATCACCGAATTGCTCGATTTTCGAAAAAAACAAGTTTCTGCCAAAACACTATCGTACACTTCCCGTAACTACTTCAAATTCACTGTATTGGGGTAATTCGATGGGCTGAACACGATGCAACATACGGCAAACGCTAACATTCGACCGTTCTCGAGTTATCATCAAAACAGTGAGGACTATGAAAAACGTGCTTTTCAGCGCGTGAAACGCTCGAATATCGCATAAACGGGTTTTCCTTCGAAAACACTATCGTATACTTCCCGTAACCACTTCAAATTCACTGTATTGGGGTAATTCGATGCACTGAACACGATGCAACATACGGCGAACGCTAACATTCGACCGTTCTCGAGTTATCACCGAATTGCTCGATTTTCGAAAAAAACAAGTTTCTGCCAAAACACTATCGTACACTTCCCGTAACTACTTCAAATTCACTGTATTGGGGTAATTCGATGCGCTGAACACGATGCAACATACGGCAAACGCTAACATTCGACCGTTCTCGAGTTATCACCGAATTGCTCGATTTTTGAAAAAAACAAGTTTCTGCCAAAACACTATCGTACACTTCCCGTAACTACTTCAAATTCACTGTATTGACGTAATTCGGTGCGCTGAACACGATACAACATACGGCAAACGCTAACATTCGACCGTTCTCGAGTGATCATCAAAACAGTGAGGACTATGAAAAACGTGCTTTTCAGCGCGTGAAACGCTCGAATATCGCATAAACGGGTTTTCCTTCAAAAACACTAGCGTACACTTCCCGTAACCACTTCAAATTCATTCTATAGAGGTAGTTCGAGGCGCTGGACACGATGCAACATACGGCGAACGCTAACATTCGACCGTTCTCGAGTTATCACCGAATTGCTTGATTTTCGAAAAAAAACAAGTTTCTGCCAAAACACTATCGTACACTTCCCGTAACTACTTCAAATTCACTGTATTGGGGTAATTCGATGCGCTGAACACGATGCAACATACGGCAAACGCTAACATTCGACCGTTCTCGAGTTATCACCGAATTGCTCGATTTTTGAAAAAAACAAGTTTCTGCCAAAACACTATCGTACACTTCCCGTAACTACTTCAAATTCACTGTATTGACGTAATTCGATGCGCTGAACACGATGCAACATACGGCAAACGCTAACATTCGACCGTTCTCGAGTTATCATCAAAACAGTGAGGACTATGAAAAACGTGCTTTTCAGCGCGTGAAACGCTCGAATATCGCATAAACGGGTTTTCCTTCAAAAACACTACCGTACACTTCCCGTAACCACTTCAAATTCACTGTATTGGGGTAATTCGATGCACTGAACACGATGCAACATACGGCAAACGCTAACAATCGACCGTTCTCGAGTTATCACCGAATTGCTCGATTTTCGAAAAAAACAAGTTGCTGCGAAAACACTATCGTACACTTCCCGTAACTACTTCAAATTCACTGTATTGGGGTAATTCGATGCGCTGAACACGATGCAACATACGGCAAACGCTAACATTCGACCGTTCTCGAGTTATCATCAAAACAGTGATCACTATGAAAAACGTGCTTTTCAGCGCGTGAAACGCTCGAATATCGCATAAACGGGTTTTCCTTCAAAAACACTACCGTACACTTCCCGTAATTACTTCAAATTCACTGTATTGGGGTAATTCGATGCGCTGAACACGATGCAACATACGGCAAACGCTAACATTCGACCGTTCTCGAGTTATCACCGAATTGCTCGATTTTCGAAAAAAAAACAAGTTTCTGCCAAAACACTATCGTACACTTCCCGTAACTACTTCAAATTCACTGTATTGGGGTAATTCGATGCGCTGAACACGATGCAACATACGGCAAACGCTAACATTCGACCGTTCTCGAGTTATCACCGAATTGCTCGATTTTTGAAAAAAACCAAGTTTCTGCCAAAACACTATCGTACACTTCCCGTAACTACTTCAAATTCACTGTATTGGGGTAATTCGATGCGCTGAACACGATGCAACATACGGCAAACGCTAACATTCGACCGTTCTCGAGTTATCACCGAATTGCTCGATTTTTGAAAAAACCAAGTTTCTGCCAAAACACTATCGTACACTTCCCGTAACTACTTCAAATTCACTGTATTGGGGTAATTCGATGCGCTGAACACGATGCAACATACGGCAAACGCTAAGATTCGACCGTTCTCGAGTTATCACCGAATTGCTCGATTTTTGAAAAAAACAAGTTTCTGCCAAAACACTATCGTACACTTCCCGTAACTACTTCAAATTCACTGTATTGGGGTAATTCGATGCGCTGAACACGATGCAACATACGGCAAACGCTAACATTCGACCGTTCTCGAATTATCATCAAAACAGTGAGGACTATGAAAAACGTGCTTTTCAGCGCGTGAAACGCTCGAATATCGCATAAACGGGTTTTCCTTCAAAAACACTACCGTACACTTCCCGTAACCACTTCAAATTCACTGTATTGGGGTAATTCGATGCGCTGAACACGATGCAACATACGGCAAACGCTAACATTCGACCGTTCTCGAGTTATCATCAAAAAAGTGAGGACTATGAAAAACGTGCTTTTCAGCGCGTGAAACGCTCAAATATCGCATAAACGGGTTTTCCTTCAAAAACACTACCGTACACTTCCCGTAACCACTTCAAATTCACTGTATTGGGGTAATTCGATGCACTGAACACGATGCAACATACGGCAAACGCTAACATTCGACCGTTCTCGAGTTATCACCGAATTGCTCGATTTTTGAAAAAAAAAAGTTTCTGCCAAAACACTATCGTACACTTCCCGTAACTACTTCAAATTCACTGTATTGGGGTAATTCGATGCGCTGAACACGATGCAACATACGGCAAACGCTAACATTCGACCGTTCTCGAGTTATCATCAAAACAGTGAGGACTATGAAAAACGTGCTTTTCAGCGCGTGAAACGCTCGAATATCGCATAAACGGGTTTTCCTTCAAAAACACTACCGTACACTTCCCGTAACCACTTCAAATTCACTGTATTGGGGTAATTCGATGCGCTGAACACGATGCAACATACGGCAAACGCTAACATTCGACCGTTCTCGAGTTATCATCAAAACAGTGAGGACTATGAAAAACGTGCTTTTCAGCGCGTGAAACGCTCGAATATCGCATAAACGGGTTTTCCTTCAAAAACACTACCGTACACTTCCCGTAACCACTTCAAATTCACTGTATTGGGGTAATTCGATGCGCTGAACACGATGCAACATACGGCAAACGCTAACATTCGACCGTTCTCGAGTTATCATCAAAACAGTGAGGACTATGAAAAACGTGCTTTTCAGTGCGTGAAACGCTCGAATATCGCATAAACGGGTTTTCCTTCAAAAACACTACCGTACACTTCCCGTAACCACTTCAAATTCACTGTATTGGGGTAATTCGATGCACTGAACACGATGCAACATACGGCAAACGCTAACATTCGACCGTTCTCGAGTTATCACCGAATTGCTCGATTTTCGAAAAAAAAAAAGTTTCTGCCAAAACACTATCGTACACTTCCCGTAACTACTTCAAATTCACTGTATTGGGGTAATTCGATGCGCTGAACACGATGCAACATACGGCAAACGCTAATATTCGACCGTTCTCGAGTTATCATCAAAACAGTGAGGACAATGAAAAACGTGCTTTTCAGCGCGTGAAACGCTCGAATATCGCATAAACGGGTTTTCCTTCAAAAACACTACCGTACACTTCCCGTAACCACTTCAAATTCACTGTATTGGGGTAATTCGATGCACTGAACACGATGCAACATACGGCAAACGCTAACATTCGACCGTTCTCGAGTTATCACCGAATTGCTCGATTTTCGAAAAAAACAAGTTTCTGCCAAAACACTATCGTACACTTCCCGTAACTACTTCAAATTCACTGTATTGGGGTAATTCGATGCGCTGAACACGATGCAACATACGGCAAACGCTAACATTCGACCGTTCTCGAGTTATCATCAAAACAGTGATCACTATGAAAAACGTGCTTTTCAGCGCGTGAAACGCTTGAATATCGCATAAACGGGTTTTCCTTCAAAAACACTACCGTACACTTCCCGTAACCACTTCAAATTCATTGTATTGGGGTAATTCGATGCACTGAACACGATGCAACATACGGCAAACGCTAACATTCGACCGTTCTCGAGTTATCACCGAATTGCTCGATTTTCGAAAAAAACAAGTTTCTGCCAAAACACTATCGTACACTTCCCGTAACTACTTCAAATTCACTGTATTGGGGTAATTCGATGCGCTGAACACGATGCAACATACGGCAAACGCTAACATCCGACCGTTCTCGAGTTATCACCGAATTGCTCGATTTTTGAAAAAAACAAGTTTCTGCCAAAACACTATCGTACACTTCCCGTAACTACTTCAAATTCACTGTATTGACGTAATTCGATGCGCTGAACACGATGCAACATACGGCAAACGCTAACATTCGACCGTTCTCGAGTTATCATCCAAACAGTGAGGACTATGAAAAACGTGCTTTTCAGCGCGTGAAACGCTCGAATATCGCATAAACGGTTTTCCTTCAAAAACACTACCGTACACTTCCCGTAACCACTTCAAATTCACTGTATTGGGGTAATTCGATGCACTGAACACGATGCAACATACGGCAAACGCTAACATTCGACCGTTCTCGAGTTATCACCGAATTGCTCGATTTTCGAAAAAAACAAGTTTCTGCCAAAATACTATCGTACACTTCCCGTAACTACTTCCAATTCATTGTATTGGGGTAATTCGATGCGCTGAACACGATGCAACATACGGCAAACGCTAACATCCGACCGTTCTCGAGTTATCACCGAATTGCTCGATTTTTGAAAAAAACAAGTTTCTGCCAAAACACTATCGTACACTTCCCGTAACTACTTCAAATTCACTGTATTGGGGTAATTCGATGCGCTGAACACGATGCAACATACGGCAAACGCTAACATTCGACCGTTCTCGAGTTATCATCAAAACAGTGAGGACTATGAAAAACGTGCTTTTCAGCGCGTGAAACGCTCGAATATCGCATAAACGGGTTTTCCTTCTAAAACACTACCGTACACTTCCCGTAACCACTTCAAATTCACTGTATTGGGGTAATTCGATGCACTGAACACGATGCAACATACGGCAAACGCTAACTTTCGACCGTTCTCGAGTTATCACCGAATTGCTCGATTTTCGAAAAAAAACAAATTTCTGCCAAAACACTATCGTACACTTCCCGTAACTACTTCAAATTCACTGTATTGGGGTAATTCGATGCGCTGAACACGATGCAACATACGGCAAACGCTAACATTCGACCGTTCTCGAGTTATCATCCAAACAGTGAGGACTATGAAAAACGTGCTTTTCAGCGCGTGAAACGCTCGAATATCGCAATAAACGGGTTTTCCTTCAAAAACACTACCGTACACTTCCCGTAACCACTTCAAATTCACTCTATAGAGGTAGTTCGAGGCGCTGGACACGATGCAACATACGGCGAACGCTAACATTCGACCGTTCTCGAGTTATCACCGAATTGCTCGATTTTCGAAAAAAACAAGTTTCTGCCAAAACACTATCGTACACTTCCCGTAACTACTTCAAATTCACTGTATTGGGGTAATTCGATGCGCTGAACACGATGCAACATACGGCAAACGCTAACATCCGACCGTTCTCGAGTTATCACCGAATTGCTCGATTTTTGAAAAAAAACAAGTTTCTGCCAAAACACTATCGTACACTTCCCGTAATCACTTCAAATTCACTGTATTGGGGTAATTCGATGCGCTGAACACGATGCAACATACGGCAAACGCTAACATTCGACCGTTCTCGAGTTATCATCAAAACAGTGAGGACTATGAAAAACGTGCTTTTCAGCGCGTGAAACGCTCGAATATCGCATAAACGGGTTTTCCTTCTAAAACACTACCGTACACTTCCCGTAACCACTTCAAATTCACTGTATTGGGGTAATTCGATGCACTGAACACGATGCAACATACGGCAAACGCTAACATTCGACCGTTCTCGAGTTATCACCGAATTGCTCGATTTTCGAAAAAAACAAGTTTCTGCCAAAACACTATCGTACACTTCCCGTAACTACTTCAAATTCACTGTATTGGGGTAATTCGATGCGCTGAACACGATGCAACATACGGCAAACGCTAACATTCGACCGTTCTCGAGTTATCACCGAATTGCTCGATTTTTGAAAAAAACAAGTTTCTGCCAAAACACTATCGTACACTTCCCGTAACTACTTCAAATTCACTGTATTGACGTAATTCGATGCGCTGAACACGATGCAACATACGGCAAACGCTAACATTCGACCGTTCTCGAGTTATCATCCAAACAGTGAGGACTATGAAAAACGTGCTTTTCAGCGCGTGAAACGCTCGAATATCGCATAAACGGTTTTCCTTCAAAAACACTACCGTACACTTCCCGTAACCACTTCAAATTCACTGTATTGGGGTAATTCGATGCACTGAACACGATGCAACATACGGCAAACGCTAACATTCGACCGTTCTCGAGTTATCACCGAATTGCTCGATTTTCGAAAAAAAACAAGTTTCTGCCAAAACACTATCGTACACTTCCCGTAACTACTTCAAATTCACTGTATTGGGGTAATTCGATGCGCTGAACACGATGCAACATACGGCAAACGCTAACATCCGACCGTTCTCGAGTTATCACCGAATTGCTCGATTTTTGAAAAAAACAAGTTTCTGCCAAAACACTATCGTACACTTCCCGTAACTACTTCAAATTCACTGTATTGGGGTAATTCGATGCGCTGAACACGATGCAACATACGGCAAACGCTAACATTCGACCGTTCTCGAGTTATCATCAAAACAGTGAGGACTATGAAAAACGTGCTTTTCAGCGCGTGAAACGCTCGAATATCGCATAAACGGGTTTTCCTTCTAAAACACTACCGTACACTTCCCGTAACCACTTCAAATTCACTGTATTGGGGTAATTCGATGCACTGAACACGATGCAACATACGGCAAACGCTAACATTCGACCGTTCTCGAGTTATCACCGAATTGCTCGATTTTCGAAAAAAACAAGTTTCTGCCAAAACACTATCGTACACTTCCCGTAACTACTTCAAATTCACTGTATTGGGGTAATTCGATGCGCTGAACATGATGCAACATACGGCAAACGCTAACATTCGACCGTTCTCGAGTTATCACCGAATTGCTCGATTTTTGAAAAAAACAAGTTTCTGCCAAAACACTATCGTACACTTCCCGTAACTACTTCAAATTCACTGTATTGACGTAATTCGATGCGCTGAACACGATGCAACATACGGCAAACGCTAACATTCGACCGTTCTCGAGTTATCATCCAAACAGTGAGGACTATGAAAAACGTGCTTTTCAGCGCGTGAAACGCTCGAATATCGCATAAACGGTTTTCCTTCAAAAACACTACCGTACACTTCCCGTAACCACTTCAAATTCACTGTATTGGGGTAATTCGATGCACTGAACACGATGCAACATACGGCAAACGCTAACATTCGACCGTTCTCGAGTTATCACCGAATTGCTCGATTTTCGAAAAAAACAAGTTTCTGCCAAAACAGTATCGTACACTTCCCGTAACTACTTCAAATTCACTGTATTGGGGTAATTCGATGCGCTGAACACGATGCAACATACGGCAAATGCTAATATTCGACCGTTCTCGAGTTATCATCAAAACAGTGAGGACTATGAAAAACGTGCTTTTCAGCGCGTGAAACGCTCGAATATCGCATAAACGGTTTTCCTTCAAAAACACTACCGTACACTTCCCGTAACCACTTCAAATTCACTGTATTGGGGTAATTCGATGCACTGAACACGATGCAACATACGGCAAACGCTAACATTCGACCGTTCTCGAGTTATCACCGAATTGCTCGATTTTCGAAAAAAACAAGTTTCTGCGAAAACACTATCGTACACTTCCCGTAACTACTTCAAATTCACTGTATTGGGGTAATTCGATGCGCTGAACACGATGCAACATACGGCAAACGCTAACATTCGACCGTTCTCGAGTTATCATCAAAACAGTGATCACTATGAAAAACGTGCTTTTCAGCGCGTGAAACGCTCGAATATCGCATAAATGGGTTTTCCTTCAAAAACACTACCGTACACTTCCCGTAACTACTTCAAATTCACTGTATTGGGGTAATTCGATGCGCTGAACACGATGCAACATACGGCAAACGCTAACATTCGACCGTTCTCGAGTTATCACCGAATTGCTCGATTTTCGAAAAAAAACAAGTTTCTGCCAAAACACTATCGTACACTTCCCGTAACTACTTCAAATTCACTGTATTGGGGTAATTCGATGCGCTGAACACGATGTAACATACGGCAAACGCTAACATTCGACCGTTCTCGAGTTATCACCGAATTGCTCGATTTTTGAAAAAAACAAGTTTCTGCCAAAACACTATCGTACACTTCCCGTAACTACTTCAAATTCACTGTATTGGGGTAATTCGATGCGCTGAACACGATGCAACATACGGCAAACGCTAACATTCGACCGTTCTCGAGTTATCACCGAATTGCTCGATTTTTGAAAAAAACAAGTTTCTGCCAAAACACTATCGTACACTTCCCGTAACTACTTCAAATTCACTGTATTGGGGTAATTCGATGCGCTGAACACGATGCAACATACGGCAAACGCTAACATTCGACCGTTCTCGAGTTATCATCAAAACAGTGAGGACTATGAAAAACGTGCTTTTCAGCGCGTGAAACGCTCGAATATCGCATAAACGGGTTTTCCTTCATAAACACTACCGTACACTTCCCGTAACCACTTCAAATTCACTGTATTGGGGTAATTCGATGCGCTGAACACGATGCAACATACGGCAAACGCTAACATTCGACCGTTCTCGAGTTATCATCAAAAAAGTGAGGACTATGAAAAACGTGCTTTTCAGCGCGTGAAACGCTCAAATATCGCATAAACGGGTTTTCCTTCAAAAACACTACCGTACACTTCCCGTAACCACTTCAAATTCACTGTATTGGGGTAATTCGATGCACTGAACACGATGCAACATACGGCAAACGCTAACATTCGACCGTTCTCGAGTTATCACCGAATTGCTCGATTTTCGAAAAAAACAAGTTTCTGCCAAAACACTATCGTACACTTCCCGTAACTACTTCAAATTCACTGTATTGGGGTAATTCGATGCGCTGAACACGATGCAACATACGGCAAACGCTAACATTCGACCGTTCTCGAGTTATCATCAAAACAGTGATCACTATGAAAAACGTGCTTTTCAGCGCGTGAAACGCTCGAATATCGCATAAACGGGTTTTCCTTCAAAAACACTACCGTACACTTCCCGTAACCACTTCAAATTCACTGTATTGGAGTAATTCGATGCACTGAACACGATGCAATATACGGCAAACGCTAACATTCGACCGTTCTCGAGTTATCACCGAATTGCTCGATTTTCGAAAAAAACAAGTTTCTGCCAAAACACTATCGTACACTTCCCGTAACCACTTCAAATTCACTGTATTGGGGTAATTCGATGCACTGAACACGATGCAACATACGGCAAACGCTAACATTCGACCGTTCTCGAGTTATCACCGAATTGCTCGATTTCGAAAAAAACAAGTTTCTGCGAAAACACTATCGTACACTTCCCGTAACTACTTCAAATTCACTGTATTGGGGTAATTCGATGCGCTGAACACGATGCAACATACGGCAAACGCTAACATTCGACCGTTCTCGAGTTATCATCAAAACAGTGATCACTATGAAAAACGTGCTTTTTCAGCGCGTGAAACGCTCGAATATCGCATAAACGGGTTTTCCTTCAAAAACACTACCGTACACTTCCCGTAACTACTTCAAATTCACTGTATTGGGGTAATTCGATGCGCTGAACACGATGCAACATACGGCAAACGCTAACATTCGACCGTTCTCGAGTTATCACCGAATTGCTCGATTTTCGAAAAAAAACAAGTTTCTGCCAAAACACTATCGTACACTTCCCGTAACTACTTCAAATTCACTGTATTGGGGTAATTCGATGCGCTGAACACGATGCACATACGGCAAACGCTAACATTCGACCGTTCTCGAGTTATCACCGAATTGCATCGATTTTTGAAAAAAAACAAGTTTCTGCCAAAACACTATCGTACACTTCCCGTAACTACTTCAAATTCACTGTATTGGGGTAATTCGATGCGCTGAAACACGATGCAACATACGGCAAACGCTAACATTCGACCGTTCTCGAGTTATCACCGAATTGCTCGATTTTGAAAAAAACAAGTTTCTGCCAAAACACTATCGTACACTTCCCGTAACTACTTCAAATTCACTGTATTGGGGTAATTCGATGCGCTGAACACGATGCAACATACGGCAAACGCTAACATTCGACCGTTCTCGAGTTTATCATCAAAAAAGTGAGGACTATGAAAAACGTGCTTTTCAGCGCGTGAAACGCTCAAATATCGCATAAACGGGTTTTCCTTCAAAAACACTACCGTACACTTCCGTAACCACTTCAAATTCACTGTATTGGGGTAATTCGATGCGCTGAACACGATGCAACATACGGCAAAACGCTAACATTCGACCGTTCTCGAGTTATCACCGAATTGCTCGATTTTTGAAAAAAACAAGTTTCTGCCAAAACACTATCGTACACTTCCCGTAACTACTTCAAATTCACTGTATTGGGGTAATTCGATGCGCTGAACACGATGCAACATACGGCAAACGCTAACATTCGACCGTTCTCGAGTTATCACCGAATTGCTCGATTTTTGAAAAAAACAAGTTTCTGCCAAAACACTATCGTACACTTCCCGTAACTACTTCAAATTCACTGTATTGGGGTAATTCGATGCGCTGAACACGATGCAACATACGGCAAACGCTAACATTCGACGTTCTCGAGTTATCATCAAAAAAGTGAGGACTATGAAAAACGTGCTTTTCAGCGCGTGAAACGCTCAAATATCGCATAAAACGGGTTTTCCTTCAAAAACACTACCGTACACTTCCCGTAACCACTTCAAATTCACTGTATTGGGGTAATTCGATGCACTGAACACGATGCAACATACGGCAAACGCTAACATTCGACCGTTCTCGAGTTATCACCGAATTGCTCGATTTTCGAAAAAAACAAGTTTCTGCCAAACACTATCGTACACTTCCCGTAACTACTTCAAATTCACTGTATTGGGGTAATTCGATGCGCTGAACACGATGCAACATACGGCAAACGCTAACATTCGACCGTTCTCGAGTTATCATCAAAACAGTGATCACTATGAAAAAACGTGCTTTTCAGCGCGTGAAACGCTCGAATATCGCATAAACGGGTTTTCCTTCAAAAAACACTACCGTACACGTCCCGTAACCACTTCAAATTCACTGTATTGGAGTAATTCGATGCACTGAACACGATGCAATATACGGCAAACGCTAACATTCGACCGTTTCTCGAGTTATCACCGAATTGCTCGATTTTCGAAAAAAACAAGTTTTCTGCCAAAACACTATCGTACACTTCCCGTAACTACTTCAAATTCACTGTATTGGAGTAATTCGATGGGCTGAACACGATGCAACATACGGCAAACGCTAACATTCGACCGTTCTCGAGTTATCATCCAAAACAGTGAGGACTATGAAAAACCGTGCTTTTTCAGCGCGTGAACGCTCGAATATAGCATAAACGGGTTTTCCTTCAAAAACACTACCGTATACTTCCCGTAACCACTTCAAATTCACTGTATTGGAGTAATTCGATGCACTGAACACGATGCAATATACGGCAAACGCTAACATTCGACCGTTCTCGAGTTATCACCGAATTGCTCGATTTTCGAAAAAAACAAGTTTCTGCCAAAACACTATCGTACACTTCCCGTACTAAATTCACTTCACTGTATTGGGGTAATTCGATGCACTGAACACGATGCAACATACGGCAAACGCTAACATTCGACCGTTCTCGAGTTATCACCGAATTGCTCGATTTTCGAAAAAAACAAGTTTCTGCGAAAACACTATCGTACACTTCCCGTAACTACTTCAAATTCACTGTATTGGGGTAATTCGATGCGCTGAACACGATGCAACATACGGCAAACGCTAACATTCGACCGTTCTCGAGTTATCACCAATGATCGATGATTTTTCAGAAAAATCAAAACGTTTCCTTCAAAACACTATACGTACACTTCCCGTAACTACTTCAAATTCACTGTATTGGGGTAATTCGATGCGCTGAACACGATGCAACATACGGCAAACGCTAACATTCGACCGTTCTCGAGTTATCACCGAATTGCTCGATTTTCGAAAAAAAAAAGTTTCTGCAAAACACTACGTACACTTCCCGTAACTACTTCAAATTCACTGTATTGGGGTAATTCGATGCGCTGAACACGATGCAACATACGGCAAACGCTAACATTCGACCGTTCTCGAGTTATCACCGAATTGCTCGATTTTCGAAAAAAACAAGTTTCTGCCAAAACACTATCGTACACTTCCCGTAACTACTTCAAATTCACTGTATTGGGGTAATTCGATGCGCTGAACACGATGCAACATACGGCAAACGCTAACATTCGACCGTTCTCGAGTTATCATCAAAAAGTGAGGACTATGAAAAACGTGCTTTTCAGCGCGTGAAACGCTCAATATCGCATAAACGGGTTTTCCTTCAAAAACACTACCGTACACTTCCCGTAACCACTTCAAATTCACTGTATTGGGGTAATTCGATGCACTGAACACGATGCAACATACGGCAAACGCTAACATTCGACCGTTCTCGAGTTATCACCGAATTGCTCGATTTTCGAAAAAAACAAGTTTCTGCCAAAACACTATCGTACACTTCCCGTAACTACTTCAAATTCACTGTATTGGGTAATTCGATGCGCTGAACACGATGCAACATACGGCAAACGCTAACATTCGACCGTTCTCGAGTTATCATCAAAACAGTGATCACTATGAAAACGTGCTTTTCAGCGCGTGAAACGCTCGAATATCGCATAAACGGGTTTTCCTTCAAAACACTACCGTACACTTCCCGTAACCACTTCAAATTCACTGTATTGGGTAATTCGATGCACTGAACACGATGCAACATACGGCAAACGCTAACATTCGACCGTTCTCGAGTTATCACCGAATTGCTCGATTTTCGAAAAAACAAGTTTTGCAAAACACTATCGTACACTTCCCGTAACTACTTCAAATTCACTGTATTGGGGTAATTCGATGGCTGAACACGATGCAACATACGGCAAACGCTAACATTCGACCGTTCTCGAGTTATCATCAAACAGTGAGGACTATGAAAAACGTGCTTTTCAGCGCGTGAAACGCTCGAATATCGCATAAACGGGTTTTCCTTCAAAACACTACCGTATACTTCCCGTAACTACTTCAAATTCACTGTATTGGGGTAATTCGATGCGCTGAACACGATGCAACATACGGCAAACGCTAACCTTCGACCGTTCTCGAGTTATCACCGAATTGCTCGATTTTCGAAAAAAACAAGTTTCTGCCAAAACACTATCGTACACTTCCCGTAACTACTTCAAATTCACTGTATTGGGGTAATTCGATGCGCTGAACACGATGCAACATACGGCAAACGCTAACATTCGACCGTTCTCGAGTTATCATCACGAATTGCTGCTTTTCAGAAAAAATCAAGTTTTCCTTCAAAAACTATCGTACACTTCCCGTAACTACTTCAAATTCACTGTATTGGGGTAATTCGATGCGCTGAACACGATGCAACATACGGCAAACGCTAACATTCGACCGTTCTCGAGTTATCACCGAATTGCTCGATTTTCGAAAAAAACAAGTTTTCTGCCAAAACACTATCGTACACTTCCCGTAACTACTTCAAATTCACTGTATTGGGGTAATTCGATGCGCTGAACACGATGCAACATACGGGAAACGCTAACATTCGACCGTTCTCGAGTTATCACCGAATTGCTCGATTTTCGAAAAAAACAAGTTTCTGCAAAACACTATCGTACACTTCCCGTAACTACTTCAAATTCACTGTATTGGGGTAATTCGATGCGCTGAACACGATGCAACATACGGCAAACGCTAACATTCGACCGTTCTCGAGTTATCATCAAACATGATCACTATGAAAACGTGCTTTTGCGCGTGAAACGCTCGATATCGCATAAACGGGTTTTCCTTCAAAACACTACGTACACTTCCCGTAACTACTTCAAATTCACTGTATTGGGGTAATTCGATGCGCTGAACACGATGCAACATACGGCAAACGCTAACATTCGACCGTTCTCGAGTTATCACCGAATTGCTCGATTTTCGAAAAAAACAAGTTTCTGCCAAAACACTATCGTACACTTCCCGTAACTACTTCAAATTCACTGTATTGGGGTAATTCGATGCGCTGAACACGATGCAACATACGGCAAACGCTAACATTCGACCGTTCTCGAGTTATCACCGAATTGCTCGATTTTTGAAAAAAACAAGTTTCTGCAAAACACTATCGTACACTTCCCGTAACTACTTCAAATTCACTGTATTGGGGTAATTCGATGCGCTGAACACGATGCAACATACGGCAAACGCTAACATTCGACCGTTCTCGAGTTATCATCAAAAGTGAGGACTATGAAAAACGTGCTTTTCAGCGCGTGAAACGCTCAAATCGCATAAACGGGTTTTCCTTCAAAACACTACCGTACACTTCCCGTAACCACTTCAAATTCACTGTATTGGGGTAATTCGATGCACTGAACACGATGCAACATACGGCAAACGCTAACATTCGACCGTTCTCGAGTTATCACCGAATTGCTCGATTTTCGAAAAAACAAGTTTCTGCCAAAACACTATCGTACACTTCCCGTAACTACTTCAAATTCACTGTATTGGGTAATTCGATGCGCTGAACACGATGCAACATACGGCAAACGCTAACATTCGACCGTTCTCGAGTTATCATCAAACAGTGAACTATGAAAAACGTGCTTTTCAGCGCGTGAAACGCTCGAATATCGCATAAACGGGTTTTCCTTCAAAACACTACCGTACACTTCCCGTAACCACTTCAAATTCACTGTATTGGAGTAATTCGATGCACTGAACACGATGCAATACGGCAAACGCTAACATTCGACCGTTCTCGAGTTATCACCGAATTGCTCGATTTTCGAAAAAACAAGTTTCTGCCAAAACACTATCCTACACTTCCCGTAACTACTTCAAATTCACTGTATTGGGGTAATTCGATGCTGAACACGATGCAACATACGGCAAACGCTAACATTCGACCGTTCTCGAGTTATCATCAAACGAATTGAAAACGTTTTTCAGCGAAACGCTCGAAATCGCATAAACGTTTCTTCAAAACACTACGTACACTTCCCGTAACTACTTCAAATTCACTGTATTGGGGTAATTCGATGCACTGAACACGATGCATACGGCAAACGCTAACATTCGACCGTTCTCGAGTTATCACCGAATTGCTCGATTTTCGAAAAAAACAAGTTTCTTCAAAACACTATCGTACACTTCCCGTAACCACTTCAAATTCACTGTATTGGGGTAATTCGATGCACTGAACACGATGCAACATACGGCAAACGCTAACATTCGACCGTTCTCGAGTTATCACCGAATTGCTCGATTTTCGAAAAAAACAAGTTTCTGCAAAACACTATCGTACACTTCCCGTAACTACTTCAAATTCACTGTATTGGGGTAATTCGATGCGCTGAACACGATGCAACATACGGCAAACGCTAACATTCGACCGTTCTCGAGTTATCATCAAACAGTGAACTGAAAACGTGCTTTTCAGCGCGTGAAAAAATATCGCATAAACGTTTTCCTTCAAAACACTACGTACACTTCCCGTAACTACTTCAAATTCACTGTATTGGGGTAATTCGATGCGCTGAACACGATGCAACATACGGCAAACGCTAACATTCGACCGTTCTCGAGTTATCACCGAATTGCTCGATTTTCGAAAAAAACAAGTTTCTGCCAAAACACTACGTACACTTCCCGTAACCACTTCAAATTCACTGTATTGGGGTAATTCGATGCACTGAACACGATGCAATACGGCAAACGCTAACATTCGACCGTTCTCGAGTTATCACCGAATTGCTCGATTTTCGAAAAAACAAGTTTCTGCAAAACACTATCGTACACTTCCCGTAACCACTTCAAATTCACTGTATTGGGGTAATTCGATGCACTGAACACGATGCAACATACGGCAAACGCTAACATTCGACCGTTCTCGAGTTATCACCGAATTGCTCGATTTTCGAAAAAAACAAGTTTCTGCAAAACACTATCGTACACTTCCCGTAACTACTTCAAATTCACTGTATTGGGGTAATTCGATGCGCTGAACACGATGCAACATACGGCAAACGCTAACATTCGACCGTTCTCGAGTTATCACCGATCATATGCGTCTTTTCGAAAAAATCAAAACGTTTTCCTTCAAAACACTATCGTACACTTCCCGTAACTACTTCAAATTCACTGTATTGGGGTAATTCGATGCGCTGAACACGATGCAACATACGGCAAACGCTAACATTCGACCGTTCTCGAGTTATCACCGAATTGCTCGATTTTCGAAAAAAACAAGTTTCTGCCAAAACACTATCGTACACTTCCCGTAACTACTTCAAATTCACTGTATTGGGGTAATTCGATGCGCTGAACACGATGCAACATACGGCAAACGCTAACATTCGACCGTTCTCGAGTTATCACCGAATTGCTCGATTTTTGAAAAAAACAAGTTTCTGCCAAAACACTATCGTACACTTCCCGTAACTACTTCAAATTCACTGTATTGGGGTAATTCGATGCGCTGAACACGATGCAACATACGGCAAACGCTAACATTCGACCGTTCTCGAGTTATCACCGAATTGCTCGATTTTTGAAAAAAACAAGTTTCTGCCAAAACACTATCGTACACTTCCCGTAACTACTTCAAATTCACTGTATTGGGGTAATTCGATGCGCTGAACACGATGCAACATACGGCAAACGCTAACATTCGACCGTTCTCGAGTTATCATCAAAAAGTGAGGACTATGAAAAACGTGCTTTTCAGCGCGTGAAAGGCTCGAATATCGCATAAAGGTTTTCCTTCAAAAACACTACCGTACACTTCCCGTAACCACTTCAAATTCACTGTATTGGGTAATTCGATGCACTGAACACGATGCAACATACGGCAAACGCTAACATTCGACCGTTCTCGAGTTATCACCGAATTGCTCGATTTTCGAAAAAAACAAGTTTCTGCCAAAACACTATCGTACACTTCCCGTAACTACTTCAAATTCACTGTATTGGGTAATTCGATGCGCTGAACACGATGCAACATACGGCAAACGCTAACATTCGACCGTTCTCGAGTTATCATCAAAACAGTGATCACTATGAAAAACGTGCTTTTCAGCGCGTGAAACGCTCGAATATCGCATAAACGGGTTTTCCTTCAAAAACACTACCGTACACTTCCCGTAACCACTTCAAATTCACTGTATTGGGTAATTCGATGCACTGAACACGATGCAATATACGGCAAACGCTAACATTCGACCGTTCTCGAGTTATCACCGAATTGCTCGATTTTCGAAAAAAACAAGTTTCTGCCAAAACACTATCGTACACTTCCCGTAACTACTTCAAATTCACTGTATTGGAGTAATTCGATGGCTGAACACGATGCAACATACGGCAAACGCTAACATTCGACCGTTCTCGAGTTATCATCAAAACAGTGAGGACTATGAAAAACGTGCTTTTCAGCGCGTGAAACGCTCGAATATCGCATAAACGGTTTTCCTTCAAAACACTACCGTATACTTCCCGTAACCACTTCAAATTCACTGTATTGGGGTAATTCGATGCACTGAACACGATGCATCATACGGCGAACGCTAACATTCGACCGTTCTCGAGTTATCACCGAATTGCTCGATTTTCGAAAAAAACAAGTTTCTGCCAAAACACTATCGTACACTTCCCGTAACTACTTCAAATTCACTGTATTGGGTAATTCGATGGCTGAACACGATGCAACATACGGCAAACGCTAACATTCGACCGTTCTCGAGTTATCACCGAATTGCTCGATTTTTCAGAAAAATCAAAACGTTTTCCTTCAAAACACTATCGTACACTTCCCGTAACTACTTCAAATTCACTGTATTGGGGTAATTCGATGCGCTGAACACGATGCAACATACGGCAAACGCTAACATTCGACCGTTCTCGAGTTATCACCGAATTGCTCGATTTTCGAAAAACAAGTTTCTTCAAAACACTATCGTACACTTCCCGTAACTACTTCAAATTCACTGTATTGGGTAATTCGATGCGCTGAACACGATGCAACATACGGCAAACGCTAACATTCGACCGTTCTCGAGTTATCACCGAATTGCTCGATTTTTGAAAAAAACAAGTTTCTGCCAAAACACTATCGTACACTTCCCGTAACTACTTCAAATTCACTGTATTGGTAATTCGATGCGCTGAACACGATGCAACATACGGCAAACGCTAACATTCGACCGTTCTCGAGTTCATCACCGAACTTGCTGCTTTTCGAAAAAATCGCAAAACGTTTTCCTTCAAAACACTATCGTACACTTCCCGTAACCACTTCAAATTCACTGTATTGAGGTAATTCGAGCGCTGAACACGATGCAACATACGGCAACGCTAACATTCGACCGTTCTCGAGTTATCACCGAATTGCTCGATTTTCGAAAAAACAAGTTTCTTCGCCAAAACACTATCGTACACTTCCCGTAACTACTTCAAATTCACTGTATTGGGGTAATTCGATGCGCTGAACACGATGCAACATACGGCAAACGCTAACATTCGACCGTTCTCGAGTTATCACCGAATTGCTCGATTTTCGAAAAAAAGTTTCTGCCAAAACACTATCGTACACTTCCCGTAACTACTTCAAATTCACTGTATTGGTAATTCGATGCGCTGAACACGATGCAACATACGGCAAACGCTAACATTCGACCGTTCTCGAGTTATCATCAAAACAGTGAACTATGAAAAACGTGCTTTTCAGCGCGTGAAACGCTCGAATATCGCATAAACGGGTTTTCCTTCAAAACACTACCGTACACTTCCCGTAACTACTTCAAATTCACTGTATTGGGGTAATTCGATGCGCTGAACACGATGCAACATACGGCAAACGCTAACATTCGACCGTTCTCGAGTTATCACCGAATTGCTCGATTTTCGAAAAAAACAAGTTTCTGCCAAAACACTATCGTACACTTCCCGTAACTACTTCAAATTCACTGTATTGGGGTAATTCGATGCGCTGAACACGATGCAACATACGGCAAACGCTAACATTCGACCGTTCTCGAGTTATCACAAACATGATCACTATGAAAAACGTGCTTTTCAGCGAAAAACGCATAAACGTTTTCCTTCAAAACACTACGTACACTTCCCGTAACTACTTCAAATTCACTGTATTGGGGTAATTCGATGCGCTGAACACGATGCAACATACGGCAAACGCTAACATTCGACCGTTCTCGAGTTATCACCGAATTGCTCGATTTTCGAAAAAAACAATTTCTGCCAAAACACTATCGTACACTTCCCGTAACTACTTCAAATTCACTGTATTGGGGTAATTCGATGCGCTGAACACGATGCAACATACGGCAAACGCTAACATTCGACCGTTCTCGAGTTATCACCGAATTGCTCGATTTTTGAAAAAACAAGTTTCTGCAAAACACTATCGTACACTTCCCGTAACTACTTCAAATTCACTGTATTGGGGTAATTCGATGCGCTGAACACGATGCAACATACGGCAAACGCTAACATTCGACCGTTCTCGAGTTATCACCGAATTGCTCGATTTTTGAAAAAAACAAATTTCTGCCAAAACACTATCGTACACTTCCCGTAACTACTTCAAATTCACTGTATTGGGGTAATTCGATGCGCTGAACACGATGCAACATACGGCAAACGCTAACATTCGACCGTTCTCGAGTTATCATCAAAACAGTGAGGACTATGAAAACGTGCTTTTCAGAAACGCTCGAATATCGCATAAACGTTTTCCTTCAAAACACTACGTACACTTCCCGTAACTACTTCAAATTCACTGTATTGGGTAATTCGATGCGCTGAACACGATGCAACATACGGCAAACGCTAACATTCGACCGTTCTCGAGTTATCATCAAAACAGTGAGGACTATGAAAAACGTGCTTTTCAGCGCGTGAAACGCTCGAATATCGCATAAACGGGTTTTCCTTCAAAACACTACCGTACACTTCCCGTAACCACTTCAAATTCACTGTATTGGGGTAATTCGATGCACTGAACACGATGCAACATACGGCAAACGCTAACATTCGACCGTTCTCGAGTTATCACCGAATTGCTCGATTTTCGAAAAAACAAGTTTCTGCCAAAACACTATCGTACACTTCCCGTAACTACTTCAAATTCACTGTATTGGGGTAATTCGATGCGCTGAACACGATGCAACATACGGCAAACGCTAATATTCGACCGTTCTCGAGTTATCATCAACAGTGAGGACTATGAAAACGTGCTTTTCAGCGCGTGAAACGCTCGAATATCGCATAAACGGGTTTTCCTTCAAAACACTACCGTACACTTCCCGTAACCACTTCAAATTCACTGTATTGGGGTAATTCGATGCACTGAACACGATGCAACATACGGCAACGCTAACATTCGACCGTTCTCGAGTTATCACCGATTGCTCGATTTTCGAAAAAACAAGTTTCTGCCAAAACACTATCGTACACTTCCCGTAACTACTTCAAATTCACTGTATTGGGGTAATTCGATGCGCTGAACACGATGCAACATACGGCAAACGCTAACATTCGACCGTTCTCGAGTTATCACCGAATTGCTCGATTTTTGAAAAAAACAAGTTTCTGCCAAAACACTATCGTACACTTCCCGTAACTACTTCAAATTCACTGTATTGGTAATTCGATGCGCTGAACACGATGCAACATACGGCAAACGCTAACATTCGACCGTTCTCGAGTGATCATCACAGTGAACTTGAAAAACGTGCTTTTCAGCGCGTGAAACGCTCGAATATCGCATAAACGGGTTTTCCTTCAAAACACTACGTACACTTCCCGTAACCACTTCAAATTCACTCTATAGAGGTAGTTCGATGCGCTGACACGATGCAACATACGGCGAACGCTAACATTCGACCGTTCTCGAGTTATCACCGAATTGCTCGATTTTCGAAAAAAACAAGTTTTGCCAAAACACTATCGTACACTTCCCGTAACTACTTCAAATTCACTGTATTGGGGTAATTCGATGCGCTGAACGCGATGCAACATACGGCAAACGCTAACATTCGACCGTTCTCGAGTTCACCGAATTGCTCGATTTTTGAAAAAACAAGTTTCTGCCAAAACACTACGTACACTTCCCGTAACTACTTCAAATTCACTGTATTGGGGTAATTCGATGCGCTGAACACGATGCAACATACGGCAAACGCTAACATTCGACCGTTCTCGAGTTATCATCAAAACAGTGAGGACTATGAAAAACGTGATTTTCAGCGCGTGAAACGCTCGAATATCGCATAAACGGGTTTTCCTTCAAAACACTACCGTACACTTCCCGTAACCACTTCAAATTCACTCTATAGAGGTAGTTCGAGCGCTGACACGATGCAACATACGGCGAACGCTAACATTCGACCGTTCTCGAGTTATCACCGAATTGCTCGATTTTCGAAAAAACAAGTTTCTGCCAAAACACTATCGTACACTTCCCGTAACTACTTCAAATTCACTGTATTGGGGTAATTCGATGCGCTGAACACGATGCAACATACGGCAAACGCTAATATTCGACCGTTCTCGAGTTATCATCAAAACAGTGAGGACTATGAAAAACGTGCTTTTCAGCGCGTGAAACGCTCGAATATCGCATAAACGGGTTTTCCTTCAAAAACCTACCGTACACTTCCCGTAACCACTTCAAATTCACTGTATAGGGGTAATTCGAGCGCTGACACGATGCAACATACGGCAACGCTAACATTCGACCGTTCTCGAGTTATCACCGAATTGCTCGATTTTGAAAAAAACAAGTTTCTGCAAAACACTATCGTACACTTCCC
>BQMI01000045.1:0-57508 GCA_026005395.1 Asobara japonica | reverse complement strand
TACCGGGATATAGTTGAGTGTTGGAATTTGGGGTTACTTTCCCCAACTCGATCCGAACTTTATACCGGGATATAGTTGAGGTGTTGGAATTTGGGGTTACTTTCCCCCAACTCTATCCGAAATTTATACCGGGATAGAGTTGAATGTTGGACTTTGCGGTTACTTTGCCCCAACTCTATCCGAACTTTGTTTCGGAATAGAGTTGAAAGTTAAATTTTAGGGTAACTTTCCTCCAACTCTATCCGAACTTTATACCAGGATAGAGTTGAGTGTTGGAATTTGGGGTTACTTTCCCCCAACTCTATCAGAACTTTATACCGGGATATAGTTGAGTGTTGGAATTTGGGGTTACTTTCCCCAACTCTATCCGAACTTTATACCGGGATAGAGTTGAACGTTGGACTTTGCCCCATCTCTATTCGAACTTTGTTTCGGAATAGAGTTGACAGTTGAACTTTAGGGTAACTTTCCCCCAACTCTATCAGAATTTTATACCGGGATATAGTTGAGTGTTGGAATTTGGGGTTACTTTCCCCCAACCCTATCCGAACTTTATACCGGGATAGAGTTGAATGTTGGACTTTGCGGTTACTTTGCCCCAACTCTATCCGAACTTTGTTTCGGAATAGAGTTGAAAGTTGAACTTTAGGGTAACTTTCACCCAACTCTATCAGAACTTTATACCGGGATATAGTTGAGTGTTGGAATTTGGGGTTAATTTCCCCCACCTCTATCCGAACTTTATACCGGGATAGAGTCGAACGTTGGACTTTGCCCCAACTCTATCCGAACTTTGTTTCGGAATAGAGTTGAAAGTTGAACTTTACGGTAACTTTCCCCTAACTCTATCAGAACTTTATACCGGGATATAGTTGAGTGTTGGAATTTGGGGTTACTTTCCCCCAACTCTATCCGAACTTTATACCGGGATATAGTTGAGTGTTGGAATTTGGGGGTACTTCCCCCAACTCTATCCGAACTTTATACCGGGATAGAGTTGAACGTTGGACTTTGCCCCAACTCTATCCGAACTTTGTTTCGGAATAGAGTTGAAAGTTGAACTTTGGGGTAACTTTCCTCCAACTCTATCCGAACTTTATACCAGGATAGAGTTGAGCGTTGGAATTTGGGGTTACTTTCCCCCACCTCTATCCGAACTTTATACCGGGATAGAGTTGAACGTTGGACTTTGCCCCAACTCTATCCGAACTTTGTTTCGGAATAGAGTTGAAAGTTGAACTTTAGGGTAAGTTTCCCCAACTCTATCAGAACTTTATACCGGGATATAGTTGAGTGTTGGAATTTGGGGTTACTTTCCCCCAACTCTATCCGAACTTTATACCGGGAAAGAGTTGAACGTTGGACTTTGCCCCATCTCTATCCGAACTTTGTTTCGGAATAGAGTTGAAAGTTGAACTTTAGGGTAACTTTCCCCAACTCTATCAGAATTTTATACCGGGATATAGTTGAGTGTTGGAATTTGGGGTTACTTTCCCCCAACCCTATCCGAACTTTATACCGGGATAGAGTTGAATGTTGGACTTTGCGGTTACTTTGCCCCAACTCTATCCGAACTTTGTTTCCGAATAGAGTTGAAAGTTAAATTTTAGGGTAACTTTCCTCCAACTCTATCCGAACTTTATACCGGGATAGAGTTGAATGTTCGACTTTGGGGTACTTTCCCCCAACTCTATCCGAACTTTATACCGGGATAGAGTTGAACGTTGGACTTTGCCCCAACACTATCCGAACTTTGTTTCGGAATAGTGTTGAAAGTTGAACTTTAGGGTAACTTTCCCCCAACTCTATCAGAACTTTATACCGGGATATAGTTGGGTGTTGGAATTTGGGGTTACTTTCCCCCAACTCTATCCGAACTTTATACCGGGATAGAGTTGAACGTTGGACTTTGCCCCAACTCTATCCGAACTTTGTGTCGGAATAGAGTTGAAAGTTGAACTTTAGGGTAACTTTCCCCCAACTCTATCAGAACTTTATACCGGGATATAGTTGAGTGTTGGAATTTGGGGTTACTTTCCCCCAACTCTATCCAAACTTTATACCGGGATATAGTTGAGTGTTGGAATTTGGGGGTACTTTCCCCCAACTCTATCCGAACTTTATACCGGGATAGAGTTGAATGTTGGACTTTGCGGTTACTTTGCCCTAACTCTATCCGAACTTTGTTTCGGAATAGAGTTGAAAGTTGAACTTTAGGGTAACTTTCCTCCAACTCTATCCGAACTTTATACCAGGATAGAGTTGAGTGTTGGAATTTGGGGTTACTTTCCCCCAAGTCTATCCGAACTTTATACCGGGATAGAGTTGAACGTTGGACTTTGCCCCAACTCTATCCGAACTTTGTTTCGGAATAGAGTTGAAAGTTGAACTTTAGGGTAACTTTCCCCCAACTCTATCAGAACTTTATACCGGGATATAGTTGAGTATTGGAATTTGGGGTCACTTTCCCCCAACTCTATCCGAACTTTATACCGGGATAGAGTTGAATGTTGGACTTTGCGGTTACTTTGCCCCACCTCTATCCGAACTTTGTTTCGGAATAGAGTTGACAGTTGAACTTTAGGGTAACTTTCCTCCAACTCTATCCGAACTTTATACCAGGATAGAGTTGAGTGTTGGTATATGGGGTTACTTTCCCCCACCTCTATCCGAACTTTATACCGGGATAGAGTTGAACGTTGGACTTTGCCCCAACTCTATCCGAACTTTGTTTCGGAATAGAGTTGAAAGTTGAAATTTATGGTAAGTTTCCCCCAACTCTATCAGAACTTTATACCGGGATATAGTTGAGTGTTGGAATTTGGGGTTACTTTCCCGCAACTCTATCCGAACTTTATACCGGGATAGAGTTGAATGTTGGACGTTGCGGTTACTTTGCCCCAACTCTATCCGAAATTTGTTTCGGAATAGAGTTGACAGTTGAACTTTAGGGTAACTTTCCTCCAACTCTATCCGAACTTTATACCAGGATAGAGTTGAGTGTTGGAATATGGGGTTACTTTCCCCCAACTCTATCCGAACTTTATACCGGGATAGAGTTGAACGTTGGACTTTGCCCCAACTCTATCCGAACTTTGTTTCGGAATAGAGTTGAAAGTTGAACTTTAGGGTAAGTTTCCCCCAACTCTATCAGAACTTTATACCGGGATATAGTTGAGTGTTGGAATTTGGGGTTACTTTCCCCCAACTCTATCCGAACTTTATACCGGGATAGAGTTGAATGTTGGACTTTGCGGTTACTTTGCCCTAACTCTATCCGAACTTTGTTTCGGAATAGAGTTGAAAGTTGAACTTTAGGGTAACTTTCCTCCAACTCTATCCGAACTTTATACCAGGATAGAGTTGAGTGTTGGAATTTGGGGTTACTTTCCCCCAACTCTATCCGAACTTTATACCGGGATAGCGTTGACCGTTGGACTTTGCCCCAACTCTGTCCGAACTTTGGTTCGGAATAGAGTTGAAAGTTGAACTTTAGGGTAACTTTCCCCCAACTCTATCAGAACCTTATACCGGGATATAGTTGAGTGTTGGAATTTGGGGTTACTTTCCCCCAACTCTATCCGAACTTTATACCGGGATAGAGTTGAATGTTGGACTTTGCGGTTACTTTGCCCCAACTCTATCCGAACTTTGTTTCGGAATAGAGTTGAAAGTTAAATTTTAGGGTAACTTTCCTCCAACTCTATCCGAACTTTATACCAGGATAGAGTTGAGTGTTGGAACTTGGGGTTACTTTCCCCCAACTCTCTCCGAACTTTATACCGGGATAGAGTTGAAAGTTGGACTTTGCCCCAACTCCATCCGAACTTTGTTTCGGAATAGAGTTGAAAGTTGAACTTTGGGGTAACTTTCCTCCAACTCTATCCGAACTTTATACCAGGATAGAGTTGAGCGTTGGAATTTGGGGTTATTTTCCCCCACCTCTATCCGAACTTTATACCGGGATAGAGTTGAACGTTGGACTTTGCCCCAACTCTATCCGAACTTTGTTTCGGAATAGAGTTGAAAGTTGAACTTTAGGGTAAGTTTCCCCCAACTCTATCAGAACTTTATACCGGGATATAGTTGAGTGTTGGAATTTGGGGTTACTTTCCCCCAACTCTATCCGAACTCTATACCGGAATAGAGTTGAATGTTGGACTTCGCGGTTAATTGCCCCAACTCTATCCGAACTTTGTTTCGGCATAGAGTTGAAAGTTAAATTTTAGGGTAACTTTCCTCCAACTCTATCCGAACTTTATACCAGGATAGAGTTGAGTGTTGGAATTTGGGGTTACTTTCCCACAACTCTATCCGAACATTATACCGGGATAGAGTTGAACGTTGGACGTTGCCCCAACTCTATCCGAACTTTGTGTCGGAACAGAGTTGAAAGTTGAACTTTAGGGTAACTTTCCCCCAACTCTATCAGAACTTTATACCGGGATATAGTTGAGTGTTGGTATTTGGGGTTACTTTCCCCCAACTCTATCCGAACTTTATACCGGGATAGAGTTGAATGTTGAACTTTGGCGTTACTTGGCCTCAACTCTATCTTAACTTTATAACAGGATAGAGTTGGATGTTAAACTTCGGGGTTACTTCTCTCAAACTCTATCCTAATTTTATACTGGGTCAAAGTTGAGAGTTGAGAATTGATCTTTAGGTTTTTAAAAAGTTTATTGAATTTTTTTGAAATTCATTTAAGAATATTGAGGTTTTGGTCAACTCTATCCCAACTCAAAACAGGGTTAGAGTTGCAAGTTGAACATTGGGGTTACTTTACCCCAACTCTATCCGAACTTTATACCGGGATATAGTTGAGTGTTGGAATTTGGGGTTACTTTCCCCCAACTCTATCCGAACTTTATACCAGGATAGAGTGGAGTGTTGGAATTTGGGGTTACTTTCCCCCAACTCTATCCGAACTTTATACCGGGATAGAGTTGAACGTTGGACTTTGCCCCAACTCTACCCGAACTTTGTTTCGGAATAGAGTTGAAAGTTGAACTTTAGGGTAACATTCCCCCAACTCTATCAGAACTTTATACCGGGATATAGTTGAGTGTTGGAATTTGGGGTTACTTTCCCCCAACTCTACCCGAACTTTATACCGGGATAGAGTTGAATGTTGCACTTTGCGGTTACTTTGCCCCAACTCTATCCGAACTTTGTTTCGGAATAGAGTTTAAAGTTAAATTTTAGGGTAACTTTCCTCCAACTCTATCCGAACTTTATAGCGGGATAGAGTTGAACGTTGGACTTTGCCCCAACTCTATCCGAACTTTGTTTCGGAATAGAGTTGAAAGTTGAACTTTAGGGTAACTTTCCCCCAACTCTATCAGAATTTTATACCGGGATATAGTTGAGTGTTGGAATTTGGGGTTACTTTCCCCCAACTCTATCCGAACTTTATACCGGGATAGAGTTGAACGTTGGACTTTGCCCCAACTCTATCTGAACTTTGTTTCGGAATAGAGTTGAAAGTTGAACTTTGGGGTAACTTTCCTCCAACTCTATCCGAACTTTATACCAGGATAGAGTTGAGTGTTGGAATTTGGGGTTACTTTCCCCCAACTCTATCCGAACTTTATACCGGGATAGAGTTGAACGTTGGACTTTGCCCCAACTCTATCCGAACTTTATTTCGGAATAGAGTTGAAAGTTGAACTTTAGTGTTGGAATATGGGGTTACTTTCCCCCAACTCTATCCGAACTTTATACCGGGATAGAGTTGAACGTTGGACTTTGCCCCAACTCTATCCGAACTTTGTTTCGGAATAGAGTTGAAAGTTGAACTTTAGGGTAAGTTTCCCCCAACTCTATCAGAACTTTATACCGGGATATAGTTGAGTGTTGGAATTTGGGGTTACTTTCCCCCAACTCTATCCGAACTTTATACCGGGATAGAGTTGAATGTTGGACTTTGCGGTTACTTTGCCCTAACTCTATCCGAACTTTGTTTCGGAATAGAGTTGAAAGTTGAACTTTAGGGTAACTTTCCTCCAACTCTATCCGAACTTTATACCAGGATAGAGTTGAGTGTTGGAATTTGGGGTTACTTTCCCCCAACTCTATCCGAACTTTATACCGGGATAGAGTTGACCGTTGGACTTTGCACCAACTCTGTCCGAACTTTGGTTCGGAATAGAGTTGAAAGTTGAACTTTAGGGTAACTGTCCCCCAACTCTATCAGAACGTTATACCGGGATATAGTTGAGTGTTGGAATTTGGGGTGACTTTCCCCCAACTGTATCCGAACTCTATACCGGGATAGAGTTGAATGTTGGACTTTGCGGTTACTTTGCCCCAACTCTATCCGAACTTTGTTTCGGAATAGAGTTGAAAGTTAAATTTTAGGGTAACTTTCCTCCAACTCTATCCGAACTTTATACCAGGATAGAGTTGAGTGTTGGAATTTGGGGTTACTTTCCCCCAACTCTATCCGAACTTTATACCGGGATAGAGTTGAATGTTGAACTTTGGCGTTACTTGGCCTCAACTCTATCTTAACTTTATAACAGGATAGAGTTGGATGTTAAACTTCGGGGTTACTTCTCTCAAACTCTATCCTAATTTTATACTGGGTCAAAGTTGAGAGTTGAGAATTGATCTTTAGGTTTTTAAAAAGTTTATTGAATTTTTTTGAAATTCATTTAAGAATATTGAGGTTTTGGTCAACTCTATCCCAACTCAAAACAGGGTTAGAGTTGCAAGTTGAACATTGGGGTTACTTTACCCCAACTCTATCCGAACTTTATACCGGGATATAGTTGAGTGTTGGAATTTGGGGTTACTTTCCCCCAACTCTATCCGAACTTTATACCAGGATAGAGTGGAGTGTTGGAATTTGGGCTTACTTTCCCCCAACTCTATCCGAACTTTATACCGGGATAGAGTTGAACGTTGGACTTTGCCCCAACTCTACCCGAACTTTGTTTCGGAATAGAGTTGAAAGTTGAACTTTAGGGTAACTTTCCCCCAACTCTATCAGAACTTTATACCGGGATATAGTTGAGTGTTGGAATTTGGGGTTACTTTCCCCCAACTCTACCCGAACTTTATACCGGGATAGAGTTGAATGTTGCACTTTGCGGTTACTTTGCCCCAACTCTATCCGAACTTTGTTTCGGAATAGAGTTTAAAGTTAAATTTTAGGGTAACTTTCCTCCAACTCTATCCGAACTTTATAGCGGGATAGAGTTGAACGTTGGACTTTGCCCCAACTCTATCCGAACTTTGTTTCGGAATAGAGTTGAAAGTTGAACTTTAGGGTAACTTTCCCCCAACTCTATCAGAATTTTATACCGGGATATAGTTGAGTGTTGGAATTTGGGGTTACTTTCCCCCAACTCTATCCGAACTTTATACCGGGATAGAGTTGAACGTTGGACTTTGCCCCAACTCTATCTGAACTTTGTTTCGGAATAGAGTTGAAAGTTGAACTTTGGGGTAACTTTCCTCCAACTCTATCCGAACTTTATACCAGGATAGAGTTGAGGGTTGGAATTTGGGGTTACTTTCCCCCAACTCTATCCGAACTTTATACCGGGATAGAGTTGAACGTTGGACTTTGCCATAACTCTATCCGAACTTTATTTCGGAATAGAGTTGAAAGTTGAACTTTAGGGTAACTTTCCCCCAACTCTATCAGAATTTTATACCGGGATAGAGTTGAATGTTGGACTTTGCGGTTACTTTGCCCCAACTCTATCCGAACTTTGTTTCGGAATAGAGTTGACAGTTGAACTTTAGGGTAACTTTCCTCCAACTCTATCCGAACTTTATACCAGGATAGAGTTGAGTGTTGGAATATGGGGTTACTTTCCCCCAACTCTATCCGAACTTTATACCGGGATAGACTTGAACGTTGGACTTTGCCCCAACTCTATCCGAACTTTGTTTCGGAATAGAGTTGAAAGTTGAACTTTAGGGTAAGTTTCCCCCAACTCTATCAGAACTTTATACCGGGATATAGTTGAGTGTTGGAATTTGGGGTTACTTTCCCCCAACTCTATCCGAACTTTATACCGGGATAGAGTTGAATGTTGGACTTTGCGGTTACTTTGCCCTAACTCTATCCGAACTTTGTTTCGGAATAGAGTTGAAAGTTGAACTTTAGGGTAACTTTCCTCCAACTCTATCCGAACTTTATACCAGGATAGAGTTGAGTGTTGGAATTTGGGGTTACTTTCCCCCAACTCTATCCGAACTTTATACCGGGATAGAGTTGACCGTTGGACTTTGCACCAACTCTGTCCGAACTTTGGTTCGGAATAGAGTTGAAAGTTGAACTTTAGGGTAACTGTCCCCCAACTCTATCAGAACGTTATACCGGGATATAGTTGAGTGTTGGAATTTGGGGTTACTTTCCCCCAACTCTATCCGAACTTTATACCGGGATAGAGTTGAATGTTGGACTTTGCGGTTACTTTGCCCCAACTCTATCCGAACTTTGTTTCGGAATAGAGTTGAAAGTTAAATTTTAGGGTAACTTTCCTCCAACTCTATCCGAACTTTATACCAGGATAGAGTTGAGTGTTGGAATTTGGGGTTACTTTCCCCCAACTCTATCCGAACTTTATACCGGGATAGAGTTGAACGTTGGACTTTGCCCCAACTCTATCCGAACTTTGTTTCGGAATAGTGTTGAAAGTTGAACTTTAGGGTAGCTTTCCCCCAACTCTATCAAAACTTTATACCGGGATATAGTTGGGTGTTGGAATTTGGGGTTACTTTCCCCCAACTCTATCCGAACTTTATACCGGGATAGAGTTGAATGTTGGACTTTGCGGTTACTTTGCCCCAACTCTATCCGAACTTTGTTTCGGAATAGAGTTGAAAGTTAAATTTTAGGGTAACTTTCCTCCAACTCTATCCGAACTTTATACCGGGATAGAGTTGAATGTTGGACTTTGCGGTTACTTTGCCCCAACTCTATCCGAACTTTGTTTCGGAATAGAGTTGAAAGTTAAATTTTAGGGTAACTTTCCTCCAACTCTATCCGAACTTTATACCAGGATACAGTTGAGTGTTGGAATTTGGGGTGACTTTCCCCCAACTCTATCCGAACTTTATACCGGGATAGAGTTGAACGTTGGACTTTGCCCCAACTCTATCCGAACTTTGTTTCGGAATAGAGTTGCAAGTTGAACTGTAGGGTAACTTTCCCCCAACTCTATCAGAACTTTATACCGGGATATAGTTGGGTGTTGGAATTTGGGGTTACTTTCCCCCAACTCTATCCGAACTTTATACCGGGATAGAGTTGAATGTTGGACTTTGCGATTACTTTGCCCCAACTCTATCCGAACTTTGTTTCGGAATAGAGTTGAAAGTTAAATTTTAGGGTAACTTTCCTCCAACTCTATCCGAACTTTATACCAGGATAGAGTTGAGTGTTGGAATTTGGGGTTACTTTCCTCCAACTCTATCCGAACTTTATACCGGGATAGAGTTGAACGTTGGACTTTGCCCCAACTCTATCCGAACTTTGTTTCGGAATAGTGTTGAAAGTTGAACTTTAGGGTAACTTTCCCCCAAATCTATCAGAACTTTATACCGGGATATAGTTGGGTGTTGGAATTTGGGGTTACTTTCCCCCAACTCTATCCGAACTTTATACCGGGATAGAGTTGAATGTTGGACTTTGCGGTTACTTTGCCCCAACTCTATCCGAACTTTGTTTCGGAATAGAGTTGCAAATTGAACTTTAGGGTAACTTTCCCCCAACTCTATCAGAACTTTATACCGGGATATAGTTGAGTGTTGGAATTTGGGGTTACTTTCCCCTAACTCTATCCGAACTTTATACCGGGATAGAGTTGAACGTTGGACTTTGCCCCAACTCTATCCGAACTTTGTTTCGGAATAGAGTTGAAAGTTAAATTTTAGGGTAACTTTCCTCCAACTCTATCCGAACTTTATACCAGGATAGAGTTGAGTGTTGGAATTTGGGGTTACTTTCCCCCAACTCTATCAGAACTTTATACCGGGATATAATTGAGTGTTGGAATTTGGGGTTACTTTCCCCCAACTCTATCCGAACTTTATACCGGGATAGAGTTGAATGTTGAACTTTGGGGTTACTTGGCCTCGACTCTATCTTAACTTTATAACAGGATAGAGTTGGATGTTAAACTTCGGGGTTACTTCTCTCAAACTCTATCCTAATTTTATACTGGGTTAAAGTTGAGAGTTGAGAATTGATCTTTAGGTTTTTAAAAAGTTTATTGAATTTTTTTGAAATTCATTTAAGAACATTGAGGTTTTGGTCAACTCTATCCCAACTCAAAACAGGGTTAGAGTTGCAAGTTGAACTTTGGGGTTACTTTACCCCAACTCTATCCGAACTTTATACCGGGATATAGTTGAGTGTTGGAATTTGGGGTTACTTTCCCCCAACTCTATCCGAACTTTATACCAGGATAGAGTTGAGTGTTGGAATTTGGGGTTACTTCCCCCAACTCTATCCGAACTTTATACCGGGATAGAGTTGAACGTTGGACTTTGCCCCAACTCTATCCGAACTTTGTTTCGGAATAGAGTTGAAAGTTGAACTTTAGGGTAACTTTCCCCCAACTCTATCAGAATTTTATACCGAGATATAGTTGAGTGTTGGAATTTGGGGTTACTTTCCCCCAACTCTATCCGAACTTTATACCGGGATAGAGTTGAATGTTGGACTTTGCGGTTACTTTGCCCCAACTCTATCCGAACTTTGTTTCGGAATAGAGTTGAAAGTTAAATTTTAGGGTAACTTTCCTCCAACTCTATCCGAACTTTATAGCGGGATAGAGTTGAACGTTGGACTTTGCCCCAACTCTATCCGAACTTTGTTTCGGAATAGAGTTGAAAGTTGAACTTTAGGGTAACTTTCCCCCAACTCTATCAGAATTTTATACCGGGATATAGTTGAGTGTTGGAATTTGGGGTTACTTTCCCCCAACTCTATCCGAACTTTATACCGGGATAGAGTTGAACGTTGGACTTTGCCCCAACTCTATCTGAACTTTGTTTCGGAATAGAGTTGAAAGTTGAACTTTGGGGTAACTTTCCTCCAACTCTATCCGAACTTTATACCAGGATAGAGTTGAGTGTTGGAATTTGGGGTTACTTTCCCCCAACTCTATCCGAACTTTATACCGGGATAGAGTTGAACGTTGGACTTTGCCCCAACTCTATCCGAACTTTATTTCGGAATAGAGTTGAAAGTTGAACTTTAGGGTAACTTTCCCCCAACTCTATCAGAATTTTATACCGGGATAGAGTTGAATGTTGGACTTTGCGGTTACTTTGCCCCAACTCTATCCGAACTTTGTTTCGGAATAGAGTTGACAGTTGAACTTTAGGGTAACTTTCCTCCAACTCTATCCGAACTTTATACCAGGATAGAGTTGAGTGTTGGAATATGGGGTTACTTTCCCCCAACTCTATCCGAACTTTATACCGGGATAGAGTTGAACGTTGGACTTTGCCCCAACTCTATCCGAACTTTGTTTCGGAATAGAGTTGAAAGTTGAACTTTAGGGTAAGTTTCCCCCAACTCTATCAGAACTTTATACCGGGATATAGTTGAGTGTTGGAATTTGGGGTTACTTTCCCCCAACTCTATCCGAACTTTATACCGGGATAGAGTTGAATGTTGGACTTTGCGGTTACTTTGCCCTAACTCTATCCGAACTTTGTTTCGGAATAGAGTTGAAAGTTGAACTTTAGGGTAACTTTCCTCCAACTCTATCCGAACTTTATACCAGGATAGAGTTGAGTGTTGGAATTTGGGGTTACTTTCCCCCAACTCTATCCGAACTTTATACCGGGATAGAGTTGACCGTTGGACTTTGCACCAACTCTGTCCGAACTTTGGTTCGGAATAGAGTTGAAAGTTGAACTTTAGGGTAACTGTCCCCCAACTCTATCAGAACGTTATACCGGGATATAGTTGAGTGTTGGAATTTGGGGTTACTTTCCCCCAACTCTATCCGAACTCTATACCGGGATAGAGTTGAATGTTGGACTTTGCGGTTGCTTTGCCCCAACTCTATCCGAACTTTGTTTCGGAATAGAGTTGAAAGTTAAATTTTAGGGTAACTTTCCTCCAACTCTATCCGAACTTTATACCAGGATAGAGTTGAGTGTTGGAATTTGGGGTTACTTTCCCCCAACTCTATCCGAACTTTATACCGGGATAGAGTTGAACGTTGGACTTTGCCCCAACTCCATCCGAACTTTGTTTCGGAATAGAGTTGAAAGTTGAACTTTGGGGTAACTTTCCTCCAACTCTATCCGAACTTTATACCAGGATAGAGTTGAGTGTTGGAATTTGGGGTTACTTTCCCACAACTCTATCCGAACTTTATACCGGGATAGAGTTGAACGTTGGACTTTGCCCCAACTCTATCCGAACTTTGTTTCGGAATAGTGTTGAAAGTTGAACTTTAGGGTAGCTTTCCCCCAACTCTATCAAAACTTTATACCGGGATATAGTTGGGTGTTGGAATTTGGGGTTACTTTCCCCCAACTCTATCCGAACTTTATACCGGAATAGAGTTGAATGTTGGACTTTGCGGTTACTTTGCCCCAACTCTATCCGAACTTTGATTCGGAATAGAGTTGAAAGTTAAATTTTAGGGTAACTTTCCTCCAACTCTATCCGAACTTTGTACCAGGATAGAGTTGAGTGTTGGAATTTGGGGTTACTTTCCCCCAACTCTATCCGAACTTTATACCGGGATAGAGTTGAACGTTGGACTTTGCCCCAACTCTATCCGAACTTTGTTTCGGAATAGAGTTGAAAGTTGAACTTTAGGGTAACTTTCCCCCAACTCTATCAGAACTTTATACCGGGATATAGTTGAGTGTTGGAATTTGGGGTTACTTTCCCCCAACTCTATCCGAACTTTATACCGGAATAGAGTTGAATGTTGGACTTCGCGGTTAATTGCCCCAACTCTATCCGAACTTTGTTTCGGCATAGAGTTGAAAGTTAAATTTTAGGGTAACTTTCCTCCAACTCTATCCGAACTTTATACCAGGATAGAGTTGAGTGTTGGAATTTGGGGTTACTTTCCCACAACTCTATCCGAACATTATACCGGGATAGAGTTGAACGTTGGACGTTGCCCCAACTCTATCCGAACTTTGTGTCGGAACAGAGTTGAAAGTTGAACTTTAGGGTAACTTTCCCCCAACTCTATCAGAACTTTATACCGGGATATAGTTGAGTGTTGGAATTTGGGGTTACTTTCCCCCAACTCTATCCGAACTTTATACCGGAATAGAGTTGAATGTTGGACTTTGCGGTTACTTTGCCCCAACTCTATCCGAACTTTGATTCGGAATAGAGTTGAAAGTTAAATTTTAGGGTAACTTTCCTCCAACTCTATCCGAACTTTGTACCAGGATAGAGTTGAGTGTTGGAATTTGGGGTTACTTTCCCCCAACTCTATCCGAACTTTATACCGGGATAGAGTTGACCGTTGGACTTTGCACCAACTCTGTCCGAACTTTGGTTCGGAATAGAGTTGAAAGTTGAACTTTAGGGTAACTGTCCCCCAACTCTATCAGAACGTTATACCGGGATATAGTTGAGTGTTGGAATTTGGGGTTACTTTCCCCCAACTCTATCCGAACTCTATACCGGGATAGAGTTGAATGTTGGACTTTGCGGTTACTTTGCCCCAACTCTATCCGAACTTTGTTTCGGAATAGAGTTGAAAGTTAAATTTTAGGGTAACTTTCCTCCAACTCTATCCGAACTTTATACCAGGATAGAGTTGAGTGTTGGAATTTGGGGTTACTTTCCCCCAACTCTATCCGAACTTTATACCGGGATAGAGTTGAATGTTGAACTTTGGCGTTACTTGGCCTCAACTCTATCTTAACTTTATAACAGGATAGAGTTGGATGTTAAACTTCGGGGTTACTTCTCTCAAACTCTATCCTAATTTTATACTGGGTCAAAGTTGAGAGTTGAGAATTGATCTTTAGGTTTTTAAAAAGTTTATTGAATTTTTTTGAAATTCATTTAAGAATATTGAGGTTTTGGTCAACTCTATCCCAACTCAAAACAGGGTTAGAGTTGCAAGTTGAACATTGGGGTTACTTTACCCCAACTCTATCCGAACTTTATACCGGGATATAGTTGAGTGTTGGAATTTGGGGTTACTTTCCCCCAACTCTATCCGAACTTTATACCAGGATAGAGTGGAGTGTTGGAATTTGGGCTTACTTTCCCCCAACTCTATCCGAACTTTATACCGGGATAGAATTGAACGTTGGACTTTGCCCCAACTCTACCCGAACTTTGTTTCGGAATAGAGTTGAAAGTTGAACTTTAGGGTAACTTTCCCCCAACTCTATCAGAACTTTATACCGGGATATAGTTGAGTGTTGGAATTTGGGGTTACTTTCCCCCAACTCTACCCGAACTTTATACCGGGATAGAGTTGAATGTTGCACTTTGCGGTTACTTTGCCCCAACTCTATCCGAACTTTGTTTCGGAATAGAGTTTAAAGTTAAATTTTAGGGTAACTTTCCTCCAACTCTATCCGAACTTTATAGCGGGATAGAGTTGAACGTTGGACTTTGCCCCAACTCTATCCGAACTTTGTTTCGGAATAGAGTTGAAAGTTGAACTTTAGGGTAACTTTCCCCCAACTCTATCAGAATTTTATACCGGGATATAGTTGAGTGTTGGAATTTGGGGTTACTTTCCCCCAACTCTATCCGAACTTTATACCGGGATAGAGTTGAACGTTGGACTTTGCCCCAACTCTATCTGAACTTTGTTTCGGAATAGAGTTGAAAGTTGAACTTTGGGGTAACTTTCCTCCAACTCTATCCGAACTTTATACCAGGATAGAGTTGAGTGTTGGAATTTGGGGTTACTTTCCCCCAACTCTATCCGAACTTTATACCGGGATAGAGTTGAACGTTGGACTTTGCCATAACTCTATCCGAACTTTATTTCGGAATAGAGTTGAAAGTTGAACTTTAGGGTAACTTTCCCCCAACTCTATCAGAATTTTATACCGGGATAGAGTTGAATGTTGGACTTTGCGGTTACTTTGCCCCAACTCTATCCGAACTTTGTTTCGGAATAGAGTTGACAGTTGAACTTTAGGGTAACTTTCCTCCAACTCTATCCGAACTTTATACCAGGATAGAGTTGAGTGTTGGAATATGGGGTTACTTTCCCCCAACTCTATCCGAACTTTATACCGGGATAGAGTTGAACGTTGGACTTTGCCCCAACTCTATCCGAACTTTGTTTCGGAATAGAGTTGAAAGTTGAACTTTAGGGTAAGTTTCCCCCAACTCTATCAGAACTTTATACCGGGATATAGTTGAGTGTTGGAATTTGGGGTTACTTTCCCCCAACTCTATCCGAACTTTATACCGGGATAGAGTTGAATGTTGGACTTTGCGGTTACTTTGCCCTAACTCTATCCGAACTTTGTTTCGGAATAGAGTTGAAAGTTGAACTTTAGGGTAACTTTCCTCCAACTCTATCCGAACTTTATACCAGGATAGAGTTGAGTGTTGGAATTTGGGGTTACTTTCCCCCAACTCTATCCGAACTTTATACCGGGATAGAGTTGACCGTTGGACTTTGCACCAACTCTGTCCGAACTTTGGTTCGGAATAGAGTTGAAAGTTGAACTTTAGGGTAACTGTCCCCCAACTCTATCAGAACGTTATACCGGGATATAGTTGAGTGTTGGAATTTGGGGTTACTTTCCCCCAACTCTATCCGAACTCTATACCGGGATAGAGTTGAATGTTGGACTTTGCGGTTACTTTGCCCCAACTCTATCCGAACTTTGTTTCGGAATAGAGTTGAAAGTTAAATTTTAGGGTAACTTTCCTCCAACTCTATCCGAACTTTATACCAGGATAGAGTTGAGTGTTGGAATTTGGGGTTACTTTCCCCCAACTCTATCCGAACTTTATACCGGGATAGAGTTGAACGTTGGACTTTGCCCCAACTCCATCCGAACTTTGTTTCGGAATAGAGTTGAAAGTTGAACTTTGGGGTAACTTTCCTCCAACTCTATCCGAAATTTATACCAGGATAGAGTTGAGTGTTGGAATTTGGGGTTACTTTCCCACAACTCTATCCGAACTTTATACCGGGATAGAGTTGAACGTTGGACTTTGCCCCAACTCTATCCGAACTTTGTTTCGGAATAGTGTTGAAAGTTGAACTTTAGGGTAGCTTTCCCCCAACTCTATCAAAACTTTATACCGGGATATAGTTGGGTGTTGGAATTTGGGGTTACTTTCCCCCAACTCTATCCGAACTTTATACCGGGATAGAGTTGAATGTTGGACTTTGCGGTTACTTTGCCCCAACTCTATCCGAACTTTGATTCGGAATAGAGTTGACAGTTGAACTTTAGGGGAACTTTCCTCCAACTCTATCCGAACTTTATACCAGGATAGAGTTGAATGTTGGAATTTGGGGTTACTTTCCCCCAACTCTATCCGAACTTTATACCGGGATAGAGTTGACCGTTGGACTTTGCCCCAAATCTGTCCGAACTTTGGTTCGGAATAGAGTTGAAGGTTCAACTTTAGGGTAACTTTCCCCCAACTCTATCAGAACGTTATACCAGGATATAGTTGAGTGTTGGAATTTGGGGTTACTTTCCCCCAACTCTATCCGAACTTTATACCGGGATAGAGTTGAATGTTGGACTTTGCGGTTGCTTTGCCCCAACTCTATCCGAACTTTGTTTCGGAATAGAGTTGAAAGTTGAACTTTGGGGTAACTTTCCTCCAACTCTATCCGAACTTTATACCAGGATAGAGTTGAGCGTTGGAATTTGGGGTTACTTTCCCCCACCTCTATCCGAACTTTATACCGGGATAGAGTTGAACGTTGGACTTTGCCCCAACTCTATCCGAACTTTGTTTCGGAATAGAGTTGAAAGTTGAACTTTAGGGTAACTTTCCCCCAACTCTATCAGAACTTTATACCGGGATATAGTTGAGTGTTGGAATTTGGGGTTACTTTCCCCCAACTCTATCCGAACTTTATACCGGGATAGAGTTGAATGTTGGACTTTGCGGTTACTTTGCCCCAACTCTATTCGAACTTTGTTTCGGAATAGAGTTTAAAGTTAAATTTTAGGGTAACTTTCCTCCAACTCTATCCCAACTTTATAGCAGGATAGAGTTGAGTGTTGGAATTTGGGGTTACTTTCCCCCAACTCTATCCGAACTTTATACCGGGATAGAGTTGAACGTTGGACTTTGCCCCAACTCTATCCGAACTTTGTTTCGGAATAGAGTTGCAAGTTGAACTGTAGGGTAACTTTCCCCCAACTCTATCAGAACTTTATACCGGGATATAGTTGGGTGTTGGAATTTGGGGTTACTTTCCCCCAACTCTATCCGAACTTTATACCGGGATAGAGTTGAATGTTGGACTTTGCGATTACTTTGCCCCAACTCTATCCGAACTTTGTTTCGGAATAGAGTTGAAAGTTAAATTTTAGGGTAACTTTCCTCCAACTCTATCCGAACTTTATACCAGGATAGAGTTGAGTGTTGGAATTTGGGGTTACTTTCCCACAACTCTATCCGAACTTTATACCGGGATAGAGTTGAACGTTGGACTTTGCCCCAACTCTATCCGAACTTTGTTTCGGAATAGTGTTGAAAGTTGAACTTTAGGGTAGCTTTCCCCCAACTCTATCAAAACTTTATACCGGGATATAGTTGGGTGTTGGAATTTGGGGTTACTTTCCCAAAACTCTATCCGAACTTTATACCGGGATAGAGTTGAATGTTGGACTTTGCGGTTACTTTGCCCCAACTCTATCCGAACTTTGATTCGGAATAGAGTTGAAAGTTAAATTTTAGGGTAACTTTCCTCCAACTCTATCCGAACTTTGTACCAGGATAGAGTTGAGTGTTGGAATTTGGGGTTACTTTCCCCCAACTCTATCCGAACTTTATACCGGGATAGAGTTGAACGTTGGACTTTGCCCCAACTCTATCCGAACTTTGTTTCGGAATAGAGTTGAAAGTTGAACTTTAGGGTAACTTTCCTCCAACTCTATCCTCACTTTATAGCAGGATAGAGTTGAATGTTGGAATTTGGGGTTACTTTCCCCCAACTCTATCCGAACTTTATACCGGGATAGAGTTGAACGTTGGACTTTGCCCCAACTCTACCCGAACTTTGTTTCGGAATAGAGTTGAAAGTTGAACTTTAGGGTAACTTTCCCCCAACTCTATCAGAACTTTATACCGGGATATAGTTGAGTGTTGGAATTTGGGGTTACTTTCCCCCAACTCTATCCGAACTTTATACCGGAATAGAGTTGAATGTTGGACTTCGCGGTTAATTGCCCCAACTCTATCCGAACTTTGTTTCGGAATAGAGTTGAAAGTTAAATTTTAGGGTAACTTTCCTCCAACTCTATCCGAACTTTATACCAGGATAGAGTTGAGTGTTGGAATTTGGGGTTACTTTCCCCCAACTCTATCCGAACTTTATACCGGGATAGAGTTGAATGTTGAACTTTGGCGTTACTTGGCCTCAACTCTATCTTAACTTTATAACAGGATAGAGTTGGATGTTAAACTTCGGGGTTACTTCTCTCAAACTCTATCCTAATTTTATACTGGGTCAAAGTTGAGAGTTGAGAATTGATCTTTAGGTTTTTAAAAAGTTTATTGAATTTTTTTGAAATTCATTTAAGAATATTGAGGTTTTGGTCAACTCTATCCCAACTCAAAACAGGGTTAGAGTTGCAAGTTGAACATTGGGGTTACTTTACCCCAACTCTATCCGAACTTTATACCGGGATATAGTTGAGTGTTGGAATTTGGGGTTACTTTCCCCCAACTCTATCCGAACTTTATACCAGGATAGAGTGGAGTGTTGGAATTTGGGCTTACTTTCCCCCAACTCTATCCGAACTTTATACCGGGATAGAGTTGAACGTTGGACTTTGCCCCAACTCTACCCGAACTTTGTTTCGGAATAGAGTTGAAAGTTGAACTTTAGGGTAACTTTCCCCCAACTCTATCAGAACTTTATACCGGGATATAGTTGAGTGTTGGAATTTGGGGTTACTTTCCCCCAACTCTACCCGAACTTTATACCGGGATAGAGTTGAATGTTGCACTTTGCGGTTACTTTGCCCAACTCTATCCGAACTTTGTTTCGGAATAGAGTTTAAAGTTAAATTTTAGGGTAACTTTCCTCCAACTCTATCCGAACTTTATAGCGGGATAGAGTTGAACGTTGGACTTTGCCCCAACTCTATCCGAACTTTGTTTCGGAATAGAGTTGAAAGTTGAACTTTAGGGTAACTTTCCCCCAACTCTATCAGAATTTTATACCGGGATATAGTTGAGTGTTGGAATTTGGGGTTACTTTCCCCCAACTCTATCCGAACTTTATACCGGGATAGAGTTGAACGTTGGACTTTGCCCCAACTCTATCTGAACTTTGTTTCGGAATAGAGTTGAAAGTTGAACTTTGGGGTAACTTTCCTCCAACTCTATCCGAACTTTATACCAGGATAGAGTTGAGGGTTGGAATTTGGGGTTACTTTCCCCCAACTCTATCCGAACTTTATACCGGGATAGAGTTGAACGTTGGACTTTGCCATAACTCTATCCGAACTTTATTTCGGAATAGAGTTGAAAGTTGAACTTTAGGGTAACTTTCCCCCAACTCTATCAGAATTTTATACCGGGATAGAGTTGAATGTTGGACTTTGCGGTTACTTTGCCCCAACTCTATCCGAACTTTGTTTCGGAATAGAGTTGACAGTTGAACTTTAGGGTAACTTTCCTCCAACTCTATCCGAACTTTATACCAGGATAGAGTTGAGTGTTGGAATATGGGGTTACTTTCCCCCAACTCTATCCGAACTTTATACCGGGATAGAGTTGAACGTTGGACTTTGCCCCAACTCTATCCGAACTTTGTTTCGGAATAGAGTTGAAAGTTGAACTTTAGGGTAAGTTTCCCCCAACTCTATCAGAACTTTATACCGGGATATAGTTGAGTGTTGGAATTTGGGGTTACTTTCCCCCAACTCTATCCGAACTTTATACCGGGATAGAGTTGAATGTTGGACTTTGCGGTTACTTTGCCCTAACTCTATCCGAACTTTGTTTCGGAATAGAGTTGAAAGTTGAACTTTAGGGTAACTTTCCTCCAACTCTATCCGAACTTTATACCAGGATAGAGTTGAGTGTTGGAATTTGGGGTTACTTTCCGCCAACTCTATCCGAACTTTATACCGGGATAGAGTTGACCGTTGGACTTTGCACCAACTCTGTCCGAACTTTGGTTCGGAATAGAGTTGAAAGTTGAACTTTAGGGTAACTGTCCCCCAACTCTATCAGAACGTTATACCGGGATATAGTTGAGTGTTGGAATTTGGGGTTACTTTCCCCCAACTCTATCCGAACTCTATACCGGGATAGAGTTGAATGTTGGACTTTGCGGTTACTTTGCCCCAACTCTATCCGAACTTTGTTTCGGAATAGAGTTGAAAGTTAAATTTTAGGGTAACTTTCCTCCAACTCTATCCGAACTTTATACCAGGATAGAGTTGAGTGTTGGAATTTGGGGTTACTTTCCCCCAACTCTATCCGAACTTTATACCGGGATAGAGTTGAACGTTGGACTTTGCCCCAACTCCATCCGAACTTTGTTTCGGAATAGAGTTGAAAGTTGAACTTTGGGGTAACTTTCCTCCAACTCTATCCGAACTTTATACCAGGATAGAGTTGAGTGTTGGAATTTGGGGTTACTTTCCCACAACTCTATCCGAACTTTATACCGGGATAGAGTTGAACGTTGGACTTTGCCCCAACTCTATCCGAACTTTGTTTCGGAATAGTGTTGAAAGTTGAACTTTAGGGTAGCTTTCCCCCAACTCTATCAAAACTTTATACCGGGATATAGTTGGGTGTTGGAATTTGGGGTTACTTTCCCCCAACTCTATCCGAACTTTATACCGGGATAGAGTTGAATGTTGGACTTTGCGGTTACTTTGCCCCAACTCTATCCGAACTTTGATTCGGAATAGAGTTGAAAGTTAAATTTTAGGGTAACTTTCCTCCAACTCTATCCGAACTTTATACCGGGATAGAGTTGAATGTTGGACTTTGCGGTTACTTTGCCCCAACTCTATTCGAACTTTGTTTCGGAATAGAGTTTAAAGTTAAATTTTAGGGTAACTTTCCTCCAACTCTATCCCAACTTTATAGCAGGATAGAGTTGAGTGTTGGAATTTGGGGTTACTTTCCCCCAACTCTATCCGAACTTTATACCGGGATAGAGTTGAACGTTGGACTTTGCCCCAACTCTATCCGAACTTTGTTTCGGAATAGAGTTGCAAGTTGAACTGTAGGGTAACTTTCCCCCAACTCTATCAGAACTTTATACCGGGATATAGTTGGGTGTTGGAATTTGGGGTTACTTTCCCCCAACTCTATCCGAACTTTATACCGGGATAGAGTTGAATGTTGGACTTTGCGATTACTTTGCCCCAACTCTATCCGAACTTTGTTTCGGAATAGAGTTGAAAGTTAAATTTTAGGGTAACTTTCCTCCAACTCTATCCGAACTTTATACCAGGATAGAGTTGAGTGTTGGAATTTGGGGTTACTTTCCTCCAACTCTATCCGAACTTTATACCGGGATAGAGTTGAACGTTGGACTTTGCCCCAACTCTATCCGAACTTTGTTTCGGAATAGTGTTGAAAGTTGAACTTTAGGGTAACTTTCCCCCAAATCTATCAGAACTTTATACCGGGATATAGTTGGGTGTTGGAATTTGGGGTTACTTTCCCCCAACTCTATCCGAACTTTATACCGGGATAGAGTTGAATGTTGGACTTTGCGGTTACTTTGCCCCAACTCTATCCGAACTTTGTTTCGGAATAGAGTTGCAAATTGAACTTTAGGGTAACTTTCCCCCAACTCTATCAGAACTTTATACCGGGATATAGTTGAGTGTTGGAATTTGGGGTTACTTTCCCCTAACTCTATCCGAACTTTATACCGGGATAGAGTTGAACGTTGGACTTTGCCCCAACTCTATCCGAACTTTGTTTCGGAATAGAGTTGAAAGTTAAATTTTAGGGTAACTTTCCTCCAACTCTATCCGAACTTTATACCAGGATAGAGTTGAGTGTTGGAATTTGGGGTTACTTTCCCACAACTCTATCAGAACTTTATACCGGGATATAGTTGAGTGTTGGAATTTGGGGTTACTTTCCCCCAACTCTATCCGAACTTTATACCGGGATAGAGTTGAATGTTGAACTTTGGCGTTACTTGGCCTCAACTCTATCTTAACTTTATAACAGGATAGAGTTGGATGTTAAACTTCGGGGTTACTTCTCTCAAACTCTATCCTAATTTTATACTGGGTTAAAGTTGAGAGTTGAGAATTGATCTTTAGGTTTTTAAAAAGTTTATTGAATTTTTTTGAAATTCATTTAAGAATATTGAGGTTTTGGTCAACTCTATCCCAACTCAAAACAGGGTTAGAGTTGCAAGTTGAACATTGGGGTTACTTTACCCCAACTCTATCCGAACTTTATACCGGGATATAGTTGAGTGTTGGAATTTGGGGTTACTTTCCCCCAACTCTATCCGAACTTTATACCAGGATAGAGTGGAGTGTTGGAATTTGGGGTTACTTTCCCCCAACTCTATCCGAACTTTATACCGGGATAGAGTTGAACGTTGGACTTTGCCCCAACTCTACCCGAACTTTGTTTCGGAATAGAGTTGAAAGTTGAACTTTAGGGTAACTTTCCCCCAACTCTATCAGAACTTTATACCGGGATATAGTTGAGTGTTGGAATTTGGGGTTACTTTCCCCCAACTCTACCCGAACTTTATACCGGGAGAGAGTTGAATGTTGCACTTTGCGGTTACTTTGCCCCAACTCTATCCGAACTTTGTTTCGGAATAGAGTTGAAAGTTGAACTTTAGGGTAACTTTCCCCCAACTCTATCAGAATTTTATACCGGGATATAGTTGAGTGTTGGAATTTGGGGTTACTTTCCCCCAACTCTATCCGAACTTTATACCGGGATAGAGTTGAACGTTGGACTTTGCCCCAACTCTATCTGAACTTTGTTTCGGAATAGAGTTGAAAGTTGAACTTTGGGGTAACTTTCCTCCAACTCTATCCGAACTTTATACCAGGATAGAGTTGAGTGTTGGAATTTGGGGTTACTTTCCCCCAACTCTATCCGAACTTTATACCGGGATAGAGTTGAACGTTGGACTTTGCCCCAACTCTATCCGAACTTTATTTCGGAATAGAGTTGAAAGTTGAACTTTAGGGTAACTTTCCCCCAACTCTATCAGAATTTTATACCGGGATAGAGTTGAATGTTGGACTTTGCGGTTACTTTGCCCCAACTCTATCCGAACTTTGTTTCGGAATAGAGTTGACAGTTGAACTTTAGGGTAACTTTCCTCCAACTCTATCCGAACTTTATACCAGGATAGAGTTGAGTGTTGGAATATGGGGTTACTTTCCCCCAACTCTATCCGAACTTTATACCGGGATAGAGTTGAACGTTGGACTTTGCCCCAACTCTATCCGAACTTTGTTTCGGAATAGAGTTGAAAGTTGAACTTTAGGGTAAGTTTCCCCCAACTCTATCAGAACTTTATACCGGGATATAGTTGAGTGTTGGAATTTGGGGTTACTTTCCCCCAACTCTATCCGAACTTTATACCGGGATAGAGTTGAATGTTGGACTTTGCGGTTACTTTGCCCTAACTCTATCCGAACTTTGTTTCGGAATAGAGTTGAAAGTTGAACTTTAGGGTAACTTTCCTCCAACTCTATCCGAACTTTATACCAGGATAGAGTTGAGTGTTGGAATTTGGGGTTACTTTCCCCCAACTCTATCCGAACTTTATACCGGGATAGAGTTGACCGTTGGACTTTGCACCAACTCTGTCCGAACTTTGGTTCGGAATAGAGTTGAAAGTTGAACTTTAGGGTAACTGTCCCCCAACTCTATCAGAACGTTATACCGGGATATAGTTGAGTGTTGGAATTTGGGGTTACTTTCCCCCAACTCTATCCGAACTCTATACCGGGATAGAGTTGAATGTTGGACTTTGCGGTTACTTTGCCCCAACTCTATCCGAACTTTGTTTCGGAATAGAGTTGAAAGTTAAATTTTAGGGTAACTTTCCTCCAACTCTATCCGAACTTTATACCAGGATAGAGTTGAGTGTTGGAATTTGGGGTTACTTTCCCCCAACTCTATCCGAACTTTATACCGGGATAGAGTTGAACGTTGGACTTTGCCCCAACTCCATCCGAACTTTGTTTCGGAATAGAGTTGAAAGTTGAACTTTGGGGTAACTTTCCTCCAACTCTATCCGAACTTTATACCAGGATAGAGTTGAGTGTTGGAATTTGGGGTTACTTTCCCACAACTCTATCCGAACTTTATACCGGGATAGAGTTGAACGTTGGACTTTGCCCCAACTCTATCCGAACTTTGTTTCGGAATAGTGTTGAAAGTTGAACTTTAGGGTAGCTTTCCCCCAACTCTATCAAAACTTTATACCGGGATATAGTTGGGTGTTGGAATTTGGGGTTACTTTCCCCCAACTCTATCCGAACTTTATACCGGAATAGAGTTGAATGTTGGACTTTGCGGTTACTTTGCCCCAACTCTATCCGAACTTTGATTCGGAATAGAGTTGAAAGTTAAATTTTAGGGTAACTTTCCTCCAACTCTATCCGAACTTTGTACCAGGATAGAGTTGAGTGTTGGAATTTGGGGTTACTTTCCCCCAACTCTATCCGAACTTTATACCGGGATAGAGTTGAACGTTGGACTTTGCCCCAACTCTATCCGAACTTTGTTTCGGAATAGAGTTGAAAGTTGAACTTTAGGGTAACTTTCCCCCAACTCTATCAGAACTTTATACCGGGATATAGTTGAGTGTTGGAATTTGGGGTTACTTTCCCCCAACTCTATCCGAACTTTATACCGGAATAGAGTTGAATGTTGGACTTCGCGGTTAATTGCCCCAACTCTATCCGAACTTTGTTTCGGCATAGAGTTGAAAGTTAAATTTTAGGGTAACTTTCCTCCAACTCTATCCGAACTTTATACCAGGATAGAGTTGAGTGTTGGAATTTGGGGTTACTTTCCCACAACTCTATCCGAACATTTATACCGGGATAGAGTTGAACGTTGGACGTTGCCCCAACTCTATCCGAACTTTGTGTCGGAACAGAGTTGAAAGTTGAACTTTAGGGTAACTTTCCCCCAACTCTATCAGAACTTTATACCGGGATATAGTTGAGTGTTGGAATTTGGGGTTACTTTCCCCCAACTCTATCCGAACTTTATACCGGAATAGAGTTGAATGTTGGACTTTGCGGTTACTTTGCCCCAACTCTATCCGAACTTTGATTCGGAATAGAGTTGAAAGTTAAATTTTAGGGTAACTTTCCTCCAACTCTATCCGAACTTTGTACCAGGATAGAGTTGAGTGTTGGAATTTGGGGTTACTTTCCCCCAACTCTATCCGAACTTTATACCGGGATAGAGTTGACCGTTGGACTTTGCACCAACTCTGTCCGAACTTTGGTTCGGAATAGAGTTGAAAGTTGAACTTTAGGGTAACTGTCCCCCAACTCTATCAGAACGTTATACCGGGATATAGTTGAGTGTTGGAATTTGGGGTTACTTTCCCCCAACTCTATCCGAACTCTATACCGGGATAGAGTTGAATGTTGGACTTTGCGGTTACTTTGCCCCAACTCTATACGAACTTTGTTTCGGAATAGAGTTGAAAGTTAAATTTTAGGGTAACTTTCCTCCAACTCTATCCGAACTTTATACCAGGATAGAGTTGAGTGTTGGAATTTGGGGTTACTTTCCCCCAACTCTATCCGAACTTTATACCGGGATAGAGTTGAATGTTGAACTTTGGCGTTACTTGGCCTCAACTCTATCTTAACTTTATAACAGGATAGAGTTGGATGTTAAACTTCGGGGTTACTTCTCTCAAACTCTATCCTAATTTATACTGGGTCAAAGTTGAGAGTAGTTGAGTGTTGGAATTTGGGGTTACTTTCCCCAACTCTATCCGAACTTTATACCGGGATAGAGTTGAATGTTGGACTTTGCGGTTACTTTGCCCCAACTCTATCCGAACTTTGTTTCGGAATAGAGTTGAAAGTTAAATTTTAGGGTAACTTTCCTCCAACTCTATCCGAACTTTATACCAGGATAGAGTTGAGTGTTGGAATTTGGGGTTACTTTCCCCCAACTCTATCCGAACTTTATACCGGGATAGAGTTGAACGTTGGACTTTGCCCCAACTCTATCCGAACTTTGTTTCGGAATAGAGTTGAAAGTTGAACTTTAGGGTAACTTTCCCCCAACTCTATCAGAACTTTATACCGGGATATAGTTGAGTGTTGGAATTTGGGGTTACTTTCCCCCAACTCTATCCGAACTTTATACCGGGATAGAGTTGAATGTTGGACTTTGCGGTTACTTTGCCCCAACTCTATCCGAACTTTGTTTCGGAATAGAGTTGAAAGTTAAATTTTAGGGTAACTTTCCTCCAACTCTATCCGAACTTTATAGCGGGATAGAGTTGAACGTTGGACTTTGCCCCAACTCTATCCGAACTTTGTTTCGGAATAGAGTTGAAAGTTGAACTTTAGGGTAACTTTCCCCCAACTCTATCAGAATTTTATACCGGGATATAGTTGAGTGTTGGAATTTGGGGTTACTTTCCCCCAACTCTATCCGAACTTTATACCGGGATAGAGTTGAACGTTGGACTTTGCCCCAACTCTATCTGAACTTTGTTTCGGAATAGAGTTGAAAGTTGAACTTTAGGGTAACTTTCCTCCAACTCTATCCGAACTTTATACCAGGATAGAGTTGAGTGTTGGAATTTGGGGTTACTTTCCCCCAACTCTATCCGAACTTTATACCGGGATAGAGTTGAACGTTGGACTTTGCCATAACTCTATCCGAACTTTATTTCGGAATAGAGTTGAAAGTTGAACTTTAGGGTAACTTTCCCCCAACTCTATCAGAATTTTATACCGGGATAGAGTTGAATGTTGGACTTTGCGGTTACTTTGCCCCAACTCTATCCGAACTTTGTTTCGGAATAGAGTTGACAGTTGAACTTTAGGGTAACTTTCCTCCAACTCTATCCGAACTTTATACCAGGATAGAGTTGAGTGTTGGAATATGGGGTTACTTTCCCCCAACTCTATCCGAACTTTATACCGGGATAGAGTTGAACGTTGGACTTTGCCCCAACTCTATCCGAACTTTGTTTCGGAATAGAGTTGAAAGTTGAACTTTAGGGTAAGTTTCCCCCAACTCTATCAGAACTTTATACCGGGATATAGTTGAGTGTTGGAATTTGGGGTTACTTTCCCCCAACTCTATCCGAACTTTATACCGGGATAGAGTTGAATGTTGGACTTTGCGGTTACTTTGCCCTAACTCTATCCGAACTTTGTTTCGGAATAGAGTTGAAAGTTGAACTTTAGGGTAACTTTCCTCCAACTCTATCCGAACTTTATACCAGGATAGAGTTGAGTGTTGGAATTTGGGGTTACTTTCCCCCAACTCTATCCGAACTTTATACCGGGATAGAGTTGAGCGTTGGACTTTGCACCAACTCTATCCGAACTTTGTTTCGGAATAGAGTTGAAAGTTGAACTTTAGGGTAACTGTCCCCCAACTCTATCAGAACGTTATACCGGGATATAGTTGAGTGTTGGAATTTGGGGTTACTTTCCCCCAACTCTATCCGAACTCTATACCGGGATAGAGTTGAATGTTGGACTTTGCGGTTACTTTGCCCCAACTCTATCCGAACTTTGTTTCGGAATAGAGTTGAAAGTTAAATTTTAGGGTAACTTTCCTCCAACTCTATCCGAACTTTATACCAGGATAGAGTTGAGTGTTGGAATTTGGGGTTACTTTCCCCAACTCTATCCGAACTTTATACCGGGATAGAGTTGAACGTTGGACTTTGCCCCAACTCCTATCCGAACTTTGTTTCGGAATAGAGTTGAAAGTTGAACTTTAGGGTAACTTTCCTCCAACTCTATCCGAACTTTATACCAGGATAGAGTTGAGTGTTGGAATTTGGGGTTACTTTCCCACAACTCTATCCGAACTTTATACCGGGATAGAGTTGAACGTTGGACTTTGCCCCAACTCTATCCGAACTTTGTTTCGGAATAGTGTTGAAAGTTGAACTTTAGGGTAGCTTTCCCCCAACTCTATCAAACTTTATACCGGGATATAGTTGGGTGTTGGAATTTGGGGTTACTTTCCCCCAACTCTATCCGAACTTTATACCGGGATAGAGTTGAATGTTGGACTTTGCGGTTACTTTGCCCAACTCTATCCGAACTTTGATTCGGAATAGAGTTGAAAGTTAAATTTTAGGGTAACTTTCCTCCAACTCTATCCGAACTTTGTACCAGGATAGAGTTGAGTGTTGGAATTTGGGGTTACTTTCCCCCAACTCTATCCGAACTTTATACCGGGATAGAGTTGAACGTTGGACTTTGCCCCAACTCTATCCGAACTTTGTTTCGGAATAGAGTTGAAAGTTGAACTTTAGGGTAACTTTTCCCCCAACTCTATCAGAACTTTATACCGGGATATAGTTGAGTGTTGGAATTTGGGGTTACTTTCCCCCAACTCTATCCGAACTTTATACCGGGATAGAGTTGAATGTTGGACTTTGCGGTTACTTTGCCCCAACTCTATCCGAACTTTGTTTCGGAATAGAGTTGAAAGTTAAATTTTAGGGTAACTTTCCTCCAACTCTATCCGAACTTTATACCAGGATAGAGTTGAGTGTTGGAATTTGGGGTTACTTTCCCCCAACTCTATCCGAACTTTATACCGGGATAGAGTTGAACGTTGGACTTTGCCCCAACTCTAGCCGAACTTTGGTTCGGAATAGAGTTGAAAGTTGAACTTTAGGGTAACTTTCCCCCAACTCTATCAGAACTTTATACCAGGGATATAGTTGAGTGTTGGAATTTGGGGTTACTTTCCCCCAACTCTATCCGAACTTTATACCGGGATAGAGTTGAATGTTGGACTTTGCGGTTACTTTGCCCCAACTCTATCCGAACTTTGTTTCGGAATAGAGTTGAAAGTTGAACTTTAGGGTAACTTTCCTCCAACTCTATCCGAACTTTATACCAGGATAGAGTTGAGCGTTGGAATTTGGGGTTACTTTCCCCCAACTCTATCCGAACTTTATACCGGGATAGAGTTGAACGTTGGACTTTGCCCCAACTCTATCCGAACTTTGTTTCGGAATAGAGTTGAAAGTTGAACTTTAGGGTAACTTTCCCCCAACTCTATCAGAACTTTATACCGGGATATAGTTGAGTGTTGGAATTTGGGGTTACTTTCCCCCAACTCTATCCGAACTTTATACCGGGATAGAGTTGAATGTTGGACTTTGCGGTTACTTTGCCCCAACTCTATCCGAACTTTGTTTCGGAATAGAGTTGAAAGTTGAAATTTAGGGTAACTTTCCTCCAACTCTATCCGAACTTTATACCAGGATAGAGTTGAGTGTTGGAATTTGGGGTTACTTTCCCCCAACTCTATCCGAACTTTATACCGGGATAGAGTTGAACGTTGGACTTTGCCCCAACTCTATCCGAACTTTGTTTCGGAATAGAGTTGAAAGTTGAACTTTAGGGTAACTTTCCCCCAACTCTATCAGAACTTTATACCGGGATATAGTTGAGTGTTGGAATTTGGGGTTACTTTCCCCCAACTCTATCCGAACTTTATACCGGGATAGAGTTGAATGTTGGACTTTGCGGTTACTTTGCCCCAACTCTATCCGAACTTTGTTTCGGAATAGAGTTGAAAGTTAAATTTAGGGTAACTTTCCTCCAACTCTATCCGAACTTTATACCAGGATAGAGTTGAGTGTTGGAATTTGTTGTTACTTTCCCCCAACTCTATCCGAACTTTATACCGGGATAGAGTTGAACGTTGGACTTTGCCCCAACTCTATCCGAACTTTGTTTCGGAATAGAGTTGAAAGTTGAACTTTAGGGTAACTTTCCCCCAACTCTATCAGAACTTTATACCGGGATATAGTTGAGTGTTTGGAATTTGGGGTTACTTTCCCCCAACTCTATCCGAACTTTATACCGGGATAGAGTGAATGTTGGACTTTGCGGTTACTTTGCCCCAACTCTATCCGAACTTTGTTTCGGAATAGAGTTGAAGTAAATTTTAGGGTAACTTTCCTCCAACTCTATCCGAACTTTATACCAGGATAGAGTTGAGTGTTGGAACTTTGGGGTTACTTTCCCCCAACTCTATCCGAACTTTATACCGGGATAGAGTTGAACGTTGGACTTTGCCCCAACCTCTATCCGAACTTTGTTTCGGGAATAGAGTTGAAAGTTGAACTTTAGGGTAACTTTCCTCCAACTCTATCCGAACTTTATACCAGGATAGAGTTGAGTGTTGGAATTTGGGGTTACTTTCCCCAACCTCTATCCGAACTTTATACCGGATAGAGTTGAACGTTGGCTTTGCCCCAACTCTATCCGAACTTTGTTTCGGAATAGAGTTGAAAGTTGAACTTTAGGGTAACTTTCCTCCAACTCTATCCGAACTTTATACCAGGATAGAGTTGGAGTGTTGGAATTTGGGGTTACTTTCCCCAACTCTATCCGAACTTTATACCGGATAGAGTTGAACGTTGGACTTTGCCCCAACTCTATCCGAACTTTGTTTCGGAATAGAGTTGAAAGTTGAACTTTAGGGTAACTTTCCCTCCAACTCTATCAGAACTTTATACCAGGATATAGTTGAGTGTTGGAATTTGGGGTTACTTTCCCCCAACTCTATCCGAACTTTATACCGGGATAGAGTTGAATGTTGGACTTTGCGTTACTTTGCCCCAACTCTATCCGAACTTTGTTTCGGAATAGAGTTGAAAGTTAAATTTTAGGGTAACTTTCCTCCAACTCTATCCGAACTTTATACCAGGATAGAGTTGAGTGTTGGAATTTGGGGTTACTTTCCCCCAACTCTATCCGAACTTTATACCGGGATAGAGTTGAACGTTGGACTTTGCCCCAACTCTATCCGAACTTTGTTTCGGAATAGAGTTGAAAGTTGAACTTTAGGGTAACTTTCCCCCAACTCTATCAGAACTTTATACCGGATATAGTTGAGTGTTGGAATTTGGGGTTACTTTCCCCCAACTCTATCCGAACTTTATACCGGGATAGAGTTGAACGTTGGACTTTGCCCCAACTCTATCCGAACTTTGTTTCGGAATAGAGTTGAAAGTTGAACTTTAGGGTAACTTTCCTCCAACTCTATCCGAACTTTATACCAGGATAGAGTTGAGTGTTGGAATTTGGGTTACTTTCCCCAACTCTATCCGAACTTTATACCGGGATAGAGTTGAACGTTGGACTTTGCCCATAACTCTATCCGAACTTTGTTTCGGAATAGAGTTGAAAGTTGAACTTTAGGGTAACTTTCCCCCAACTCTATCAGAACTTTATACCGGGATAGAGTTGAGTGTTGGAATTTGGGGTTACTTTCCCCCAACTCTATCCGAACTTTATACCGGGATAGAGTTGAATGTTGAACTTTAGGGTACTTTGCCCCAACTCTATCCGAACTTTATACCAGGATAGAGTTGAGTGTTGGAATATGGGGTTACTTTCCCCAACTCTATCCGAACTTTATACCGGGATAGAGTTGAACGTTGGACTTTGCCCCAACTCTATCCGAACTTTGTTTCGGAATAGAGTTGAAAGTTGAACTTTAGGGTAACTTTCCTCCAACTCTATCAGAACTTTATACCAGGATAGAGTTGAGTGTTGGAATTTGGGGTTACTTTCCCCCAACTCTATCCGAACTTTATACCGGGATAGAGTTGAATGTTGGACTTTGCGTTACTTTGCCCTAACTCTATCCGAACTTTGTTCGGAATAGAGTTGAAAGTTGAACTTTAGGGTAACTTTCCTCCAACTCTATCCGAACTTTATACCAGGATATAGTTGAGTGTTGGAATTTGGGGTTACTTTCCCCCAACTCTATCCGAACTTTATACCGGGATAGAGTTGACCGTTGGACTTTGCACCAACTCTGTCCGAACTTTGGTTCGGAATAGAGTTGAAAGTTGAACTTTAGGGTAACTTTCCCCCAACTCTATCAGAACGTTATACCGGGATATAGTTGAGTGTTGGAATTTGGGGTTACTTTCCCCCAACTCTATCCGAACTTTATACCGGGATAGAGTTGAATGTTGGACTTTGCGGTTACTTTGCCCCAACTCTATCCGAACTTTGTTTCGGAATAGAGTTGAAAGTTAAATTTTAGGGTAACTTTCCTCCAACTCTATCCGAACTTTATACCAGGATAGAGTTGAGTGTTGGAATTTGGGGTTACTTTCCCCCAACTCTATCCGAACTTTATACCGGGATAGAGTTGAACGTTGGACTTTGCCCCAACTCTATCCGAACTTTGTTTCGGAATAGAGTTGAAAGTTGAACTTTAGGGTAACTTTCCTCCAACTCTATCCGAACTTTATACCAGGATAGAGTTGAGTGTTGGAATTTGGGGTTACTTTCCCCAACTCTATCCGAACTTTATACCGGGATAGAGTTGAACGTTGGACTTTGCCCCAACTCTATCCGAACTTTGTTTCGGAATAGAGTTGAAAGTTGAACTTTAGGGTAACTTTCCCCAACTCTATCAGAACTTTATACCGGGATATAGTTGAGTGTTGGAATTTGGGGTTACTTTCCCCCAACTCTATCCGAACTTTATACCGGGATAGAGTTGAATGTTGGACTTTGCGGTTACTTTGCCCCAACTCTATCCGAACTTTGTTTCGGAATAGAGTTGAAAGTTAAATTTTAGGGTAACTTTCCTCCAACTCTATCCGAACTTTATACCAGGATAGAGTTGAGTGTTGGAATTTGGGGTTACTTTCCCCCAACTCTATCCGAACTTTATACCGGGATAGAGTTGAACGTTGGACTTTGCCCCAACTCTATCCGAACTTTGTTTCGGAATAGAGTTGAAAGTTGAACTTTAGGGTAACTTTCCCCCAACTCTATCAGAACTTTATACCGGGATATAGTTGAGTGTTGGAATTTGGGGTTACTTTCCCCCAACTCTATCCGAACTTTATACCGGGATAGAGTTGAATGTTGGACTTTGCGGTTACTTTGCCCCAACTCTATCCGAACTTTGTTTCGGAATAGAGTTGAAAGTTGAACTTTAGGGTAACTTTCCTCCAACTCTATCCGAACTTTATACCAGGATAGAGTTGAGTGTTGGAATTTGGGGTTACTTTCCCCCAACTCTATCCGAACTTTATACCGGGATAGAGTTGAACGTTGGACTTTGCCCCAACTCTATCCGAACTTTGTTTCGGAATAGAGTTGAAAGTTGAACTTTAGGGTAACTTTCCCCCAACTCTATCAGAACGTTATACCAGGATATAGTTGAGTGTTGGAATTTGGGGTTACTTTCCCCCAACTCTATCCGAACTTTATACCGGGATAGAGTTGAATGTTGGACTTTGCGGTTACTTTGCCCCAACTCTATCCGAACTTTGTTTCGGAATAGAGTTGAAAGTTGAACTTTAGGGTAACTTTCCTCCAACTCTATCCGAACTTTATACCAGGATAGAGTTGAGTGTTGGAATTTGGGGTTACTTTCCCCCAACTCTATCCGAACTTTATACCGGGATAGAGTTGAACGTTGGACTTTGCCCCAACTCTATCCGAACTTTGTTTCGGAATAGAGTTGAAAGTTGAAATTTAGGGTAACTTTCCCCAACTCTATCAGAACTTTATACCGGGATATAGTTGAGTGTTGGAATTTGGGGTTACTTTCCCCCAACTCTATCCGAACTTTATACCGGGATAGAGTTGAATGTTGGACTTTGCGGTACTTTGCCCCAACTCTATCCGAACTTTGTTTCGGAATAGAGTTGAAAGTTGAACTTTAGGGTAACTTTCCTCCAACTCTATCCGAACTTTATACCAGGATAGAGTTGAGTGTTGGAATTTGGGGTTACTTTCCCCCAACTCTATCCGAACTTTATACCGGGATAGAGTTGAACGTTGGACTTTGCCCCAACTCTATCCGAACTTTGTTTCGGAATAGAGTTGAAAGTTGAAATTTAGGGTAACTTTCCCCCAACTCTATCAGAACTTTATACCGGGATATAGTTGAGTGTTGGAATTTGGGGTTACTTTCCCCAACTCTATCCGAACTTTATACCGGGATAGAGTTGAATGTTGGACTTTGCGTTACTTTGCCCCAACTCTATCCGAACTTTGTTTCGGAATAGAGTTGAAAGTTGAAATTTAGGGTAACTTTCCTCCAACTCTATCCGAACTTTATACCAGGATAGAGTTGAGTGTTGGAATTTGGGGTTACTTTCCCCCAACTCTATCCGAACTTTATACCGGGATAGAGTTGAACGTTGGACTTTGCCCCAACTCTATCCGAACTTTGTTTCGGAATAGAGTTGAAAGTTGAACTTTAGGGTAACTTTCCCCCAACTCTATCAGAACTTTATACCGGGATATAGTTGAGTGTTGGAATTTGGGGTTACTTTCCCCCAACTCTATCCGAACTTTATACCGGGATAGAGTTGAATGTTGGACTTTGCGGTTACTTTGCCCCAACTCTATCCGAACTTTGTTTCGGAATAGAGTTGAAAATTGAACTTTAGGGTAACTTTCCTCCAACTCTATCCGAACTTTATACCAGGATAGAGTTGAGTGTTGGAATTGGGGTTACTTTCCCCAACTCTATCCGAACTTTATACCGGGATAGAGTTGAATGTTGGACTTTGCGGTTACTTTGCCCAACTCTATCCGAACTTTGTTTCGGAATAGAGTTGAAAGTTGAACTTTAGGGTAACTTTCCTCCAACTCTATCCGAACTTTATACCAGGATAGAGTTGAATGTTGGAATTTGGGGTTACTTTTCCCCCAACTCTATCCGAACTTTATACCGGGATAGAGTTGAACGTTGGACTTTGCCCCAACTCTATCCGAACTTTGTTTCGGAATAGAGTTGAAAGTTGAACTTTAGGGTAACTTTCCCCAACTCTATCAGAACTTTATACCGGGATATAGTTGAGTGTTGGAATTTGGGGTTACTTTCCCCCAACTCTATCCGAACTTTATACCGGGATAGAGTTGAGTGTTGGAATTTGGGGTTACTTTCCCCCAACTCTATCCGAACTTTATACCGGGATAGAGTTGAATGTTGGACTTTGCGGTTACTTTGCCCCAACTCTATCCGAACTTTGTTTCGGAATAGAGTTGAAAGTTGAACTTTGGGGTAACTTTCCTCCAACTCTATCCGAACTTTATACCAGGATAGAGTTGAGCGTTGGAATTTGGGGTTACTTTCCCCCACCTCTATCCGAACTTTATACCGGGATAGAGTTGAACGTTGGACTTTGCCCCAACTCTATCCGAACTTTGTTTCGGAATAGAGTTGAAAGTTGAACTTTAGGGTAACTTTCCCCCAACTCTATCAGAACTTTATACCGGGATATAGTTGAGTGTTGGAATTTGGGGTTACTTTCCCCCAACTCTATCCGAACTTTATACCGGGATAGAGTTGAACGTTGGACTTTGCCCCAACTCTATCCGAACTTTGTTTCGGAATAGAGTTGAAAGTTGAACTTTAGGGTAACTTTCCCCCAACTCTATCAGAACTTTATACCGGGATATAGTTGAGTGTTGGAATTTGGGGTTACTTTCCCCCAACTCTATCCGAACTTTATACCGGGATAGAGTTGAATGTTGGACTTTGCGGTTACTTTGCCCCAACTCTATCCGAACTTTGTTTCGGAATAGAGTTGAAAGTTGAACTTTAGGGTAACTTTCCTCCAACTCTATCCGAACTTTATACCAGGATAGAGTTGAGTGTTGGAATTTGGGGTTACTTTCCCCCAACTCTATCCGAACTTTATACCGGGATAGAGTTGAACGTTGGACTTTGCCCCAACTCTATCCGAACTTTGTTTCGGAATAGAGTTGAAAGTTGAACTTTAGGGTAACTTTCCCCAACTCTATCAGAACTTTATACCGGGATATAGTTGAGTGTTGGAATTTGGGGTTACTTTCCCCCAACTCTATCCGAACTTTATACCGGGATAGAGTTGAATGTTGGACTTTGCGGTTACTTTGCCCAACTCTATCCGAACTTTGTTTCGGAATAGAGTTTGAAAGTTAACTTTAGGGTAACTTTCCTCCAACTCTATCCGAACTTTATACCAGGATAGAGTTGAGTGTTGGAATTTGGGGTTACTTTCCCCCAACTCTATCCGAACTTTATACCGGGATAGAGTTGAACGTTGGACTTTGCCCCAACTCTATCCGAACTTTGTTTCGGAATAGAGTTGAAAGTTGAACTTTAGGGTAACTTCCCCCAACTCTATCAGAACTTTATACCGGGATATAGTTGAGTGTTGGAATTTGGGGTTACTTTCCCCCAACTCTATCCGAACTTTATACCGGGATAGAGTTGAATGTTGGACTTTGCGGTACTTTGCCCCAACTCTATCCGAACTTTGTTTCGGAATAGAGTTGAAAGTTAAATTTTAGGGTAACTTTCCTCCAACTCTATCCGAACTTTATACCAGGATAGAGTTGAGTGTTGGAATTTGGGGTTACTTTCCCCCAACTCTATCCGAACTTTATACCGGGATAGAGTTGAACGTTGGACTTTGCCCCAACTCTATCCGAACTTTGTTTCGGAATAGAGTTGAAAGTTGAACTTTAGGGTAACTTTCCCTCCAACTCTATCCGAACTTTATACCAGGGATAGAGTTGAGTGTTGGAATTTGGGGTTACTTTCCCCCAACTCTATCCGAACTTTATACCGGGATAGAGTTGAATGTTGGACTTTGCGGTTACTTTGCCCCAACTCTATCCGAACTTTGTTTCGGAATAGAGTTGAAAGTTGAACTTTAGGGTAACTTTCCCCAACTCTATCAGAACTTTATACCGGGATATAGTTGAGTGTTGGAATTTGGGGTTACTTTCCCCAACTCTATCCGAACTTTATACCGGGATAGAGTTGAATGTTGGACTTTGCGGTTACTTTGCCCCAACTCTATCCGAACTTTGTTTCGGAATAGAGTTGAAAGTTGAAATTTTAGGGTAACTTTCCTCCAACTCTATCCGAACTTTATACCAGGATAGAGTTGAGTGTTGGAATTTGGGTTACTTTCCCCAACTCTATCCGAACATTATACCGGGATAGAGTTGAACGTTGGACGTTTGCCCCAACTCTATCCGAACTTTGTGTCGGAACAGAGTTGAAAGTTGAACTTTAGGGTAACTTTCCCCCAACTCTATCAGAACTTTATACCGGGATATAGTTGAGTGTTGGTATTTGGGGTTACTTTCCCCCAACTCTATCCGAACTTTATACCGGGATAGAGTTGAATGTTGAACTTTGGCGTTACTTGGCCTCAACTCTATCTTAACTTTATAACAGGGATAGAGTTGGATGTTAAACTTCGGGGTTACTTCTCTCAACTCTATCCTAATTTTATACTGGGTCAAAGTTGAGAGTTGAGAATTGATCTTTAGTTTTTAAAAAGTTTATTGAATTTTTTGAAATTCATTTAAGAATATTGAGGTTTTGGTCAACTCTATCCCAACTCAAAACAGGGTAGAGTTGCAAGTTGAACATTGGGGTTACTTTACCCCAACTCTATCCGAACTTATACCGGGATATAGTTGAGTGTTGGAATTTGGGTTACTTTCCCCCAACTCTATCCGAACTTTATACCAGGATAGAGTGGAGTGTTGGAATTTGGGGTTACTTTCCCCAACTCTATCCGAACTTTATACCGGGATAGAGTTGAACGTTGGACTTTGCCCCAACTCTACCCGAACTTTGTTTCGGAATAGAGTTGAAAGTTGAACTTTAGGGTAACTTTCCCCCAACTCTATCAGAACTTTATACCGGGATATAGTTGAGTGTTGGAATTTGGGGTTACTTTCCCCCAACTCTACCCGAACTTTATACCGGGATAGAGTTGAATGTTGCACTTTGCGGTTACTTTGCCCCAACTCTATCCGAACTTTGTTTCGGAATAGAGTTTAAAGTTAAATTTTAGGGTAACTTTCCTCCAACTCTATCCGAACTTTATAGCGGGATAGAGTGGAACGTTGGACTTTGCCCAACTCTATCCGAACTTTGTTTCGGAATAGAGTTGAAAGTTGAACTTTAGGGTAACTTTCCCCCAACTCTATCAGAACTTTATACCGGGATATAGTTGAGTGTTGGAATTTGGGGTTACTTTCCCCCAACTCTATCCGAACTTTATACCGGGATAGAGTTGAATGTTGGACTTGAGGTTACTTTGCCCCAACTCTATCCGAACTTTGTTTCGGAATAGAGTTGAAAGATTGAACTTTGAGGGTAACTTTCCTCCAACTCTATCCGAACTTTATACCAGGATAGAGTTGAGTGTTGGAATTTGGGGTTACTTTCCCCCAACTCTATCCGAACTTTATACCGGGATAGAGTTGAACGTTGGACTTTTTTGCCCCAACTCTATCCGAACTTTGTTTCGGAATAGAGTTGAAAGTTGAACTTTAGGGTAACGTTTCCTCCCAACTCTATCAGAACTTTATACCGGGATATAGTTTGAGTGTTGGAATTTGGGGTTACTTTCCCCCAACTCTATCCGAACTTTATACCGGGATAGAGTTGAATGTTGGACTTTGCGGTTACTTTGCCCCAACTCTATCCGAACTTTGTTCGGAATAGAGTTGAAAGTTGAACTTTAGGGTAACTTTCCTCCAACTCTATCCGAACTTTATACCAGGATAGAGTTGAGTGTTGGAATTTGGGGTTACTTTCCCCCAACTCTATCCGAACTTTATACCGGGATAGAGTTGAACGTTGGACTTTGCCCCAACTCTATCCGAACTTTGTTTCGGAATAGAGTTGAAAGTTGAACTTTAGGGTAACTTTCCCCCAACTCTATCAGAACTTTATACCGGGATATAGTTGAGTGTTGGAATTTGGGGTTACTTTCCCCCAACTCTATCCGAACTTATACCGGGATAGAGTTGAATGTTGGACTTTGCGGTTACTTTGCCCCAACTCTATCCGAACTTTGTTTCGGAATAGAGTTGAAAGTTAAATTTAGGGTAACTTTCCTCCAACTCTATCCGAACTTTATACCAGGATAGAGTTGAGTGTTGGAATTTGGGGTTACTTTCCCCCAACTCTATCCGAACTTTATACCGGGATACAGTTGAATGTTGAACTTTGGCGTTACTTGGCCTCACTCTATCTTAACTTTATAACAGGATAGAGTTGGATGTTAAACTTCGGGTTACTTCTCTCAAACTCTATCCTAATTTTATACTGGGTCAAGTTGAGAGTTGAGAATTGATCTTTAGGTTTTTAAAAAGTTTATTGAATTTTTTTGAAATTCATTTAAGAATATTGAGGTTTTGGTCAACTCTATCCCAACTCAAACAGGGTTAGAGTTGCAAGTTGAACATTGGGGTTACTTTACCCCAACTCTATCCGAACTTTATACCGGGATATAGTTGAGTGTTGGAATTTGGGTTACTTTCCCCCAACTCTATCCGAACTTTATACCAGGATAGAGTGGATGTTGGAATTTGGGCTTACTTTCCCCCAACTCTATCCGAACTTTATACCGGGATAGAGTTGAACGTTGGACTTTGCCCACCAACTCTATCCGAACTTTGTTTCGGAATAGAGTTGAAAATTGAAACTTTAGGGTAACTTTCCCCAACTCTATCAGACAACTTTATACCGGGATATAGTTGAGTGTTGGAATTTGGGGTTACTTTCCCCCAACTCTATCCGAACTTTATAGCGGGATAGAGTTGAATGTTGGACTTTGCGGTTACTTTGCCCAACTCTATCCGAACTTTGTTTCGGAATAGAGTTGAAAGTTAACTTTAGGGTAACTTTCCTCCAACTCTATCCGAACTTTATACCAGGATAGAGTTGAGTGTTGGAATTTGGGTTACTTTCCCCAACTCTATCCGAACTTTATACGGGATAGAGTTGAACGTTGGACTTTGCCCCAACTCTATCCGAACTTGTTTCGGAATAGAGTTGAAAAGTTGAAGTTTAGGGTAACTTTCCCCCAACTCTATCAGAACTTTATACCGGGATATAGTTGAGTGTTGGAATTTGGGGTTACTTTCCCCCAACTCTATCCGAACTTTATACCGGGATAGAGTTGAACGTTGGACTTTGCGGTACTTGCCCCAACTCTATCCGAACTTTGTTTCGGAATAGAGTTGAAAGTTGAATTTTAGGGTAACTTTCCTCCAACTCTATCCGAACTTTATACCAGGATAGAGTTGAGTGTTGGAATTTGGGGTTACTTTCCCCCAACTCTATCCGAACTTTATACCGGGATAGAGTTGAACGTTGGACTTTGCCCCAACTCTATCCGAACTTTGTTTCGGAATAGAGTTGAAAGTTGAACTTTAGGGTAACTTTCCCCCAACTCTATCAGAACTTTATACCGGGATATAGTTGAGTGTTGGAATTTGGGGTTACTTTCCCCCAACTCTATCCGAACTTTATACCGGGATAGAGTTGAATGTTGGACTTTGCGGTTACTTTGCCCCAACTCTATCCGAACTTTGTTTCGGAATAGAGTTGAAAGTTGAACTTTAGGGTAACTTTCCTCCAACTCTATCAGAACTTTATACCAGGATAGAGTTGAGTGTTGGAATTTGGGGTTACTTTCCCCCAACTCTATCCGAACTTTATACCGGGATAGAGTTGAACGTTGGACTTTGCCCCAACTCTATCCGAACTTTGTTTCGGAATAGAGTTGAAAGTTGAACTTTAGGGTAACTTTCCCCCAACTCTATCAGAACTTTATACCGGGATATAGTTGAGTGTTGGAATTTGGGGTTACTTTCCCCCAACTCTATCCGAACTTTATACCGGGATAGAGTTGAATGTTGGACTTTGCGGTTACTTTGCCCCAACTCTATCCGAACTTTGTTTCGGAATAGAGTTGAAAGTTAAATTTTAGGGTAACTTTCCTCCAACTCTATCCGAACTTTATACCAGGATAGAGTTGAGTGTTGGAATTTGGGGTTACTTTCCCCCAACTCTATCCGAACTTTATACCGGGATAGAGTTGAACGTTGGACTTTGCCCCAACTCTATCCGAACTTTGTTTCGGAATAGAGTTGAAAGTTGAACTTTGGGGTAACTTTCCTCCAACTCTATCCGAACTTTATACCAGGATAGAGTTGAGTGTTGGAATTTGGGGTTACTTTCCCCCAACTCTATCCGAACTTTATACCGGGATAGAGTTGAACGTTGGACTTTGCCCCAACTCTATCCGAACTTTGTTTCGGAATAGAGTTGAAAGTTGAACTTTAGGGTAACTTTCCCCCAACTCTATCAGAACTTTATACCGGGATATAGTTGAGTGTTGGAATTTGGGGTTACTTTCCCCCAACTCTATCCGAACTTTATACCGGGATAGAGTTGAATGTTGGACTTTGCGGTTACTTTGCCCCAACTCTATCCGAACTTTGTTTCGGAATAGAGTTGAAAGTTAAATTTAGGGTAACTTTCCTCCAACTCTATCCGAACTTTATACCAGGATAGAGTTGAGTGTTGGAATTTGGGGTTACTTTCCCCCAACTCTATCCGAACTTTATACCGGGATAGAGTTGAACGTTGGACTTTGCCCCAACTCTATCCGAACTTTGTTTCGGAATAGAGTTGAAAGTTGAACTTTAGGGTAACTTTCCCCCAACTCTATCAGAACTTTATACCGGATATAGTTGAGTGTTGGAATTTGGGGTTACTTTCCCCCAACTCTATCCGAACTTTATACCGGGATAGAGTTGAATGTTGGACTTTGCGGTTACTTTGCCCCAACTCTATCCGAACTTTGTTTCGGAATAGAGTTGAAAGTTGAACTTTAGGGTAACTTTCCTCCAACTCTATCCGAACTTTATACCAGGATAGAGTTGGAGTGTTGGAATTTGGGGTTACTTTCCCCCAACTCTATCCGAACTTTATACCGGGATAGAGTTGAACGTTGGACTTTGCCCCAACTCTATCCGAACTTTGTTTCGGAATAGAGTTGAAAGTTGAACTTTAGGGTAACTTTCCCCCAACTCTATCAGAACTTTATACCGGGATATAGTTGAGTGTTGGAATTTGGGGTTACTTTCCCCCAACTCTATCCGAACTTTATACCGGGATAGAGTTGAACGTTGGGACTTTGCCCCAACTCTATCCGAACTTTGTTTCGGAATAGAGTTGAAAAGTTGAACTTAGGGTAAACTTTCCTCCAACTCTATCCGAACTTTATACCAGGATAGAGTTGAGTGTTGGAATTTGGGGTTACTTTCCCCAACTCTATCCGAACTTTATACCGGGATAGAGTTGAACGTTGGACTTTGCCCCAACTCTATCCGAACTTTGTTTCGGAATAGAGTTGAAAGTTGAACTTTAGGGTAACTTTCCCCCAACTCTATCAGAACTTTATACGGGATATAGTTGAGTGTTGGAATTTGGGGTTACTTTCCCCCAACTCTATCCGAACTTTATACCGGGATAGAGTTGAATGTTGGACTTTGCGGTTACTTTGCCCCAACTCTATCCGAACCTTTGTTTCGGAATAGAGTTGAAAGTTGAAATTTTAGGGTAACTTTCCCCAACTCTATCAGAACTTTATACCAGGATATAGTTGAGTGTTGGAATTTGGGGTTACTTTCCCCCAACTCTATCCGAACTTTATACCGGGAATAGAGTTGAACGTTGGACGTTCTGCCCCACTCTATCGAACTTGTGTTCGGAATAGAGTTGAAAGTTGAACTTTTAGGGTAACTTCCCTCCAACTCTATCCGAACTTTATACCAGGGATAGAGTTGAGGGTTGGAATTTGGGGTTACTTTCCCCCAACTCTATCCGAACTTTATACCGGGATAGAGTTGAACGTTGGACTTTGCCCTCAACTCTATCCGAACTTTGTTTCGGAATAGAGTTGAAAGTTGAACTTTAGGGTAACTTTCCCCCAACTCTATCCGAACTTTATACCGGGATAGAGTTGAGGTTGGAATTGGGGTTACTTTCCCCCCAACTCTATCCGAACTTTATACCGGGATAGAGTTGAAGTTGGACTTTGCGGATCATCTTTGCCCCAACTCTATCCGAACTTTGTTTCGGAATAGAGTTGAAAAAGTTGAAACTTTTAGGTAACTTTCCCCCAACTCTATCAGAACTTTATACCGGATATAGTTGAGTGTTGAATTTGGGGTTACTTTCCCCAACTCTATCCGAACTTTATACCGGGATAGAGTTGAACGTTGGACTTTGCCCAACTCTATCCGAACTTTGTTTCGGAATAGAGTTGAAAGTTGAACTTTAGGGTAACTGTCCCCCAACTCTATCAGAACTTATACCGGATATAGTTGAGTGTTGGAATTTGGGGTTACTTTCCCCCAACTCTATCCGAACTTTATACCGGGATAGAGTTGAATGTTGGACTTTGCGGTTACTTTGCCCCAACTCTATCCGAACTTTGTTCGGAATAGAGTTGAAAGTTAAATTTTAGGGTAACTTTCCTCCAACTCTATCCGAACTTTATACCAGGATAGAGTTGAGTGTTGGAATTTGGGGTTACTTTCCCCCAACTCTATCCGAACTTTATACCGGGATAGAGTTGAACGTTGGACTTTGCCCCAACTCTATCCGAACTTTGTTTCGGAATAGAGTTGAAAGTTGAACTTTAGGGTAACTTTCCTCCAACTCTATCCGAACTTTATACCAGGATAGAGTTGAGTGTTGGAATTTGGGGTACTTTCCCCCAACTCTATCCGAACTTTATACCGGGATAGAGTTGAACGTTGGACTTTGCCCCAACTCTATCCGAACTTTGTTCGGAATAGATGTTGAAAGTTGAACTTTAGGGTAACTTTCCCCCAACTCTATCAGAACTTTATACCGGGATATAGTTGAGTGTTGGAATTTGGGGTTACTTTCCCCCAACTCTATCCGAACTTTATACCGGGATAGAGTTGAATGTTGGACTTTGCGGTTACTTTGCCCCAACTCTATCCGAACTTTGTTTCGGAATAGAGTTGAAAGTTGAACTTTTAGGGTAACTTTCCTCCAACTCTATCCGAACTTTATACCAGGATAGAGTTGAGTGTTGGAATTTGGGGTTACTTTCCCCCAACTCTATCCGAACTTTATACCGGGATAGAGTTGAACGTTGGACTTTGCCCCAACTCTATCCGAACTTTGTTCGGAATAGAGTTGAAAGTTGAACTTTAGGGTAAGTTTCCCCCAACTCTATCAGAACTTTATACCGGGATATAGTTGAGTGTTGGAATTTGGGGTTACTTTCCCCCAACTCTATCCGAACTTTATACCGGGATAGAGTTGAATGTTGGACTTTGCGGTTACTTTGCCCCAACTCTATCCGAACTTTGTTTCGGAATAGAGTTGAAAGTTGAACTTTAGGGTAACTTTCCTCCAACTCTATCCGAACTTTATACCAGGATAGAGTTGAGTGTTGGAATTTGGGGTTACTTTCCCCCAACTCTATCCGAACTTTATACCGGGATAGAGTTGAACGTTGGACTTTGCCCCAACTCTATCCGAACTTTGTTTCGGAATAGAGTTGAAAGTTGAACTTTAGGGTAACTTTCCCCCAACTCTATCAGAACTTTATACCGGGATATAGTTGAGTGTTGGAATTTGGGGTTACTTTCCCCCAACTCTATCCGAACTTTATACCGGGATAGAGTTGAATGTTGACTTGCGGTTACTTTGCCCCAACTCTATCCGAACTTTGTTTCGGAATAGAGTTGAAAGTTGAACTTTAGGGTAACTTTCCTCCAACTCTATCCGAACTTTATACCAGGATAGAGTTGAGTGTTGGAATTTGGGGTTACTTTCCCCCAACTCTATCCGAACTTTATACCGGGATAGAGTTGAACGTTGGACTTTGCCCCAACTCTATCCGAACTTTGTTTCGGAATAGAGTTGAAAGTTGAACTTTAGGGTAACTTTCCCCCAACTCTATCAGAACTTTATACCGGGATATAGTTGAGTGTTGGAATTTGGGGTTACTTTCCCCAACTCTATCCGAACTTTATACCGGGATAGAGTTGAATGTTGGACTTTGCGGTTACTTTGCCCCAACTCTATCCGAACTTTGTTTCGGAATAGAGTTGAAAGTTAAATTTTAGGGTAACTTTCCTCCAACTCTATCCGAACTTTATACCAGGATAGAGTTGAGTGTTGGAATTTGGGGTTACTTTCCCCCAACTCTATCCGAACTTTATACCGGGATAGAGTTGAACGTTGGACTTTGCCCCAACTCTATCCGAACTTTGTTTCGGAATAGAGTTGAAAGTTGAACTTTAGGGTAACTTTCCCCCAACTCTATCAGAACTTTATACCGGGATATAGTTGAGTGTTGGAATTTGGGGTTACTTTCCCCCAACTCTATCCGAACTTTATACCGGGATAGAGTTGAATGTTGGACTTTGCGGTTACTTTGCCCCAACTCTATCCGAACTTTGTTTCGGAATAGAGTTGAAAGTTAATTTTAGGGTAACTTTCCTCCAACTCTATCAGAACTTTATACCAGGATAGAGTTGAGTGTTGGAATTTGGGGTTACTTTCCCCCAACTCTATCCGAACTTTATACCGGGATAGAGTTGAACGTTGGACTTTGCCGTTACTTTCGCCAACTCTATCCGAACTTTGTTTCGGAATAGAGTTGAAAGTTGAAATTTTAGGGTAACTTTCCTCCAACTCTATCAGAACTTTATACCGGGATATAGTTGAGTGTTGGAATTTGGGGTTACTTTCCCCCAACTCTATCCGAACTTTATACCGGGATAGAGTTGAACGTTGGACTTTGCCCCAACTCTATCCGAACTTTGTTTCGGCATAGAGTTGAAAGTTGAACGTTAGGGTAACTTTCCTCCAACTCTATCCGAACTTTATACCAGGATAGAGTTGAGTGTTGGAATTTGGGGTTACTTTCCCCCAACTCTATCCGAACTTTATACCGGGATAGAGTTGAACGTTGGACTTTGCCCCAACTCTATCCGAACTTTGTTTCGGAATAGAGTTGAAAGTTGAACTTTAGGGTAACTTTCCCCCAACTCTATCAGAACTTTATACCGGGATATAGTTGAGTGTTGGAATTTGGGGTTACTTTCCCCCAACTCTATCCGAACTTTATACCGGGATAGAGTTGAATGTTGGACTTTGCGGTTACTTTGCCCCAACTCTATCCGAACTTTGTTTCGGAATAGAGTTGAAAGTTAAATTTTAGGGTAACTTTCCTCCAACTCTATCCGAACTTTATACCGGGATAGAGTTGAGTGTTGGAATTTGGGGTTACTTTCCCCCAACTCTATCCGAACTTTATACCGGGATAGAGTTCGAACGTTGGACTTTGCCCCAACTCTATCCGAACTTTGTTCGGAATAGAGTTGAAAGTTGAACTTTACGGGTGACTTTCCCCCAACTCTATCCGAACTTTATACCGGGATATAGTTGAGTGTTGGAATTTGGGGTTACTTTCCCCCAACTCTATCCGAACTTTATACCGGGATATAGTTGAGTGTTGGAATTTGGGGGTACTTTCCCCCAACTCTATCCGAACTTTATACCGGGATAGAGTTGAACGTTGGACTTTGCCCCAACTCTATCCGAACTTTGTTTCGGAATAGAGTTGAAAGTTGAACTTTAGGGGTAACTTTCCTCCAACTCTATCCGAACTTTATACCAGGATAGAGTTGAGCTGTTGGAATTTGGGGTTACTTTCCCCACCTCTATCCGAACTTTATACCGGGATAGAGTTGAACGTTGGGTTACTTTGCCCCAACTCTATCCGAACTTTGTTTCGGAATAGAGTTGAAGTTGAACTTTAGGGTTAACTTTCCCCCAACTCTATCAGAACTTTATACCGGGATATAGTTGAGTGTTGGAATTTGGGGTTACTTTCCCCCAACCTCTATCCGAACTTTATACCGGGATAGAGTTGAATGTTGGACTTTGCGGTTACTTTGCCCCAACTCTATCCGAACTTTGTTTCGGAATAGAGTTGAAAGTGAACTTTAGGTAACTTTCCTCCAACTCTATCCGAACTTTATACCAGGATAGAGTTGAGTGTTTGGAATTGGGGTTACTTTCCCCCACCTCTATCCGAACTTTATACCGGGATAGAGTGAACGTTGGACTTTGCCCCAACTCTATCCGAACTTTGTTTCGGAATAGAGTTGAAAAGTTGAACTTTAGGGTAACTTTCCCCCAACTCTATCAGAACTTTATACCGGGAATAGTTGAGTGTTGGAATTTGGGGTTACTTTCCCCCAACTCTATCCGAACTTTATACCGGGATAGAGTTGAATGTTGGACTTTGCGGTTACTTTGCCCCAACTCTATCCGAACTTTGTTTCGGAATAGAGTTGAAAGTTGAACTTTAGGGTAACTTTCCCCAACTCTATCCGAACTTTATACCGGATAGAGTTGAATGTTGGACTTGGGGTACTTTCCCCCATCTATCCGAACTTTATACCGGGATAGAGTTGAACGTTGGACTTTGCCCCAACTCTATCCGAACTTTGTTTCGGAATAGAGTTGAAAGTTGGAACTTTAGGGTAATTTCCCCAACTCTATCCGAACTTTATACCGGATAGAGTTGAACGTTGGACTTTGCCCCAACTCTATCCGAACTTTGTTTCGGAATAGAGTTGAAAGTTGAACTTTGGGTAACTTTCCCCAACTCTATCAGAACTTTATACCGGATAGAGTTGAGTGTTGGAATTTGGGGTTACTTTCCCCCAACTCTATCCGAACTTTATACCGGATAGAGTTGAACGTTGGACTTTGCGGTTACTTTGCCCAACTCTATCCGAACTTTGATTTCGGAATAGAGTTGAAAGTTAAATTTTAGGGTAACTTTCCTCCAACTCTATCCGAACTTTATACCAGGGATATAGTTGAGTGTTGGAATTTGGGGTTACTTTCCCCCAACTCTATCCGAACTTTATACCGGGATAGAGTTGAATGTCTGGACTTTGCGGTACTTTGCCCCAACTCCTATCCGAACTTGTTTCGGAATAGAGTTGAAAGTTGAACTTTAGGGTAACTTTCCTCCCAACTCTATCCGAACTTTATACCAGGATAGAGTTGAGTGTTGGAATTGGGGTTACTTTCCCCCAACTCTATCCGAACTTTATACCGGGATAGAGTTGAACTTCGTTGGACTTTGCCCCAACTCTATCCGAACTTTGTTCGGAATAGAGTTGAAAGTTGAACTTTAGGGTAACTTTCCCCCAACTCTATCAGAACTTTATACCGGATATAGTTGAGTGTTGGAATTTGGGTTACTTTCCCCCAACTCTATCCGAACTTTATACCGGGATAGAGTTGAACTGTTGGACTTGGTTCTTGCCCCAACTCTATCCGAACTTTGTTTCGGAATAGAGTTTAAAGTTGAACTTTAGGGTAACTTTCCCCAACTCTATCAGAACTTTATACCGGGATATAGTTGAGTGTTGGAATTTGGGGTTACTTTCCCCCAACTCTATCCGAACTTTATACCGGGATAGAGTTGAATGTTGGACTTTGCGGTTACTTTGCCCCAACGCTATCCGAACTTTGCTTTTCGGAATAGAGTTGAAAGTTGAACTTTAGGGTAACTTCCTCAACCTCTATCCGAACTTTATACCAGGATAGAGTTGAGTGTTGGAATTTGGGGTTACTTTCCCCCAACTCTATCCGAACTTTATACGGGATAGAGTGACCGTTGGACTTTGCCCCAACTCTGTCCGAACTTTGGTTCGGAATAGAGTTGAAAGTTGAACTTTAGGGTAACTTTCCCCCAACTCTATCAGAACTTTATACCAGGATATAGTTGAGTGTTGGAATTTGGGGTTACTTTCCCCCAACTCTATCCGAACTTTATACCGGGATAGAGTTGAATGTTGGACTTGCGGTTACTTTGCCCCAACTCTATCCGAACTTTGTTTCGGAATAGAGTTGAAAGTTGAACTTTAGGGTAACTTTCCTCCAACTCTATCAGAACTTTATACCAGGATAGAGTTTGAGGTTTGGAATTGGGGTTACTTTCCCCCAACTCTATCCGAACTTTATACCGGGATAGAGTTGAACGTTGGACTTTGCCCCAACTCTATCCGAACTTTGTTTCGGAATAGAGTTGAAAGTTGAACTTTAGGGTAAGCTTTCCCCCAACTCTATCAGAACTTTATACCGGGATATAGTTGAGTGTTGGAATTTGGGGTTACTTTCCCCCAACTCTATCCGAACTTTATACCGGGATAGAGTTGAATGTTGGACTTTGCGGTTACTTTGCCCCAACTCTATCCGAACTTTGTTCGGAATAGAGTTGAAAGTTAAATTTTAGGGTAACTTTCCTCCAACTCTATCCGAACTTTATACCAGGATAGAGTTGAGTGTTGGAATTTGGGTTACTTTCCCCCAACTCTATCCGAACTTTATACCGGGATAGAGTTGAACGTTGGACTTTGCCCCAACTCTATCCGAACTTTGTTTCGGAATAGAGTTGAAAGTTGAACTTTAGGGTAACTTTCCCCCAACTCTATCAGAACTTATACCGGGATATAGTTGAGTGTTGGAATTTGGGGTTACTTTCCCCCAACTCTATCCGAACTTTATACCGGGATAGAGTTGAATGTTGGACTTTGCGGTTACTTTGCCCCAACTCTATCCGAACTTTGTTTCGGAATAGAGTTGAAAGTTAAATTTTAGGGTAACTTTCCTCCAACTCTATCCGAACTTTATACCAGGATAGAGTTGAGTGTTGGAATTTGGGGTTACTTTCCCCCAACTCTATCCGAACTTTATACCGGGATAGAGTTGAAAGTTGGACTTTGCCCCAACTCCATCCGAACTTTGTTTCGGAATAGAGTTGAAAGTTGAAACTTTGGGGTAACTTTCCTCCAACTCTATCCGAACTTTATACCAGGATAGAGTTGAGCTGTTGGAATTTGGGTTACTTTTCCCCACCTCTATCCGAACTTTATACCGGGATAGAGTTGAACGTTGGACTTTGCAGGTTCTTGCCCAACTCTATCCGAACTTTGTTTCGGATAGAGTTGAAAGTTGAACTTTAGGGTAAGCTTTCCCCCAACTCTATCGAAACTTTATAACCGGGATATAGTTGAGTGTTGGAATTTGGGGTTACTTTCCCCCAACTCTATCCGAACTTTATACCGGAATAGAGTTGAATGTTGGACTTCGCGGTTACTTGCCCCAACTCTATCCGAACTTTGTTTCGAATAGAGTTGAAAGTTAAATTTTAGGGTAACTTTCCTCCAACTCTATCCGAACTTTATACCAGGATAGAGTTGAGTGTTGGAATTTGGGGTTACTTTCCCACAACTCTATCCGAACATTATACCGGGATAGAGTTGAACGTTGGACGTTGCCCCAACTCTATCCGAACTTTGTGTCGGAACAGAGTTGAAAGTTGAACTTAGGGTAACTTTCCCCCAACTCTATCAGAACTTTATACCGGGATATAGTTGAGTGTTTGGTATTTGGGGTTACTTTCCCCAACTCTATCCGAACTTTATACCGGGATAGAGTTGAATGTTGAACTTTGGCGTTACTTGGCCTCAACTCATCTAAACTTTTACAGATAGAGTTGGATGTTAAACTTCGGGGTTACTTCTCTCAAACTCTATCCTAATTTATACTGGGTCAAAGTTGAGAGTTGAGAATTGATCTTTAGGTTTTTAAAAGTTTATTGAATTTTTTTGAAATTCATTTAAGAATATTGAGGTTTTGGTCAACTCTATCCCAACTCAAAACAGGGTTAGAGTTGCAAGTTGAACATTGGGTTACTTACCCCAACTCTATCCGAACTTTATACCGGGATATAGTTGAGTGTTGGAATTTGGGGTTACTTTCCCCAACTCTATCCGAACTTTATACCAGGATAGAGTGAGTGTTGGAATTTGGGGTTACTTTCCCACAACTCTATCCGAACTTTATACCGGGATAGAGTTGAATGTTGGACTTTGCGGTTACTTTGCCCCAACTCTATCCGAACTTTGTTTCGGAATAGAGTTGAAAGTTGAACTTTAGGGTAACTTTCCCCCAACTCTATCAGAACTTATACCGGGATATAGTTGAGTGTTGGAATTTGGGGTTACTTTCCCCCAACTCTATCCGAACTTTATACCGAATAGAGTTGAATGTTGGACTTCGCGGTTAATTGCCCCAACTCTATCCGAACTTTGTTTCGGCATAGAGTTGAAAGTTAAATTTTAGGGTAACTTTCCTCCAACTCTATCCGAACTTTATACCAGGATAGAGTTGAGTGTTGGAATTTGGGGTTACTTTCCCACAACTCTATCCGAACATTATACCGGGATAGAGTTGAACGTTGGACGTTGCCCCAACTCTATCCGAACTTTGTGTCGGAACAGAGTTGAAAGTTGAACTTTAGGGTAACTTTCCCCCAACTCTATCAGAACTTTATACCGGGATATTGTTGAGTGTTGGTATTTGGGGTTACTTTCCCCAACTCTATCCGAACTTTATACCGGATAGAGTTGAATGTTGAACTTTGGCGTTACTTGGCCTCAACTCTATCTTAACTTTATAACAGGATAGAGTTGGATGTTAAACTTCGGGGTTACTTCTCTCAAACTCTATCCTAATTTTATACTGGGTCAAAGTTGAGAGTTGAGAATTGATCTTTAGGTTTTTAAAAAGTTTATTGAATTTTTTTGAAATTCATTTAAGAATATTGAGGTTTTGGTCAACTCTATCCCAACTCAAAACAGGGTTAGAGTTGCAAGTTGAACATTGGGGTTACTTTACCCCAACTCTATCCGAACTTTATACCGGGATATAGTTGAGTGTTGGAATTTGGGTTACTTTCCCCCAACTCTATCCGAACTTTATACCAGGATAGAGTGGAGTGTTGGAATTTGGGGTTACTTTCCCCAACTCTATCCGAACTTTATACCGGGATAGAGTTGAACGTTGGACTTTGCCCCAACTCTACCCGAACTTTGTTTCGGAATAGAGTTGAAAGTTGAACTTTAGGGTAACTTTCCCCCAACTCTATCAGAACTTATACCGGGATATAGTTGAGTGTTGGAATTTGGGGTTACTTTCCCCCAACTCTACCCGAACTTTATACGGGATAGAGTTGAATGTTGCACTTTGCGGTTACTTTGCCCAACTCTATCCGAACTTTGTTTCGGAATAGAGTTTTAAAGTTAAATTTTAGGGTACTTTCCTCCAACTCTATCCGAACTTTATAGCGGGATAGAGTGGAACGTTGGACTTTGCCCCAACTCTATCCGAACTTTGTTTCGGAATAGAGTTGAAAGTTGAACTTTAGGGTAACTTTCCCCCAACTCTATCAGAATTTTATACCGGGATATAGTTGAGTGTTGGAATTTGGGTTACTTTCCCCCAACTCTATCCGAACTTTATACCGGGATAGAGTTGAACGTTGGACTTTGCCCCAACTCTATCTGAACTTTGTTTCGGAATAGAGTTGAAAGTTGAACTTTGGGGTAACTTTCCTCCAACTCTATCCGAACTTTATACCAGGATAGAGTTGAGTGTTGGAATTTGGGGTTACTTTCCCCAACTCTATCCGAACTTTATACCGGGATAGAGTTGAACGTTGGACTTTGCCCCAACTCTATCCGAACTTTGTTTCGGAATAGAGTTGAAAGTTGAACTTTAGGGTAAGTTTCCCCCAACTCTATCAGAACTTTATACCGGGATATAGTTGAGTGTTGGAATTTGGGGTTACTTTCCCCCAACTCTATCCGAACTTTATACCGGATAGAGTTGAATGTTGGACTTTGCGGTTACTTTGCCCTAACTCTATCCGAACTTTGTTTCGGAATAGAGTTGAAAGTTGAACTTTAGGGTAACTTTCCTCCAACTCTATCCGAACTTTATACCAGGATAGAGTTGAGTGTTGGAATTTGGGTTACTTTCCCCCAACTCTATCCGAACTTTATACCGGGATAGAGTTGACCGTTGGACTTTGCACCAACTCTGTCCGAACTTTGTTCGGAATAGAGTTGAAAGTTGAACTTTAGGGTAACTGTCCCCCAACTCTATCAGAACGTTATACCGGGATATAGTTGAGTGTTGGAATTTGGGGTTACTTTCCCCCAACTCTATCCGAACTCTATACCGGGATAGAGTTGAATGTTGGACTTTGCGGTTACTTTGCCCCAACTCTATCCGAACTTTGTTTCGGAATAGAGTTGAAAGTTAAATTTTAGGGTAACTTTCCTCCAACTCTATCCGAACTTTATACCAGGATAGAGTTGAGTGTTGGAATTTGGGGTTACTTTCCCCCAACTCTATCCGAACTTTATACCGGATACAGTTGAATGTTGAACTTTGGCGTTACTTGCCTCAACTCTCTCTTAACTTTATAACAGGATAGAGTTGGATTTAAACTTCGGGTTACTTCTCTCAACTCTATCCTAATTTTACTGGGTCAAGTTGAGAGTTGAGAATTGATCTTTAGTTTTTAAAAAGTTTATTGAATTTTTTTGAAATTCATTTAAGAATATTGAGGTTTTGGTCAACTCTATCCCAACTCAACAGGGTTAGAGTTGCAATTGAACATTGGGTTACTTTACCCCAACTCTATCCGAACTTTATACCGGATATAGTTGAGTGTTGGAATTTGGGGTTACTTTCCCCCAACTCTATCCGAACTTTATACCAGGATAGAGTGGAGTGTTGGAATTTGGGCTTACTTTCCCCAACTCTATCCGAACTTTATACCGGATAGAGTTGAACGTTGACTTTGCCCCAACTCTACCGAACTTTGTTTCGGAATAGAGTTGAAAGTTGAACTTTAGGGTAACTTTCCCCCAACTCTATCAGAACTTTATACCGGGATATAGTTGAGTGTTGGAATTTGGGGTTACTTTCCCCCAACTCTACCCGAACTTTATACCGGGATAGAGTTGAATGTTGCACTTTGCGGTTACTTTGCCCCAACTCTATCCGAACTTTGTTTCGGAATAGAGTTTAAAGTTAAATTTTAGGGTAACTTTCCTCCAACTCTATCCGAACTTTATAGCGGGATAGAGTTGAACGTTGGACTTTGCCCAACTCTATCCGAACTTTGTTTCGGAATAGAGTTGAAAGTTGAACTTTAGGGTAACTTTCCCCCAACTCTATCAGAATTTTATACCGGGATATAGTTGAGTGTTGGAATTTGGGGTTACTTTCCCCAACTCTATCCGAACTTTATACCGGGATAGAGTTGAACGTTGGACTTTGCCCCAACTCTATCTGAACTTTGTTTCGGAATAGAGTTGAAAGTTGAACTTTGGGTAACTTTCCTCCAACTCTATCCGAACTTTATACCAGGATAGAGTTGAGTGTTGGAATTTGGGGTTACTTTCCCCCAACTCTATCCGAACTGTATACCGGATAGAGTTGAACGTTGGACTTTGCCATAACTCTATCCGAACTTTATTTCGGAATAGAGTTGAAAGTTGAACTTTAGGGTAACTTTCCCCCAACTCTATCAGAATTTTATACCGGATAGAGTTGAATGTTGGACTTTGCGGTTACTTTGCCCAACTCTATCCGAACTTTGTTTCGGAATAGAGTTGACAGTTGAACTTTAGGGTAACTTTCCTCCAACTCTATCCGAACTTTGTACCAGGATAGAGTTGAGTGTTGGAATTTGGGGTTACTTTCCCCCAACTCTATCCGAACTTTATACCGGGATAGAGTTGACCGTTGGACTTTGCACCAACTCTGTCCGAACTTTGGTTCGGAATAGAGTTGAAAGTTGAACTTTAGGGTAACTGTCCCCCAACTCTATCAGAACGTTATACGAGATATAGTTGAGTGTTGGAATTTGGGGTTACTTTCCCCCAACTCTATCCGAACTCTATACCGGGATAGAGTTGAATGTTGGACTTTGCGGTTACTTTGCCCCAACTCTATCCGAACTTTGTTTCGGAATAGAGTTGAAAGTTAAATTTAGGGTAACTTTCCTCCAACTCTATCCGAACTTTATACCAGGATAGAGTTGAGTGTTGGAATTTGGGGTTACTTTCCCCCAACTCTATCCGAACTTTATACCGGGATAGAGTTGAACGTTGGACTTTGCCCCAACTCCATCCGAACTTTGTTTCGGAATAGAGTTGAAAGTTGAACTTTGGGGTAACTTTCCTCCAACTCTATCCGAACTTTATACCAGGATAAGTTGAGTGTTGGAATTTGGGGTTACTTTCCCACAACTCTATCCGAACTTTATACCGGGATAGAGTTGAACGTTGGACTTTGCCCCAACTCTATCCGAACTTTGTTTCGGAATAGTGTTGAAAGTTGAACTTTAGGGTAGCTTTCCCCAACTCTATCAAAACTTTATACCGGGATATAGTTGGGTGTTGGAATTTGGGGTTACTTTCCCCCAACTCTATCCGAACTTTATACCGGGATAGAGTTGAATGTTGGACTTTGCGTTACTTTGCCCCAACTCTATCCGAACTTTGATTCGGAATAGAGTTGAAAGTTAAATTTTAGGGTAACTTTCCTCCAACTCTATCCGAACTTTGTACCAGGATAGAGTTGAGTGTTGGAATTTGGGGTACTTTCCCCCAACTCTATCCGAACTTTATACCGGGATAGAGTTGAACGTTGGACTTTGCCCCAACTCTATCCGAACTTTGTTTCGGAATAGAGTTGAAAGTTGAACTTTAGGGTAAGTTTCCCCCAACTCTATCAGAACTTTATACCGGGATATAGTTGAGTGTTGGAATTTGGGGTTACTTTCCCCCAACTCTATCCGAACTTTATACCGGGATAGAGTTGAATGTTGGACTTTGCGGTTACTTTGCCCCAACTCTATCCGAACTTTGTTTCGGAATAGAGTTGAAAGTTGAACTTTAGGGTAACTTTCCTCCAACTCTATCCGAACTTTATACCAGGATAGAGTTGAGTGTTGGAATTTGGGGTTACTTTCCCCAACTCTATCCGAACTTTATACCGGGATAGAGTTGACCGTTGGACTTTGCCCCAACTCTATCCGAACTTTGTTTCGGAATAGAGTTGAAAGTTGAACTTTAGGGTAACTTTCCCCCAACTCTATCAGCACTTTATACCGGGATATAGTTGAGTGTTGGAATTTGGGGTTACTTTCCCCCAACTCTATCCGAACTTTATACCGGGATAGAGTTGAACGTTGGACTTTGCCCCAACTCTATCCGAACTTTGTTTCGGAATAGAGTTGAAAGTTGAACTTTGGGGTAACTTTCCTCCAACTCTATCCGAACTTTATACCAGGATAGAGTTGAGCGTTGGAATTTGGGGTTACTTTCCCCACCTCTATCCGAACTTTATACCGGGATAGTTGAACGTTGGACTTTGCCCCAACTCTATCCGAACTTTGTTTCGGAATAGAGTTGAAAATTGAACTTTAGGGTAACTTTCCCCCAACTCTATCAGAACTTTATACCGGGATATAGTTGAGTGTTGGAATTTGGGGTTACTTTCCCCCAACTCTACCGAACTTTATACCGGGATAGAGTTGAATGTTGCACTTTGCGGTTACTTTGCCCAACTCTATCCGAACTTTGTTTCGGAATAGAGTTTAAAGTTAAATTTTAGGGTAACTTTCCTCCAACTCTATCCGAACTTTATAGCGGGATAGAGTTGAACGTTGGACTTTGCCCCAACTCTATCCGAACTTTGTTTCGGAATAGAGTTGAAAGTTGAACTTTAGGGTAACTTTCCCCAACTCTATCAGAATTTTATACCGGGATATAGTTGAGTGTTGGAATTTGGGGTTACTTTCCCCCAACTCTATCCGAACTTTATACCGGGATAGAGTTGAACTTGGACTTTGCCCCAACTCTATCTGAACTTTGTTTCGGAATAGAGTTGAAAGTTGAACTTTGGGGTAACTTTCCTCCAACTCTATCCGAACTTTATACCAGGATAGAGTTGAGTGTTGGAATTTGGGGTTACTTTCCCCCAACTCTATCCGAACTGTATACCGGGATAGAGTTGACGTTGGACTTTGCCATAACTCTATCCGAACTTTATTTCGGAATAGAGTTGAAAGTTGAACTTTAGGGTAACTTTCCCCCAACTCTATCAGAATTTATACCGGGATAGAGTTGAATGTTGGACTTTGCGGTTACTTTGCCCCAACTCTATCCGAACTTTGTTTCGGAATAGAGTTGACAGTTGAACTTTAGGGTAACTTTCCTCCAACTCTATCCGAACTTTGTACCAGGATAGAGTTGAGTGTTGGAATTTGGGGTTACTTTCCCCCAACTCTATCCGAACTTTATACCGGGATAGAGTTGACCGTTGGACTTTGCACCAACTCTGTCC